>JAUYWH010000014.1:20668875-20683172 GCA_034779795.1 Ctenopoma multispine | reverse complement strand
GCTTTATAAGTGAGGAGCAGGATTTTAAACTCTATTCTAGATTTTACAGGGAGCCAATGGAGAGAAGCTAATGTAGGGAAAATATGATCTCTCTCTTGTTTATTCCAGTCAGAACTCTGGCTGCAGCATTCTGGATTAACTGGAGGCTTTTGAGTGAGCTATTGGGACATCCCATCAGTAAGGAATTATAGTAGTCCAGTCTAGAAGTAACAAATGCATGGACTTATTTCTCAGCATCATTTTGAGACAGGATGCTCCTAATTTTAGCAATAATCCTAAGGTGGAAGAAGGATGTTCTAGATATTTCTTTTATGTATGAGGTAAATGACATATCTTGGTCAAAGATGACTAAGATTCCGCAGAGTAGCACTTGAGGCCAATTCAGAGCATCTAGTGTAGCAATCTGACTGGATACTATGTCTCTGAGATTTTTGGGTCTAAATATAATAACCTCAGTTTTGTCTGAATTAAGGAGTAATATCCAGATTTCTCAGTTCAGAGCACTGGACAAAGCATTCAGTTCAGGGGCTCCTCACTTTTAGCTGGAGATTTTTAACTTTTGAGAGCTTCTGAACTTCTGAGTATCACTTCAGAACTTTTTTGTCAGATTTGACAAACTCCTGCAGATACAAGCACATTATATAACTGTTGCTGGTCACAGGGTAAAAAGGTCCTCATGACAAGTAAAGATTATGTGTAAACTAGGGCTGTGCTGGAAGCCCGCTGTTTCTTTATGGTCCGCAACAAACTCTGTGACCCCCTTCACGGCCCGTTTCGACGGTATGTCTGGAGCTGTTGGTGGCCCTCTGACACTGTGACGATACAGAATAGGCCAAGTGCCTGGTCATGCCAGCACCACATGGCACCCTTGGAAAACTAGTTGGTGTCCCCTGATCTATAGATTCACTTTAAATGACACAAAGGATTAGACAGATTCCCTGTGTATGTTTCATGCAAAATAACAATAGCCTTCAAAAAACAGGAAGACAAATGAACAACATTAAATACTGTGTGTGTGTGTGTGTTTTACTATCTACACAGACAGCACTGCAGAGATAGCATGATGTGTTACAAAGAGAATATTTTTGTCAGGAGAGTAGAGACATTTGTTTTCTTTTTAACTATCTTCTTAAGAAATCTGGTGAAGCCAGCTAGCCTGAATCTTTACTAAAGACGGAGACATCCTATTGTAGTTGACTGATGAGGTCACAAGTGAGCTCTTCTCTACATTAACTTATGTCAAAAGAAAACATAGCTGCCCAAAAAAGAGTTGGTAGCCAAATGTGAAAGAATAAGGCACATATAAATGTATCCTTGTAAGATTTTTCTAATACAAAATCATCTCTGTGTTGTCTATGTCCTTTAACACTCATGTACTGTGGGGTGTAATGAACACAGCAGTCTCTAGGTGACACTATTGGGGCTTTAGCCATGTTATTTAGCTGCTGCCAGATGCCGTGGTTAACATGCACCCCGCAACAAAGTAATGTAGGATTTTGTCATATAGTAGTATGACCACACTACAAGAAAACAACACAAAAAAATTAATTGAGCTTTCTTGATTTTTTCAGTGAGTGGCTGTGAATGATTACATGCAGCCATAAACTTGGAAAATGAGGAACTGGAAGCAATAGGATGCTTTTCCATCCAGGGCTGAAAGAGACTGCTGGCTGCTGCATTCCAACAGCCTCCTGCCTCCACCATGAAAGGGCCCTTTCAGTGCCGAGAAACCAGGCCATAGCTCCATCTACCGGGGTTTTGACTGAGAGCCTTCTGGCACACTTAAATTTTCCTTCCCTCTCCTGTGTGTGTCTATGTCTCTATGTGTGTGTGTGTGTGTGTGTCTCTCAGATGTGTCTCTTCAGGCCTCTCAGTTCTATAACTTTTGTGTGTGTTACTCCCCATCCTCCACTCGTCTACTTTTTCTAGTCTTGCTTTCCTTGAGTTTTTGGCCAGGGTCAAATTAACAGTTCACACAGAACCGACTGGAGTTACAGCAACATTTGTTGTAGACTGAGCTGCTTTGGAGACAAAAATGACGTTGCTGGCTGAGTAAAACCTCAGTGGATGGAAACAAAGAACCACAAATTGTAAACGGAAGATAACATGACTGAAAAGTCAACCATTGTATTTACAACCAACATGCATTTTATTTGTTAATCTGGTACTTGACCTTCTGCAGTTGAGACTCAGCATACATCGCTGTGGTCTCAGTGAATCTGGGGGGTACACATTGTGTAGCCAGTCAAAATAGGTCAATTCCTAGTCAACCGCCCTCATCTAGATATACAATTCAGACCAGTGTGTACCTCCTCTGTCACTCTCATCCTGGTAAGCCTCTCAGTTTTCTGTCATGGGAGTTATTCAGGGTCTTCTCAGTTACAGACATAAGTGCTGTCTTAGAAAGAAGCTCCACACTGATGTTTGATGTTTTATATCAGTGGTATCATTGCTTAAAGATGTCCCTAGAGTGCTCTTAGTGTGCACAAGAGCTAAATAAACCCTAGTAGAAACACTGCACACGTTATGTCCAATGTTAAAAGGATTCATGTTGGACAACAATGTTGTAAATTAAATGATTCTTAATTTGGTTGACGCTGGTATATATACAGCATAATAGACATTTTGCCTTATGATCAATCGATCAATTCGATAAAAGTTTATAAATGTATTTGATTAGATTTGTTAAATGTTAATGGGAATGAACCAGCAGCTGCACCTAATGTACAGGATAAACAAAGCAACCAAACCTTCAAAAGCTGTATTTTCACTTCTCCCTGATGATGTCTGCAGCTGGAGCAGAACTGTTGTGAAATAAGATCAGTGCAAAATGTGGGAGGAGTATATGCCAGTGCTGCTGGGTTAAACAGGGCCAGCAGAAGATAAAAGTGCTAAACTACCCTTCCATAAACTAAATGACAGGCTCATTTTGTAGAGAGGCCATTTATGTACCACCACAAGCAATGTCCTATCTGCTACACTGATCAGCAGCCAGTACGAGGAATGGGAATACTAAATGTAATGTCTTGCTAAATGTATTGCTATGGCTATTGGTGTCTTGGTATTTAAAAAAACAATTTCACTTGTCCAACACACACCTTCTCCTCACTGTGAAAGATGACACAGAAGACGCCCTGAAATTACGACCCCTCATAAAGTGTATCTGATGGAAGCAGTTCTTCTGAAAACAAGCCAAACTGCCCTGAAGCTACATACCATGCACCCTTTAAGGTCGTTTGTTATCTGCTCCAACAGAAACAGGTAAAAAAGAAGACTTTTGTTAAACTGTGTAGGGTCCAGTACATATGGTCGCTTTTGAAATTTGAACAATTAAAGCTACTTTTCAGCCACACAAAAGAAAAACTGTTACACAGGTAACTCAAGGTAAACACAGGTAAACAGAGCACATACCTCACAATATGGTGCCAACATGCAAAATAGTGTGACATAACTTCACATTTTTATAAAAGCCCATTTCAGCTTATGGGTTTGTGGGTTTCATGTGCACCACATTATTTTTTTGGTTCAGCCTCAGATAAACAAAGAGAAAACAAAGTTTGCGATCAACTGCTGAAAATAGCTGAGATCTGGCAGCTAAACAGCCAGGTACTTTCTCTGGCAGAGCCCAAACCAGAGGTGAAACAAGAGTGCATCTTCAAATGTTCATCAGATTGGAACAAATACAAATCCACGGGAATGATAATGCTGGGGCAGGCAAATGTGGATAAAAGTAATAGTTTACAATGTCATAAGTGCAGTATATGTTTTTCACTTAGGGAGTTCAGTTCTTAAATGACAGGAAAAATAAATTTCTGTGGTTTAAATGTTGCTTTTAAGGGGACAGTGTGTTTCACACAGTGCTTTCTGGATCGTCAGGAGGCTTATGAAACCTCCTTCCTATACATCTTATCAGTGGTCGAGCAAGACATGCCCACAAGCATGCCTTCGTTCATCTGATGCATGTCGCCCTGTTATGGCACACAGCTTTCTGTAGGTCTCTTGTTATTTTCTACGTTAAACCATGAACTCTACCCAGATGTAGAATGTGAATTTAAACAAAAATGCACATGCGCAGTTAGGAAACGAATAACTAAGGAATATACAAACGTAAGAGTTCCTGCCAAACACAAATCCTGTCCAGATGTTACTGCGTTTGTCACACAGGCTCCATTACTCTTATCTAGACATAAACACTACTACTACAGCTACTACTACCACCAATAATATCATTAATAATAACAACAATATTAATATTTGTTTTTACAGTGCTTTTAAAGACAGAGACTGTATAATGGCACTGTCTGCATTTCAGATTGTATCAGTTCCCTGCAATGGAATTTCCCCTCTACTGGCTCTGATGCTATCTTCACACCCTGTGAACCCTCATCACCAAGGCAACTTACACAGGGTAACTTCATCCCCACAACTAAGTTAAAACAACAAAAGCCATCTCATAAAAAGCAGACACTTCCGTTCAAATATTTGGCCATTTGGAGGCACAAAGACTACACAATGACTGGGCTGCTTGTGATGGGGGACACGCTGAGTAGTTTGCATTTTACTGGCTCTGTGATAAGAGAGTGCATACTGAGCTAGGTCTGTGGTGAACTACAATAAGCTGTGAAAATGAAAGCTTTTGAATGCATGTAAAACAAAACTCTTGTGTCAACTGTTTATCTTTCTCCAAACCAGCCCTTAGTCATTATTTCCTTCACATGAACAGCCTGAGGGAAGAGCAAGACTGTGGAACTGAGAGGTACCACACAGCAGAACATTACAGAGAAGAAAACTGTGCTCCTCTTCCTTCACAAATCCTCCTCTTTGGCCGCCGTCTCTGACCTATGATTAACAAAGCATGTGCTGGTGGAGGGGGCGGGTTATTATTTTGACAAGCCTGCTTCTAACCTATTTTCACAGACTCATGGCAGACTACCACAGCTTATGGAGAGCTTAGTGACATCTAGCATTTATCCAGAGAGTCTGTGTCAAAGGACGTTGGAGCAGATAGGACTAGTAAAACACTGGAGCACAGAAGAACATGTTTGTTTTCATTCTGAAAATTCATTAAAACACCACAGTCTGTGGTGCCATTCACTATAGTAAGTTTAGCTTTTACTTGTTCTCCATTCTTCTGCCCTTGTATAAAACAGTGTTGGTGAAGATTTAAGCTGTTTTGCTCATAAACCTTGTTTCTAAATGCTTTGATACAAAAACTGGATCATTATCAAGCTGAACAAACAGCTGTTTTCCTTGTTTTACTGGAATCAACAAGGATTCCTAACATACTGTGCAGAGGTGCATCCTGTTTCAATTACTTGATTTAAAGAGGAATATATGAAGGATCCAGAAACAAATATAATACAAAATACAAAAAACCCCTCTGAGGATAATTACACAAGTAGTGAAGTATGCACCATAAAACAGGAGAACACATCCTTTAACAGGATAATTATAAACAGACTCAACAACGCTGCCTTTGGCTCCAAATACAGTATCTAGTAATCCCAACAGACGATGGCCCCGCACATGTTGGAATTAAACAGGATTAAAAGTATCCATAATTTCCTTTAAAAAAAAAAAAAAGACTGGAAAAACATTTTAAAAAATATGCCTCTCTAGCAAAAAAAAATCTTGATAAACGATGTTAGAAAACTCAGTAATCAACTTTCAGCTGACCCCTGATTGTGTGTATGTGTCGGACTTGCTATTACTTCACAGACATGAGGCGTTCCACAATAGACAACTGAGGTTTTTACCAAACAACTTATGAAACTTCCCCAGAATGAAGATACAGGATGGGTGTTCTATGATGTGTGCTTAGTCTGGTGCAGACTACTTTTCCTGTCTTTCTGTGAAAGTCCAGCTAATCCAGACTAATTTACAAAGATAAGGTCAAACGTCCCCACACTATAAATTCACCCTATTTGCCAAAATGAACTTCTTTAGTCAGCAGGACACTGGTGGAAAATCCACACCACACAGGAAGTAACAAATTTACCTCCCAGTTAAAAGTTCCTCTCTAAAGAGCCAGGAGTGATAACTCTATCCAGAGAGCACCAGTCACGGCCGTACTGCTTCACCAACTCCACCCCCACCAGTGAGTGAAGGCCATCTTACACTCCAAAAGAAGTCCTGCCACAAGACCCCCATCTAAACCTGAAAGGAGCCTTTCACTGCTTAAAGACTTCTGACCACCCCCTTTTCTGACTATTTACTAGATTAGTTTCGAGGGCTTTATCCTAACAAAATCACAGTCATACCAAGGGTTCAGGGTTCAGTGCCATGTCCAGGGACACATGTGGCCAAGAATAGAGAGGAACTCGTCGTCAAACCACAAACCCTGGGGTTCACAGACGACTGCCCTACCAACTACACACCGGGCACCCTCCATTTAACATCCATATATTTCAGTACTACAGGCTGCTTCTTCCGCTTTGTCTCCATCTCTGTTTCGTTATTGGCCCTACCAGGCTGTCCAGTGTTTGGTCTTAAATGTTGTTCTTATGTCTCTTCAGTTTCCACTCATTCCAAGCAGATGGAGCCTGGTTCAGCTGGAAGCTTCTTTAGTTCACGTGTACTGTCTATATAAGTCTCAAAATATGGATCCTTTTATCTTTATCTGACTTTAAGAAAATTATTTATGCTTTATGATTATTTAAACAACTGTTTGGCAAGAAAACAGCAGTATGGCAACAGAGTCTCTTTTGTCTACAAGTCAACCCACACTAAGCTCTGTCCCTGAAAGTCTTGCAACACTTTAATTCATACCAGACCTAGAATTATAATTAGTACCAGGCTCAAGACCTACCAACATGCAGCAGTAAGCCTCCTGACAGCCATCTTGCTCAGTGTTGTCACGTCACATCAACAAGTACAGGAAGGACAATATTCTGCAGTGTTAGGCCCACCTCCTGCCTCTAATAGGAAACAAAACCCTGGGCCTGGTGTGTGTGGCTGGATTTTGGAAACTATGCATTGTGCTAATGCTCGTTCAATATGCACCGATAATAATTAAATCAATCTATTTATAAAAGACAAAAATGATACAAAATAAAGTAGAACCATGTTCGACTTCCCCTGCTTTCTTCTCCAAAACAATCCAATCCAACTTTATTTATAAAGCACTTTAAAACAACCAGCACAGGACCAAAGTGCTGTACAGTGAATAAGTTAATGAATAAAATGAAATAGCATCACATAAATATAAAAATAAAATAAAGTACATGATACATAAATAAAATCAGCAATATTTAGAAACAACATAAAACAATATAAAATCAACTAAAAATGACTCAAGAGTAAAATTGAACTAAAATTCAACATCTCACAAGGTGTCAAAAGCCAGAGTGAAGAGATGGGGTTTCAACTGGGATTTAAAGACAGACAGAGAAGAAGCCTGTCTAATCTCTAATGGCAGATCGTTCCACAGTTTGGGGAGCTGCTACAGCAGGCAAGGCAATGGAGGGCTTGAAAAGCAAATAAAATGAATCCTAAAAGGTATGGGCAGCCAGTGTAATGAAGCTAAAATAGGGGAAATGTGCTCCGAGTGCAAGTTAAAAGACGAGCTGCAGCATTTCGCACCCTCTGAAGATGTGTGATGGATGAAGCGCTGACCCCTATATAAAGTGCATTACAGTAATCCAGCCAGAGTGGTAACAAAAGCGTGAATTACTGTCTCAAAGTGCTGCCGGAAAGGAATAGGCTTTATTTTAGCTAGCTGACTCAGCTGGAAGAAGCTTATTTTTACTACTGCTTTAATTTGACAGTCAAGCTTAAGTTCAGCATCCAGTTTGATCCCCAAGTTGGTAGCAATTGGCTTATTATACTGGGCCAAGGAATCTAAATACACCTTACTGGTCTCAGTCGAGCTATCAAAAAACATCACCTCAGTCTTTTTATCATTGAATTTTAAAAAGTTAAGAGCTATCCAGGCTTTTATGTTATCAAGACATTGAAGTAATGGCTGTACAGAGTTTGTGCCTGTTTTCCTAAGGGGGACATAGATCTGACAGTCATCAGCATAAAAGTAAAATCTGATGCCATGTTTTCTCAGTATAAGACCAAGAGGGAGTAAATACAAAGAAAAGAGGAGGGGGCCAAGAACTGAGTCAAGAACTGAACCCTGTGGGACACCACACAAGAGAGGAGCGGAGGAGGACGTATGATCACCATGACTGACACAATAATTCTCTCCGCCAAGTAAGACCTGAACCACTCCAGTGCTGTGTCCCTGATACCCACCCACTGCTCCAAACGAGAGTAAAATGGCATGATCCACTGTATCAAACGCAGCTGTCAAATCTAAAAGCACAAGAACAACACAGTCACCGGAGTCAGTAGCTAAAAATGTGTCATTAAAAACTTTTAAAAGGGCTGATTCAGTGCTGTGTAAGGATTTAAACCCAGATTAAAAAAACTCTAAAACATTCTGCATTTCCAAAAAGGCCATCAATTGGCTGTGGACTATCTTTCCAAGGATTTTAGAAATAGGCCGAAATAGACAGGCCCATGCTGCAGACTACAGGGAGATTGTTCTGAAGTAGAAACAGGCATTACTATTTGCAACACAGAGGCCAAAGTAAGGAAATTTCACATCCTATAGGAACAGTGGCTTTACTTTTACAGTGATTTTATAGGTAAGAGGGCATCAAAATCTGAGTTTGTGATTTTGACCAAAATAAAAGTAAAACACATGACATCACTGGCCCATTTAGACTGACCACAAATATGATGTTTATCACCTATACTATTTCATAATGTTAACTCACTTTAGTACCTGGATTATTAGGAGTTCTGCACCTGTAAAGCACAGACTCTGGATCTTTTTTACAGTCTGTATGTTGTAGTCCAGCTCTCTGTGTATCAATACCACAGCCTTCCCTAAGCAGTTTCACACTGCTCTGAGTGCCCATCACCAGCCAGCAATTACATACAACCTAGAATAAAGCCTCCACTGTTGCACACTGGATGACTAGGCACTCGCACTGATGGGAGAGTCATCTATGAGACCTGTGATGAGGCAGTTGAACAGGTCATATTAAAAGTAGCTCAGATAAAATCTGAAAGAAAATCAAACATCAATAAACACAAACATCAGACTTATATATTCTCTAAACAAGGAAATAAACACAATTCTCTGACACCTGTTTAATGTAAAAGTAAATATCAAAAAAAAAAAAATTCTGTATGAACAAAAATGAGCTTTAAAGGTTGCACTTAGTTTGGACACAACTGTGCACCAAGTACTGAGCTATGATATATTAACAAATCTGTGAGCTAGATCTTTTTTTGATAAAAGTTATTATTAGTATATTAATTATGCACAAATGTTGCTGCTCTTCTGAGTCGCCTTTGGACAGTTGGTTGGAGTAAGCAAGTTATTTGACTAGTATCAGCAAAGTTTTAAGAAATTGTGATGGGCAGTCTTCACATAAATGTTACAGACCATTTGATTAATTCAGGGCAAAAATCAGGGCATTAATAAAGTAATTAATAAGTGGAGAAATAACCATTTGTTACAAACCCAGCAGCTAAAAACTAGCTGAACCTTAGTATTAGACTTTCAAAAAAGAACAAACTGTACCTTTAGAGAGGTATCATATACCTTTTGCAGAGCATTCATCAATATAATCACTAAAAGCAACTGCAGAAAAACTGTACTAATTCCAAAACTCAACATTCTCTTGAGTCAGTTTTAGAACCCACCACAGCACCGACATGCTGTTTCTTAAAGTGGCAAACAATTACCTTTTTAGCAGCCAGTAGTAAAAGGACAGTCTAGTTTAGTGGTGTAAATCCTACTGTGGAAAGCACAAGTCCTCTAGTTCATACAAAGACTGATACATACCTACCTCTCATGGCAGGCTAAAAGCTGGTCAGCAACAACTCCCCGGATCAGTATGATACTGGTAACGCCACGTATGTTTATGTAAACCGTTGTAGCTTGTCTTAAACACATTCAGATGGTGAGCAAGACAATTTCTTTTAGACGAATGGGCACGATCTTTGAGTCTGGTATCCAGTCATATACAGCAGCAGTAACCCCCACTGTTAAATGACTGTTTAGAAATAACTTTTTATTTGTAAGACTGATATTGTGTTATTTCTTGTAATTGTTGTAATGACACTACCTTGCTTTAAGACATGTCATGTTTTTGTTGTACTAGGCATTCTAACTGTAGCAAATGAACACAGGATCAACCAACTTAAGTGTTCACAGAATTACAAATTCCTTGCTCTAACAGTTTAGGGGAAAAGTGGGGCCCTTCCCTACATCTCAACAAACTCCAGATTAATGGGCTGACCTCTGGCTAACTCCTCTAGCTTGTCCACCACTGCTATGCATTGCCTCACTTCACAGCTAGACTGGGGAAGGTGACACAGAGAGGGTGTAAACCATGGTGCAATAAAACTTTGGGAAAAGTGTATAGTGTGTGTGCAGTCCAACAGTTAATCATCAGTGCCTGGTCTGTAACTAAATAACAATGCCATTAGTTCATACAGAACATTAAACCAGGTTCTGCCCTCAAGTGACAGATGCATTTATTAAACTGCATCTAATGTGAATGGTGATTACAGCAGCACAGACAAGTTTAAATACAGTCTATGGTTTCCCCTAACTAACAATGAGACTCCCCATTAATCATTCTGTTCACTGCTTTACGTTTGTTTTATAAAATGGTTTCAGGAAAGGTGCAACAGTTTCAGGGAAACTAAAGCACCAGTTAAGATGGTTTTGCTCATGAAGCCACAAGCAGTATTATTAAATGAAAACTATGTTTTTAACAACTTGTTGTAATAAAATTATACTTAATCTTTGTAAGGTTTCTAAATGCAACTTTATCACTAAACGACTACAAGTTGTTATCTTTCTGACCCCTGTGGCCATCAAGGTTTTTGAACGACTCAACCTGTCTTCACTTTACTTTGCTTGGCAGGTGCTTTTATCCAAAGCGACTTACAAGGAGCTAGTACTGAGTGTCTTGCTAAAGTATGGGAGATGGGCTGAGAGTCTGGGTGGGATTTGAACCCGCCACCTTCTGCATCCCAGTCTGATGCTTATTGCCCATTGAGCTACCAGGCCACAGTCCTGTTCCACCTAAAAGCAGACACACAACACAGACCCTCTAATGGACTCATTCTCCAGCATCTGGACAGCTAAGGAACCTTAACCAGCATCCTGTTTAGCTCAACATTTAACACCATTGTGCCAGAGTTCCTCCACACCTTGCCCCCCCCAACCCATCTATGATCTATGAAGTGCAAACTCAAAAGTAACTCTGACCCACATCTCACTGGTTAACTATAACTAAACTACAGCATTTTTGTCAGTAGCCAGGAGGTCCATATACATTTACAGTCTACACTGTGAATGTCTGAATGTATTAAATATGGACCACAATACAAGTATTTGTGTTACTGTAACTTCATTCAAGATGTGGTCATACACAGTATTTATGTGTAGCGCATTTAATCTTCCAGGGAGCCATTATTTCATTATTTCCCTTTCATTTCACTACACTATGAAAACTAACTTGTCAAGACTTTAAAATTAAAAGCAGATGGTGTTGGCAGTGGTGGACGATCTACATCACGCATTTTTAATAGTTCTACATTAATTTTAAAGATTTCTCTCAATGGAAGCCAATGTTAAAGAAGATGTTATAGTATAATATAACATTGTGATTTAAAAAATAAATTGATATTTGTATATGTGATTTTGTATGCACAATCCCACATGCTGAAATATTACACATTGTAAAATTCTCATAAAATTCCACGAGCAAAACCCTTTCACATTTGATAAAGTCACATAGAGATTTGTGTGATTTTCCTAAACTCAACTAATCTAAGTGGTTTCGAAACATTTGATATCTGAAAACACTCCATGCACATTTGAAAGAACACACATGAAATTCATTACTAATTAAAGTTGGAGACACATTGCTTAACACAGTAAAGCAAGTGTACTTTTCTCATTTTAAATCACATGAGTCTGCACTGCTTCTTTAGGGCTCAGTGATGTCATGATATGTAAAAATGCTGCTTTCTACTCGTTTAGCCTACTGTGGCCCCCCACATGTGGCCTTTCACTTCATACCAAATGGTAAAGTCCTGGTAGGAGCTGAAAACAGGAAACGTCTACAGCTCTCAGCAGCAACCTCCTCTCACCCACCCCCCGGTGCGGGAGTAAATGAATTAGCATGACTGACAAAGAGGCGAGATCACCTGGAGCTATGCGGCCAATTAACATGACAAGGACACAGAGGCCGTTTGAGTGTGATACAAAAAGCTTTTCTATGAAGACTGCAAACTGTGAGGAACACATGTCAACAAGCTCAAAGAGGACAAAGACCGTTTAAGTGCTCACAGAAACTTAATGGTGCTGGGGGGTGGGGGGTGTGGGGTGCGGGTGGGGGAGTACTCCCCTTCCCCTCTTAGAACAATCAGAAATAGCTGAAAATGTGCACCACACAAAACTTTAACTGGGCAAAAAGCACAAGTAGAAAATTCGAGCGCCTGTTGGCAATTAAAGCTGAGCCTGGCTCCTCTACGCTGGTTTTCACTGTGGTAAAGCTGAACTCTTTCCTGCACAAGAGATGTGGAAACTCCAGCCAGGACAATGGATCAGATACCACGTTTAACTACAGCTACAGCATGACAAAGTCCACAGAAAAAAGATGAGTGATTTTTTGCGTATGGAAGAAACTTACCGTCACATCTGAGATCTGAAAACAATATGAGCAAACTGCTGAGGAGCAGGAGCGAGGCCATCGCGTCACTTTCACTCGCTAAAGTACGCAGGAGAAGAACAGCAACGTATCCGCTGCGGGGTGTTAAAATTTTTCTTCTGAATCTTAAAGTTATCAGTCGTGTTCGGGACAGATGAGGGTTCAAAGCACAGCCGCGTTCTTCCCGTGTAGACTCAGAGAGCCGCGCGGCTCCTCCAGACTTGTGGATCCTAGACTGGCCCCTGTCCTCGCGCTGAGGAGAGAAGCGGAGGCGTGCACGCGCCTACAAACACACTGTAATGCTTTTGTCGAGGGCCCCATCTAGAGGGCCACACAGCGTTCACAGCCCTACAGGCCAAACTACACACACACTCATCAGCATGTCTGTGCCCAGCTCCTGACACAAATCAACGAGTAAGAACATTAAATATATCTGTGAAAAATACTAAATATTTATAACCATTATCAAATATTGTAGGAGGAGGAGGCGTCCTGTTTTGAGCAGTGAACCTTTAAAATGTACATTTCCATAATCAAAGACCCAGAATGTTTCCACAGCAAAGAGTTTGATGTGTTTTAAAAGTCATTTTAAATGTTTTGATGACTGTTGAGTTTTTCCTCTCTATCTTTGCCCAGTTCTTATTCACTGGGGGATTTGTTTGTGTTGTGATTTGGTGCCATCTAAGTTAAAGAGGGGACTTTAACTAAACCTCTAACTGTAATGTTGACTTGTCTTTACTTTAATATTATTTATTTTACTTTTGTTGTTGATAAAATTTTAAAAAGGCCATGCAGGTCACCTCAGAGTTGCACATTTAAAGAATCACTTAAATCTGTATGTGCAAGTTAGGACCCTACTATAATAAATTGGAGTTTGGATAAAAGCAGAGAGCGACATTTAGTGAAATGAAAATACAAGGTGTGACAGAGAAGATTCAGTGTAAAAATAAAGACCAGGTAAAGAAGGAGCTCATCCTGTCCAAGTAAGAACTGAATCACAGACCACACATCCCACATTTTTTGTAAAATTGGAAATGTTCTGCACGTTTCTACTGGATTGGTATTCAAAGCACTTTTACACTGCTTCTCGTTCATTCACCCATTCATACACACAAACCAGTGGCAGAGCTGCTACGCTGTTGACCTGACTCACCTGAGGCAACTTGGGGTTCAGTGTCTTCTCTAGGACACTTTGATAGATGACAGGAGCCGGGAACCAAACCACCACTTCCATCACTGGTAGACAACCCCCCCCCCCCGTCCCCATGCTTGTATTGGAACCTGCACACACTGACTCTAAAAGGGCATGTTTGCTTAGTGCACCACCCACTCTGAGTCTGGTTCTGCTGGAGGTTTCTCTGTTAAAGGAAGTTTTTTCCTCTTTACCATTGTCCAGTGCGGATCAAGTGGGACTGTTTGGTTTTCTTCTTAAGTCTATATACTATTTTATCCCCTCAGCTCTGCTCCAACTGTCTGTCTGGTTATGGTTCCATCTACAGCGGGGGAAATAAGTATTTGACACATCAGCATTTTTATCAGTAAGGGGATTTCTAAGTGGGCTATTGA
>JAUYWH010000014.1:20647389-20667675 GCA_034779795.1 Ctenopoma multispine | reverse complement strand
CAATAGCCCACTTAGAAATCCCCTTACTGATAAAAATGCTGATGTGTCAAATACTTATTTCCCCCGCTGTATTTCCAATTGCTTCATCTTATCCGTAATTCCTGCAATTTAGTGAATAATAATCATGTTTTTTCTGTAGATTAAGTCCAAACTCTCCTTGTTTAGACAGCCTCTTGAAGATGTGGTGTAGCTGCCAAAATGTCCTCACAATGATGGTATTAATGTATAATTTTTCCACACAACATGTATATACATGTGTACACACACACACACACACACACACACACACACACACACACTCAAAAACATAAAATACACAGCCCATATCTTTTTTGTTTAAATGAGATATATTTCCTTTCAATAAAAGTAAAGTAGTCAGAAATTTAATAAAAACAAAATAAATCAGTGTATTTGAACTGAAATGACCAGTGACAGAAGAGATAACAATCATGCACACTTCAAGTAGTAGTAGACTGCAGAAAAAGACATCAAAAACTATTAGCGCTGCGTTTCCTCTTTGGTTGGTACATAAAAAGCAACAGATTGTTTTGGTCCATTGGTATTAGTGGCTGGGGGGGGCATTATAACTCACAGCAGAAAGACAACTGCTGACGACCCAAACTTACATTCAATGCAACATACAACATGTAAAACATGTAGTATGATTGTACATGATACATGAGAACAAAATCCACATCCACTAATAATTATTACAAATGTAGAGAGTTACTTTTAAAAAGGTTCTTTTTGGAGCACCTGGATTCAAAGAAATGAGAAAATAGGCAAATAATTATTAAGAGACAAACAAAATAAGATTAAGAGACATATGAAACAAGCGTGCAGAGCTAACAGTCTGTGAATGAGCAGGTTTGGCTGGGAGTAGTCCTTCACATGTCCTACTCAGTGGACGAGTACTAAAGCAGCAGTGATGTCTGCTAACTCTGAGTGGTGACAGATGACATGCTGTCATTTGAGGATGGCTGAAACTGCTCCTTGGATACAGGACAGAGCCTTTTGGACATCCTCCTCAGTATGTTCGATGGTGATCACCACTCTGATACTGAAGGGACAAAGTTGGAGCAGTTAATGTCTTTCTACTTTAACATCTTCAGTAAAAAACACATGAAAAAGTTAAAGAGTGTAGATCACTGAGTGTAAGCTAAGAAAGTTCAAAGACACAAAAAGAAACTAAATGTTGAAAAGCTACATGGGTCTCAATACTTTCAGAGGCTACTGTACCTTTCTGTTTTTTTCTGGTGGATATACTGTAAATAAATAAATCTGATGACTATGAACATGGATTCTTTAATTAAAGAAAAATACATCTCTTTACATTTTTGTAATATAATATAATAATATTATAATATAAAACAAATATATATTATTTTTTTTATTTTATATTTCCCCTTTACATATTCAATACAATACTCAGGTTATATGTATTATAATTTATCCAGTGTACTTGTGGGGATGATGTTGTACATGTGTTAGTGCATTTGGTGCTCTAGTGAGCAGTCCTGGCAGCAGGATGGTGTATGTGGGACTGAGTGAGAATAAAACATAGTAATGTTTGAGCAAACCACCCAGTGCAGGAGTGTAATTCACTGACAATGGAGCTCGATGTTGTAGGATTTATTTATACATACACTAATTGTTACCAGAGATGTCTGGAGTGGATCTTTGCTTTCAGTGTTAGGGGCTACCCTGCTATAATTGTATGGTTCAGCATGGACTAAAATAAAGCACACTGAATGAACAGTTTATTTAATTTTACTCTGCTGCTTTGGTTCTTAAATGATTTCACACATTTCAGCGGGATTCCTATGGTTTTAGTTTGGGTACTACATGATACTACACAAACTGTAACAACTGTACAACTGTAACCGTCACAAAGACTGAATGGAGCTTATGTTTGTGTAATACAGGGGCAAATGGGTAGGATTGGTGTTCTACAGTGAGAAAAATAAAGATATGTAAGAAATGAGCTTTAGCACATGTGAAACCCTATCAATGGTACAGTAGGTAAAATCCCTTACCTGGGTGGAGGGGGAGAGCGTTCATCTTTTTCCAGGTAACGAGCAAGAGTTAGAGCCACACCTCTTTCTAAACACTGACACGACACACATGAAAACTCAGACCTTCTGATTTGAAACTAAATTAAATATCATTTCATCTGATTTATGCTGTGAACACATGAAGAAAATGTACCATTTTGAGCATAAAATTTAAATGATGATGATGATCATGTGTATGGGTCTGATGTGATCTGCTGAACTTACATAGTCTACAATTGTGCGGAGCAGCTGCATGTCAAACTCTCTGGTACCTGAACTTCTCTCCAGCTGTAAGTGAAGAGCTGGGGCAAATGGGACTCCCACTAACTTCAGACCTGGAATTCTGTCATACATGGATAATTAGGGAAATTAAACACCATGCCACAGTATAATATACTATAATTAGGGCTGAGCATGTTAACGCATCAATTCATTAACGATCTATTTGTTTTAACTGTTTGAAGACTAAATATAATTGCAATTTTGTTTATATAGCAGTACTCTCAAAATAAAAGTAAAAAAAACCAACTATTTTTTAATTATTATTACATTTTACCTGTAACACTGTGATTATTGAAAAACTTTAATATTTGCCCAGCACTAACTATAATACATTAATACTATAATATTAAATACTGGGGAAAGCAAGCTTGGATGAAAGACTGGGAAATAAAGTAAATTGCTTCCCAAATTCCCAACTTCCCAAATGTCTACAAGTGTGATTGCACTTTAAAAAACCAAGCGACACTGATCTCTAGTCTTTGCCACAGTTTAAAAAGGCTTTGCCACAGTTTAAAAAGGTAGCAGCATGAGGGGACGCTGTCCCCTATGTATACGTGTCCTTACACTGATGATTAATTTAGCATTTGAGTAATAAAGAGAAACTTTGGGTGACAAACTAAAATCCAAATGAGTTTGTTAACTTTATATCCAAAAGTATTCTTCAATGTTTAATATACTCTGATATGTGCCTTAATAATGACTGTATGAATAAGGAATTTATGGGATCCCTGTTTTTGGGACTGAAAACTGAGAACTTTCCTTCACTTGTGGCTAACAAACCTCAAAAGGTTTCCACTACAACATCCTAGTTTAAACACTCTGATGACTAAAAATGTGTCTTTATTCAATAGTAGTTGGAATAGGGCTGACAAACTTACCCTTGTAGAGCCTTGTAAACATGTTTGCACTTTTCCTTCAGGACAGCAAAAATATCTGCGAAACAGATGAAGATAGTGGATACCTATACGAAGACAAAGCTGCTTCTTGATCAAACATACTTAGCAATGCTCCCAATATGGGAAGAGGCTAACACAATGAAGTACCTGGATCCTCCTCCATGATGTTGAGGGCCTCGATGGCAGCAGCAGCCAACATTGGAGGGAGAGAAGCAGAGAAACAGTAGCCCTGACCCGACAGACGCTGCAAAATACACACAGTGGATATCATTGGTGCAATGTTCTATTTTACTGCAGCCGTGTTCTTGCTTAGGGAACCTTCAGCCAGTGTACTAGATGCCATTTGGATTCCCATTATATCACGTACTTACTATAAACTACTACTGTGAGGAATCTCGGCGTTATCTTTAATCAAGATATCTCTTTCACCCATTGCATATAAGAAATCTCAAGAACTGCCTTATTCCACCTCAAAATATTTCGAAAATTAGAAGCATCCTGTCTCAAAGTAATGCTGAAAAATTAGTCATGCGTTTATCACTTCTAGACTTGACTACTGCAATTCACTGTTAATAGGATGCACCAATAATTAATTAAAAAGCCTCCAGGTAATCATGGAATTAACAAGAGATCATATTTCACCTACATTAGCTTCTCTCCGTTGGCTCCCTGTAAAATCTAGAATGGAGTTTAAAATCATTCTCCTTACATATAAAGCACTAAATGATCAGGCCCCATCATATCTTAAGGACCTCATAGAACCTTATTATACCAGCAGAGCACTTTGTTTTCAGAGTGCTGGTCTACTTGTGGTTCCTAGAATTATATTGTTGTGAGTATGTATATTATCCTTTTTTCTCTTTATTATTATTAATTATTATTATTATGCCGGCCATCTTGTCTCACTCGCTTCGTCATAGAAATGCCATTCAAACTTCAATTTGTGGGTCTCATTTAGAAATCTTGTGCTATTATTTATATTGGCGCTATCTTCTGAATTTTATTTTTAATTAAAATTAAAATTAAATTATCTTTTTTTTAATAGATTTCCATGAGAGGCAGAAATTAGTGTGTAATGCATGCTGTCAGTCACTAGATGGAAGTGGCAAAGTCAGGTCTTCAGAGTGACAATGTGAACTCTGGATTTATATGTATTAATTTAATTATTTAACTAATTTTTCAACAGTTCTCCATGTCCAGACTAAAAACACTTATTTTGTTAATTTTGTTATCATCAGTCTCAAAAAATGACATTTTCAGTCTGTTGAATTTAATCTATTACATTTGCAATGAGTGTCCCCCTCCCCGCATGCTTGTGATAAACTTGGTTTATCTTGGTTTAGCTTTAATTCGCCGCATGTACAGACCTTAAGATGTTTCTCTGAAATGTAAATTCATATCCGTTATCAGAGCTGCCCTGTATGATATATGTGGTGTCTCTCATCATTTAATTTATAATACACAGTTTTCTTATCAAGCTAGTAATAAACCGATCTTTTTCGTTTAACTGAAAGTGGCATCTTTCTGCTTGCCCTTCACAATAAGAGCATTTATTTTGTACAACTACTGGAAATAGTTCATGTATACTGATGGTAACTTAACCTCGAATTGCTTTTTCTATCATTCTCCACATGGCGAGGAGAAATATTCTTACACCCTACCTCAACAAAACAATGTCAAAAAAGCTTATAACATCACACTCATGAACATGTAAAGCTGTGGGGAGTATGAGCTCCTCTGCTATCATGTGGTTTCTTACACTGGTCAGTTCTGTCTGACTTTGTAGGATGACATTAGTGCTTTGTTGTTTACTAATGCAGATTTGATTAGATTTTATGGGCGATATGAACAAAAATCCATATTCTGATATATTTTGGCTCTGTCATGATATACCTATTATATCCCGGTATTTTCTTGTACAAAACGTTTCAGGTGCAATTCAAAGACATTATAACAATTAATTATATGAATATTATTACAACAGACGGTCATCGGAATTTATAACTGACATTTTTTTTCTTGTTTTCAAACAATGACTTAAGTAATGAAAGTCACTATTATGTAAATTTAGAAAATGAAATAAATTCCCTGATATTGAGGGAAATTTAAGCTCGTTTGGAGAAAAACTGTTACGTCTTCTATAAAATGTTCATTCCCATGTAAGATTCACACGTACGATTTGACCATACAGTTCTGGAAGTAATTAAGAGACCACTGCAAAATCACTTAGAACCTTCCGGACATTCATTAACATTTCTGACAGCACCTGTCCTGCCAACTACTAGACAACTGGTACAGATATAGCAGCTTTTTAAACTTTTTAAATCTTTGTCGTGTTTGTATCGCTAATGGGGTTGGTGTCTTAGTCATATGGTATCTTACGGCGTTTGATATCTAGTTATCACTTCTCTTTTTATAAAACACCCCACAGATAAATGGTGCAGGTCTGTGTCTGACACAGACTGAAGTTTAACTCACTCTTCAGACCGGAGTTTGTGGCGCTGCTGTAAACGGGGATCAAGTTTTGGCGTGTTTTAACATTTAGATGTGAGCTTTTTGTGACAAACTCTACAAAGTATATTTTTTCTGCTGGAAATCCGAACCACCTCAAACCATTGAACCGCTGATTTTCTTTTTACAAACCAGATGATATTTCTCATTAGTGTCTGTGGTTCTTTCTTCTTTTTAGCATGGCTGTGGCCGCATGCGCAGTAGGAGAAGGGTGGGTGGGTGTAGGTGTGTGTGTGTGAGAGAGCCTGATGAGAGAGACTGATCTTGGTTGTAAAGTTTTAAATGTGAGCATGATATAAATAAACACTACAGTATTATAAAATTCTTTATCGCGTGTAAAATGATATATATTATTATAATCAGGTATAGTTAAGTAAGGCCCAGCCCTTGTTTGTAGCTTCCAGCTGAATGTATTTCCTGTAAGTTTTAGACATTGCTCAGTAAAAAAAACATAATATCTTGACTTCTGTTCCTTTTTTTTGCTTTTTTAACAGCTGTAACTTCATTAATTATTCATGATCATTATTTGTCAGGATCGGTCAGAATATAACAGTAAATTTTTATTTTACACATGCTTTTCCATGCGCTGTTCTCATGTGCTGTTTCAGGGGTGTTTCCAGGTCACGTCCCACCTGTCAACATTCTGCGCCACACACCTTGAGAATCACTAGCATAGTGTAAGCAATAGAAGGGTACATTGCTGCGATCATTTAAAGGCTAGATTTATGTAGACATAAGCCTTTTTGTTTAGTATTACAGCATTATAGTACTATGTTTTTTGTCCATATATTTTTATATATTATGTTAACTTTTGAATGGCGTATACTTGCAAAATGTATCTTGACTTTAACTGCAATGTTCCTGCTAAGTTAAGATGTGGGAATTGGATTATGTAACCCCTCTAATACAGGAATGAGCAGTTTTTTTTGCGACCCCCGCCCCAGCGCATCTACAGGGGGAGACTGCCCCTCTGCTGTAGAGCCTTGTCCCTCCTGCTGCCCCCCCCTAACTTTTATGTCCTTAAAAACATCCTTGTAAAAACCAATTGCTTGCTTGTCCAAAAGCCTTTTATAGCTTTCAAATTAAATATAAATTCACATATAATATTTAATTGTAAATAAAATTTAATCAGAGGTGTTTTTGCACAGTCTGCGTTGTCTTATCCATTCCATTATTACTGAAATTAATTTATTACATTTGCAATGACTGACCCCCCACCAACCCTTGTGGTTTATGTGCCCCCTGCCTGACCCACCCATGTAGCATCTATTCTTTCAATTCCCCTCTTGGAGCGTGTGCATTCTACCATGTCCCCTAGTTACGCTTCATTCTCTATGTCTCTCTTTCTCTCTATACTTTTCTGCAGGTGTCCTTGACCTCGGAGTTGTGTGGTCTCAGTTTGCAGTCGCTGGTCCTACCAACAGCTCCTCGTTGCGGTTTTGATGTCTGTTGTCTGCTGTTCTTTTCTCTCTTCTCTGTCCACTCACCCCAAATGGTCGAAGCAGATGACCGCCCACCCTGAGCCTGGTTCTGCTGAGTTTTTCCTCTCCTCTGTCACCTAGTGCTTGCCCAAGTGGGACTGTTGGGTTTTCTACAGTATATAGTTCTGTATATACTTATATTTTGCAAGGTTCTAAACCTTGCTATATGAAGTGCCTTGACATGACATTTGTTATGATTTGGCGTTATACAAATAAGGATGACTTTAATTTTTGTATCCAAAAAGGTGTAAAGCATTTGATTGAGCAGACAACTTATACGAGTTCCTTTAACAGCCATCTATGCTCACACTATAATATTACCTCCAATACACTTGTGGTTGTTATGCTTCAAATCCTTTGGTGAGAGTTGATCTTTCACTTTTATGTCCATGAGTGGTAAACCTTCTGCATTTACTTGAGCAAAGTCTCCTGTTGACTTTGACACATGATTTGTGTGTCAACACACACACAAAATTAAATCTGGGTACTATTAATTAACTAACTAGGAAACAGCACACCCCTTCCAATGAACAGTTGAGGTGTGAATTCTTCAAATACATCTGAGCTCCTTAAACTGGGGTTCTTAAAATATTGTTCTAATTTTGTCATGGACAAAATGAACAGTACTTTTAACCAAATCCTAAAATTAAAGCTGACCATCCACACATCAACATAAACATCATCATTAAAACATCTTTTTAAATCTTTTTTTTCTTTTTAAATGAGCACTTAACCCAGTTTTTTATATAATACCGTACATGGCATTTTGTTTGTTTATAATGTCAACACAGGTGATTTAAAAAAAACTTGTTTGTGATATTTTTGTAAAATCATTTTTTGTCAGTATAGATTCAAAAGGGTTCAAAGAATCTGCTGGCCTCTTCTAACTCGTGGCGACATAGACATGTCTTTGGGGACTACTAGCTACGTGCTAGTTACCATAACAGACATCAGGGAAGCTAATAGCCCATATTTGGTAGTATAGTTCATTTTCAAATCACAAATATTGACAAATTTCTTTAGATCACAGAACTAAATGATAAATAGTTAAATGGTAGAAAGATATGATACCATAGATACCATGCCTAAAGATTAAACAACAACCGATACAGACGATCTCAAACATCTAAAACAAGTACTGCTACAGACTTTCTAACAGTTACATGTTAAACATAGGTGCCACAGCTAACTGACTAACCTAACTGGAAATGAGTCCTACTAATGTTATACACTGCAGCTAGGCTTGTTCTACCGTGACTTTCTAACACAGTGGATTTACAGTACCATTTGAGGACATACAGTACCATTTGAGGACATACAGTACCATTTGAGGACAAAACCTCCAAGACGTGTGTCAAAGCATTATGAAGAACAGTAATGCAGTGCATCTGCTCAACCCATTGAGCACAAATCTTTGTTCAACATGTATTTACCTGGTGGTCAATGACAAATGAGCGTCCACAGCAGAAACCTCCGATGGAGGCCACAGCGTTCTCCATGTTAGCACTGATCAGGTCAATGTCATCTATCTGCAATAATAAAAACAACATGACATATTACATTCTAATTATTATTACATAACATTATTATTGTGTCTAACAATCATTTATTACAATAAATAATTTTTTATTGTACAACCCGAATTCTGGGAAAATTCGGATGTTCATTAAATTTGTATAAAATATTTTTTTGTATAAAAAAAGACCTTCAAATCACATGAGCCAATATTTTATTCACAACAGAACATAGACAACATAACAAATGTTCAAACTGAGAAATTTTACAATTAATTTTAAATTTGATGTCTGCTACGGGTGTCAAAAAAGTAGGGCGGGGGCAACTAATGGCTGAAAAAGCAAGAAAGTTTAAAAAGATTAAGCTGGAAAAACATTTAGAAACTAATTATGTTAATTGATGTCAGGTCTGTAACATGTTTAGCAATAATAATAATAATAACAATAATAATTATTGATACTTTATTGATCCCCTTAGGGAAATTGTTGTTTGGACAACTGCTAGACCTGTGTCAGTGCTACTACGTGGGTTTCTGTGTCTTGTCCAAAGACACCCAGACATAGGGATGTCTTAGAGAGGCAGAGTGTAGTGGTGTATATTACACTGCATTATAGTATACCTCTTATCATCATTTTGTTATATTACATTGCTGTTCATCTACATCACCATATCTGTTATGTATTTCAACTATTCTCACTGTGCAATGCAATGTAAATGTTCTTTTGATACTGAGTGCAGTTGGGTTCAGTGTCCAGAGATGAACCCTTGTTTTTGAGTTTTACAAAACCCTGGTTGACCCCCATTGTCCTAATAATTTACTGTTCCAAAACACTTCTAGAAAATCACCAAAACATTTCCAGGAAGTTGGGTTGTGGATAGGTAAGAGTGTCAAGCCCCATGGAAAGAGTGGGCCGCCAGCCAGGCTTTGACCATCAATACTTGCGTAAATACTGCATCTACAACTTGTATTAATTTTCATATTCAGCAATAAAGTAGGGAGAAAGTTAAAGTCCAGTCTTCAATACTGTTCTCTGAATTTTCTATGACAAGAGTCTCTCAGAAGTAAAGATGGGCAGAGGCTCTCCAATCTGTGAAAGAGTGCGTAGAAAGATTGTGGAAAACTTTAAAAACAAAGTTTCTCAACTTCAAATTCCAAAGGCTTAGCAAATCTCATCATCTACAGTGCATAACACAATCAAACGATTCAGAGAAACTGGAGATCTCTATGGGTAAGGGACAAGGCCGAAAACCTTTATTGGATGCTCGTTGTCTTTGGGCCCTCAGACACTGCATCACTCATCAGCATGATTGTGTCAATGACATTCCTAAATGGACCCAGGATTGCTTCCAGAACCCACTGTCTGTAAACATAATCTGCCGTGCCATCTGCAGATGCCAACAAAAGCTCTATCATGCAAAAAGGAAGCCATATTTGAACATGGTCCATAGCCCCATCATGTCCCAAGGGCCAAGAGTCATTTGACACTGACTGTTTTAAAATGTGTTATCAGCGTACAGTTCAAAAGCCAGCATCTCTGATAGTATAGAGGGTCATAAGCACATACGGTATAGGAAGCTTGCATGTTTTGGAAGGAACATGAATGCTGAAAGGTATATAAAGGTTTTAGAACAACATATGCCCCCCTCCAGGCAATGTCTATTTCAGGGAAGGCCTTGTGTATTTCAGCAGGACGATGCAAAACCACACACTGCAGCTATTTTAACAGCATGGCTTTTTCAGAGAAGAGTCTGGGTGCTGAATTGGCCTGCCTGCAGTCTAGATCTTTCACCTATAGAGAACATTTGGCGCATCATTAAACAAGAAACACAGAGGCGACCACAAACTCTTCAGCAGCTCAGAACCTATATCAGGCAAGAATGGGACCGAATTCCAACACAGATATAACAGATAAAACTCCAGATATGTGTAACCTCGATGCCCAGACGTCTTCACAGTGTTTTTAAAGGAGAGGAGATGCTACACCGTGGTAAACATGGCCGTGTCCCATCTATTTTGACACCTATAGCAAGCATCAGATTTAAAATTTGCTCATTTGTTTTTTCTTTGTTAAATGCTGAGTACACTCACATTGATCCCAAAGTGTTCTGTGACCCCTCGGCCATGTTCTCCCAGAACACCAAAAGAGATGCTCTCCTCCAGAAAGAGCCGCACCTTGTATTTGTACTTCAGCTTCACCTAGAGGTTACACAAACACAAACAAATGGGCAAAATTCCTGCAGTGTTCATCTCATAATAGACACATTTTAGTGAAAAGAGTGCAAAAAAGGTGACCAATATTATCACTCTTGTGTCATACCAACAGTAAAGTATCCTGATACAATTCATGTGTAAAGTTTCTTCTAAGCCAAGGGAGTGGGCTCACTTACAATTTTGCCTAACAACACAGCCATGAATAAATATTGGTACCAAAACATCCTACGAGAACAACTTCTCCCATCCATCCAAGTTCAGTTTGCTGACGAACAAGGCCTTTTCCAGCATGATGGAGCATTTTACCATAAAGCAAATGTGATAACTAAGTGGCTAAGGAACAAAACATCTGGTTCATTGCCAACTTTGTGAAAACCAGTCCTTGTCTGTGTGTCATTCTCAAAACATTTGGCCACAGGTGTATAATAAGAGCAGAACATTAACATCTTCTATGTTTGTGAGTGATGCAGCAGTTTAGGCAATGCTGAACTGCGCTAACATGCTGGGAGCCGTTGTATGTACTTTTTGTCTTGGATGCTCTCTAAACTATTGTGAGACAACACATCGACACTGCTCAAATAATAGGACTTTTTATTATATTTATTATATTTAATTATAAAATGATTGTTGAACTGTATCAACCAACTATTGACTGTTTCTTCCTGAATAAGACAATTTGTGAGTGAAATGTTATCATGTCATTTGTGCATGACATGACTGTTACATGATCATCACTAATTCATAGAGCTTTTGACAGTAACTACATTTTATGTTTAATTTAAGCCTGTGAATCAAGAATATTGTAGATTATAACTAGAAATCTTTGTCCTGTAGTTTTGTATTTACCAGCTCAGGGAGAGGACAGATGTCTGCAGTGTTGATGTACAGACCCTCCACTACAATGAACTTCCGAGTCACTCGAGCTTTACGTGGGTTCTGCAACAAAAAAAAGTATGCTTGTTCATCAGATAATAATAATAATAATAATAATAATTATTATTATTATTTCATTAAAATAAAAAGGATTCAAGGAAAAAAAAAACAATTGACAGTGCACATTTTTACACCAAACCTCAATAATTGTTTCTCAGACTGAACAATCTGTGTACTGACACGTCTACAGCTGGTGCAAAATGCTGCAGCTAAACTTATAACAGGAACAAAGAAAAGAGAGAGCATTAGTCCTTTCCTAATGTCCCTATACGGGCTCCTGGTTAAATATCGCATTGAATTTAAGATTTTTTTAAATTTGTTTCAGCTCCCCAGTACATTTTAGAACTCCTTTCCCCCTATGCTAGCACACAATGTCTTAGATCTGCAAATCAATTACTTTTAACTGTTCCTTCTTCCAGACTAGTTAGAAAGGGTGACCGGGCCTTTGCCTTAGCAGCTCCGAAGCTTTGGAACTGTCTCCCTATCTGGATCAAAGACTTCTCCTCCACAATTATTTTTAAGTCTAAATTTAAAACTCATTTAGCTCACTTTAACTCACTTTAGCATTTGGGTGTTCTTAACTGTTCCTAACTATTTAATTTGAATTTTATCTCACTGGATGATCTTTATTTACTTTAATTAACTGTTTTATTGTGTCTAATTTTTATTTTCATAGAATTTTATGTGTTTGATCTTTTCTATTAATTTTATGTGTTATTGCTGTAGCCTTGGAATACTGTTCAGCACTTTGGCACTTAAATGTGCTATATAAATAAAGTTGATTTGATTTGATTTGATTTAATTTGGATTACTAGCCTTCTGGTCCTCCAGCTCCTGCTCCATGAGGAGTCTTTCCAGATCCTCCATGTCATTGTGTCTGAAGTATTTGATGAGGCTGCGGGAAGCCTGAAGACCCTTCTGGATGGAGAAACAGGCTGCTTCATCCCTGAACATGTAAACAATTATTGTGAAGACTCACATGTGCAGGCTGCAGATGATACAGTCATGTTTTCTGTCTCTGAAGAACTAAAGTGACTCACAGTAACTGTATAGTTTGTTTTTTGTTGAGCACTGAATCCTGCTTTAATATTGTTTTACATATGCTACTAGAGAGAGTTCTTACACAAAGATAATGTCCCCTCTCTTTGAGTAGGCAGGGATTGCACTAGCAATGGTTGCAAAGCCATATGAATAGATGATGGCCTCCTCTGTTTTCATGAATTTGGCCAGACAACTCTCCAGCTCCAGGTGAACATCTAAAGGAGGGAAACAAGAAAGTAGGAAGGAAACAGTTGACTGACAGTACTGTGACAGCAGCTCTGTTTCGTAATTTTATGAATCAAATAACTTGACACCCGCGACCCCTACGGGGATAAAGCGTCTTGGAAAGTGAGTTCAATTCAATTCAATTTTATTTATATAGCGCCAATTCACAACATAAGTCATCTGAGGGCACTTTACAGTGTAAGGTTTAAGATCTTACACATTATATAAAATATACAGAATAATGTAGAAAACCCAACAGTCCCACTTGAGCAAGCACGTAAGGCAACAGTGGAGAGGAAAAACTCCCTTTAACGGAAGAAACCTCCAGCAGAACCAAGCTCATGGTGGGCGGCCATCTGCCTCGACCAGTTGGGGTGAGTGGACAGAGAAAAGAACAACAGGCAATAGAGATCAATACAACAACAAGGAGCAGCGGACGAGGCACTGGGCAGGTTGGCTGGAACAGCAACTACGGCTCTAGGGTGGAGGATATGAATGAATGAATAACTTGACACCCCATCTGACTTTAGACTTATGTCAGTTTGTCTGTTAAACGATAATAAATGCTAATCCTTATCCAGGCTCCATTGCTTTTACAGGTAATGGTTCCATCACATACACACAAAAAAAACATAATAATAACACTACAATAGCCTCACCAAAGGTTCCATAGAAGCCTCTTGGACCACATGTGCCTACACCATATTTCTTCAGTGAAGCCAAAGCCTTATGCTGTAATAAGGAGAAGCAAAGTTAAACAGTGATAAGAATAGCAACAAAAATAGAACTAAAGGTAGTAACGGCTTAACTATCAATACTAACCTTAACCCGCTCGTTGTCGAGAAGACCCAAGAAGTTAAAGGATGCAAAGTTAATGCACTCTTTTCCATTGATTGTAATTTGGTGACTGGGAGGCCTATAATGAAAAACAGAGTGTTTGTAGCACAATAACACATTACTGTGTTCAAGAAACAATCAATTAATTGTTTTATAAATGGCCATACCGCTGCAGTGCATTTGTAGTTCAAGTACTGGTCAGTCTAACAACAATGCTTTGTGCACTTTTCAGTCCATGTTAATAATTCCCTAACAGAGTGTATTCTTCATTCAGTTCACTGAGGTTTTTACATCAACTTGATGGAACTTTGGAAATATTTCAAACAGTACAAATAAACTGCATGACAACTGAATTCTAAACTGACGTGGAGAACAAATCAAACTTAACTTACTTGTTATATGTTAATTCTTGACCTTAAAAACAAAAACAACTATGATATATGGCTAAAAACACAGTGATTTAGGACGTTTTGGCAAATTATACATGAATTGTTTTCTTTAACTGAGTCCATGTTTCAGTAGTCTCAGTAGTAGTAGTTCAGCAGTCTCTGGAGAACAAACTATTTCATTTATTTATCACTGTTAATAATCAAACATCTGTACTGTGTAAAGAGTCTCCTCAAAAAGAATTACACTGACAAGGACAATCCTTTAGTTTTTTTTCTTTAAACGAAAAATATTTGGGTTGAAGACCACAAGGTAAGAATGAGATTCACATTCTGAATTTCAGCTACATTAAACAGCATATATACTTTTATCAAATGACCTAAACCTGAGCAGAAGTAAAGGAAAGATTAACACAAACACCGAAGTGCTGTCTATGAAAGACAGGCAAGATATTGTGAATCTGTGAAGAGAGAAAAGAAAGAAAACACTGGAAAACCTATGAATTTATTTACAAATAAAGTGATAACTATTAGAAAAAGATTATCTGACCCTCCCTGCAATTGGCATGGACAGACACACTTGTCCAACAGCTATATGCTAAGACCTCAGTCTTACTTAGACTGCTTCTTTCCTGTAGATCATAAAGAGTTAATTAAAAAAAATTAACTCATCTAAATCTTCCCAATTAGACTGCTCAGAGATGTTTTACTGTTGATCAGCATGTCCATACTAGAGCAGATAAATCTCTTTCTACTAACAGGCTATGTACCACAGGCTTTTAAAGTAGCTGTAGTAAAACCTCTACTAAAGAAATCTACTCTGGATCCAGGGGTTTTAGCCAATTATAAATATATAAGTATATAAATCTGCCCTTTATCTCTAAAATCCCTGAGAAGGTAGTTTTGAAGCAGCTTTGTGACCACCTGCGCATGAACGATCTGTATGAAGTTTTTCAGTCAGGATTTAGAGTAAATCATAGTACAGAAACGGCACATGTTAAAGTTACCAAAGATCTTCTCTTAGCTTCCGACAGCGGACTTCTCTCTACACTCTTCTTGTTAGACCTTAGTGCAGCTTTCGACACTATAGATCATAACATTTTATTGCACAGACTGGAACATTGGGATTAAAGGAACAGCACTAAGTTGGTTTAAATCTGATCTATCAGATAGATCCCAATTTGTTCATGTCGATGATGAATCTTCCATGCACACACAAGACAGATAAGGAGTTCAACAGGGTTCTGTGCTTGGGTCGATTCTCTTTTCATTACACATAACTCCCTTAGGCAATATTATAAGGAAACACTATTAACTTCCGTTGCTATGCAGTTGATACCCAGCTATATTTATTTATGAAACCAGATGAACCCAATCATTTAGGCAAACTTCAAGCATGTTTAAAAGACATAAAGGGCTGGATGTCCTGTAATTTTCTACTCCTTAATTCAGACAAGACAGAGCTCAATATACAGTATTTCGACTGTTATCTAGTGAGATTGCTACACTGGATGACTTTGCATTGGCCTCAAGTACTACTGTGAGGAATCTTGGAGTCATGTTTGACCAAGATACAGTACTGTACTGTTGAGTGTGATCTCTGTAGAGGAATTTGGAGAGCTCAAGGAAAAAAACAGGAGTGGGAAGACCTCTCAAAATCTGATGAGAGGTTTCTCAAAGTTTCCTCTTTGAGACACCGTAAGAAGTCCAGCAAGGACCTGACTCAGCATACAGCTTTATCTGGATGCCAAGGTGATCTTTCCATAGCTTAAAAAAATGATCAGGAATGGTCTTAGCAATCAAGATAGCAATCAAGAAACCACTTTTTGTGTTTCTAGTTGTTCTAACTGAGAAATACACATATATGGACATCACACCCATGCTGAAAAACTAATCCAATAGTGGCCTAGGCATTTACTTCCTCCATAAAATAAATATCTAGAATGTCCTTCTTCCACCTTAGGAATATTGCTAAAATTAGAAAAATCCTGTCTCAAAGTGATGCTGAGAAACTAGTCCATGCATTTTATACTTCTAGACTGGACTACTGTAATACGTTACTGATAGGATTTCCCAATAGCTCACTCAAAAGACTCCAGTTAATCCAGAATGTTGCAACCAGAGTTCTGACTGGAATTAACAAGATCACATCTCTCATACATTAACTTCTCTCAATTAGCCTCCTGTAAAATCTAGAATAGAGCTTAAAATCCTTCTCCTCACTTATAAAGCCCTAAATGATCAGGCCTCAACATATTTTAAAGACCTCATAGAACATTACAGTAGTTGCTGGTTCAGCCAACCTGCCCAGTGCCTCGTCTGCTGCTCCTTTTTTCTGTTGTGATCTCTGTTGTCTGCTGTTCTTTTCTCTCTCGTATGTCCACTCACCCCAACCGATCGAGGCAGATGGCCGCCCACCATGAGCCTGGTTCTGCTGGAGGTTTCTTCCATGAAAGGGAGTTTTCCCTCTCCACTGTTGCCTAGTGCTTGCTCAAGTGGGACTGTTTGGTTTTCTACATTATTCTGTATATTTATAGAATAATTTATTTATATAACATGTAACATCTTAAACCTTACTCTGTAAAGTGTCTTGATATGACTTATGTTGTGAATTGACGCTGTATAAATAAAGTTGAATTTAATTTAATTTAATTGAAAAGGTCAGCTAAGGAACAAGAGCTGATGACAGAAGCACACTGGAAGTAGTGTCACAGTTTGGGCATGACTGCTTCTGGAACAGGCTCACTAATCTCTACTGATCATATAACTCATGCTATGTTCTGTATTCTTTAACTTATCAAGGGTTAAATAGCATAAAATAAAACCCAAAATTCTTAACTTTGCTCTCATATTCACCTTTTGATCTGAAAACCAACTATCTTCAGTGTACAGAAAAAACATGCATAAATTTAATAATCGATAATCTATAATGTATTTTATCCCCTTACAGTCTAAGTGTGACACTAAACTACTGTAGCTGTCTGTGAGCACATCTGGACTCAGACTTCAGTTAGTATTTAAAAGAGTTGTCCTGTGGTTTTTACCCTGTAACAACATCATAGTTGAGGTAAGGATGGTCTTTGGAAACAACAGGAACCAAAGGCTCTGGCTGCCACTCCTCAATCAGGTCCTCCTTCTCCTGTAACACAGAACCACACGATTGATTGGTGACACACAAACACCGCTTTTTGCTTTTTACAACCTGAATTCCGGAAAAGTTGGGACGTTCTTTAAATTTGAATAAAATTAAACTAAAAGACTTTTAAATCACATGAGCCAATATTTTATCCACAACAGAACATAGAAAACATAACAAATGTTCAAACTGAAAACACTTACACTTTTATGCACAAAATTAGCCAATTTCAAATTTGATGCCTGCTTCAGGTACCCTGGGACAGGGACAAAATGGCTACAAAAGCAAGAAATCTTAAAAATATTCAGCTGGAAAAACATCTTGCAACAAATTAAGATAATTGATATCAGGTCTGTAACATGATTAGCTATAAAAGGGATGTTTCAGAGAGGCAGAGTCTCTCAGAAGCAACGATGGGTAAAGGCTCTTCAATCTGTGAATGAGAGGGTAAAAAGATTGTGGAAAACTTTAAAAACAAAGTTCTTCAACATCAAATTCCAAAGGCTTAGCAAATCTCATCATCTACAGTGCATAACATAATAAAATGATTCAGAGAAACTGGAGATATCTCTGTGCGTAAGGGACAAAGCCGAAGACCTTTATTGGATGCCCATTGTCTTCGGGCCCTCAGATGACATTACATCACTCATCTGCATGATTGTTTTAATGACATTCCTAAACGGACCCAGGATTACTTCCAGATCCACTGTCTGTAAACACAATCCGCCGTGCCATCTGCAGATGCCAATTAAAGCTCTTTCATGCAAAAAGGAAGCCATATTTGAACATGGTCCATAAGCGCTGTCATGTCCTGTGGGCAAAGACTCATTTGAAATGGAGTGTCTTTAAGTGGGACAGTGTTCTATGGTCAGTCGAGTCCAAATTTGACATTCTTGTTGGTAATCGTGGACGCTGTATCCTCCAGGCTAAAAGAGGAGGGAGACCTTCCACTTTTAATTTTATTTAAATCTAAAGAATGTCTCAACTTTTCCAGAATTCAGGTTGTACTACTCTACTGAGCTTACCTTCTCTGTCAGTTTATAGGTCTCATGAAGTTTGTAAGTCTTAGAGAACAGAAGTCTGATGATCCACAGGATGAGGATCCCCTCCAGAATGAGGTGATAAGCAGGGGCCTAAGGAAGACGAGAACATGGACATTATAGTAATAATAATAACTGATACTGCATGAATCCCATTGGGGAACTTCTTGTGGACAGACTGCCCCCTTCTGTCTTGCCCTTGTGTCTTGTCCAGGAACTGTGCCTTATGGGCAGGAATCAGGGAGACTGAGAATTATTATTTATTATATTATTTTATTTAACTTTTATTTAACCAGGAAAATCCCGTTGAAATTCAAAACCTCTTTTCAAGGGAGTTCTGGCCAAGATAGACAACAATAAATACAAAACAGTTAAAAGTTACACAGCCAAGATATAAGCAAAAACAGAAACAACAAAAAATCAATTTGCAAAAAAACTATACAAAACAGGTACAAGTAAAGGAATTGGAGAGTGGACAAAGGCCCTTTTACCCATTTCAGTACAGGCATTTGGAACAGAAAACAATAAATTATCTTGTGAACGGAAGGAGTAAGGATCAGCATTTCTCTGTGCAATTAAGTTAAATGTAGGTAGGTAGTGATCCAAGAATTGCCTTATATATAAAGGTTTACCAATGGCAAATCCTACGGGTGGCCAAAGCAGACCCTCCCACCTGAGAATATAACTTGTGTTTGGACACTTTACAATAATAAATCTCAGAGAAGAAATTTAACCATCACCACCATCAACTACTCTACCAACTGAGCATGATCGCCTCTAAAGAAACTTTAACCCTGCAATGATTTTAGTGACAGATTGGTCAATGGATGTGGGCTTACAGTGACTAGGATCATTATTGCTGCAGTTTTTGTAACTACTCCTCTCACAGAAAAACTGCCAACACAGGCTCTTCACAAAGATTAATTTATTAAACATGCAGGAACCTGAATTTAGTTTTGCTACTAACTCTGCAGACTCCATGAGGGATTCAGATGATTTAGATTTATTCAGTTCATGAGTCAATTTTAGTTTTTGCTGCTCCTGTTGTTTTAGTATTTGGTAATGTCAAGCATAATTTTCCTGTGTGTTCAATAGGAAGAGGGCCATGTGACACATCTAACTTATTGGTAATGTCACAAGAAAAACAATGGTGTGCTTGGTTTTAACGTAACTTTATTCTATTGCTCATATTGAAAAAACAAAAGTTGTATCCAAGATGGCCGACTTCAAAACAGCCACCATGGTCACCACCCATCTTGAGGAGTTTGCCCCCTCAGATATACTAATATGCAACAAACAGAACTTTGCCATTTGCCAAGACCAACCATTCCCATTTTATTAAGGTGTATCCATATAAATGGCCCACCTTGTAGTCTCAATCTGTCCTTGTTTCTGTTTTAGATATGTTTTTGATTTGTATTTTTTTTCTGTATTTATCTTTCCAATCTTACGTTTTACAATTTCTTCTTTGGAATCACTAAAGTATCTATCTATCTATCTATCTATCTATCTATCTATCTATCTATCTATCTATCTATCTATCTATCTATAGTGGCTTGCAGAAGTATCCGGCCCCCTTGAACTTTTCCACGTTTTGTCACATTACAGCCACAAACATGAATCAATTCTATTAGAATCCCACGTGAGAGACCAATACAGGGTGGTGTACACGTGAGGAGTGGAACGAAAGTCATACATGATTCCAAATATTTTTTACAAATTAATAACTGAAAAGTG
>JAUYWH010000014.1:20628098-20647306 GCA_034779795.1 Ctenopoma multispine | reverse complement strand
ATTCCAATAGAATTGATTCATGTTTGTGGCTGTAATGTGACAAAATGTGGAAAAGTTCAAGGGGGCCGGATACTTTCTCAAGGCTATCTATCTATCTATCTATCTATCTATCTATCTATAGTTCTACTAGAGCGAATTCGTATCATGGATCAAGTTTAATTCAATTTTACTGCCGTAAACTGTAGTACTAGAGGGGAAGCTCAAGATTAAAGGATAAAAACCAACTTCCTTGTTACTTTGGCTATTGATCGAACACCTAAACATGGAGCAGTTACACACAACTGGCAATTGGTGAACACCGTCCAGTACCCAGGCCACTGCCACTTCCTGACTGACAACTTTACAATTACCAGCCAGAGGGAGAGACACAAGCACCAGCGTGTGTCTAACCATGCGGAGAACCGTGTTATACACGCCAGGAAACCATTCTACGCCACAGAGATGTGAAAAGAAGACACTCACCTCATAAAAAGCTTGTACCATCTCCACCAACACCCATTGCTGTCCGGACGCCATGTTTACCTTCCTCATGTAACGTCATCAGTAACGGTGCATTTAAGTTCCACAAGAAAAACCGTAAATCTGCCAATCCTGCTGTAACACGCACAGCGATCACCAGGGGCGTAAGTAAATGAAAATAAGTAAATAAACAGTTACGTTTATAAATATAATAATAATAATTATTATTATTATAATAGTAAGTCATATATAATAGTAATAAATAACCACACGAACCACAACATTATGTACTTGAAATAACGTGTACTATTAAAGTAATCCTTTGTTTTGGAAACTGGTTGGTTAACTAAGTCATGTATTCTCTCTGTGTGTGTGTGTACATTGTTATTCCATTAACCTGTTTATCTGACTTTTAGGGGTGCTCAGTCCCTAATTACAATGTGACATGCATAGTGTGTCGATAAAGGGTTCAACACAAGGGTAACGGTAATATTTTTCATTATATTTTAATTTACAATACTAAATTAATTTCTAGTAACTTGAGTTACCACAGACTATGCTGTTTGCTAACCTCAGTTCAATTAGGTACAGTTTTACTTTTAGAAGTAATTTGTGTGGTGATTTAGTGTAAAAGAATATTAATGCTTCAGAATTAGATATAATAAATCTGTTTTTCTAGAATTCAAAGTTGTCAGTTTATTCAGTTACTCTCTGCTGTCTTTACTACTTAAGCTAATCAGCTACAATATATGACAAATCCAGGACCCGTGGCAACGCATTTCCTTACCAGTTGAGTTTACAAGGGCAATGTGCTGGCAGCGACATGCCTGATATACAGCAGCAGGGTTAATACTTTGGCACATCAATTTTTGTAGTAGTATCAAAGACTCTTCCCAATGGTGTAAAGAGGTTTATTTCAACATTACAGAGCAAATATATTCTCAGAGATATATAAATTACATTTAGTTCTTTTGAAATATTTTAGGACTAAACCTCTGAGTTTGTCCTTCCTAATGTATGTCCCTGTGTGTTCTGACCCTTTTTTGTAAGTTTCTGTATGTGTTTTTTTTCTCTCTCTTCGTTCGTGGTCTTTACTAAGCAGGCATGTTGAGGTGAGTGTAGTACCATCTACAGTTTCGGTACCTAGCTGTACACTTTTCAGCATAAGGGACTCAGCCATCCCATCAACAACAACGGATCCACAAAATGGACATATCTTATTGCAGGAAACAGAATAAATCACACGTTGAATTTGTATTTGAGGATGACCAGTTTAATTGAACTGGACTTGAGATAGTTGGGTTATTTTTCTTTTCTCTATTTGCCCTGTTATGACACAAATTATAAGCAATGCCTGGTTAGGTATATGTTGCTGTGGATGACCACACCTCTGCTGCAAGGCTAAAGTAATGAACAAAGAGGTTTTTTGTATGATACACCCATTTCAGGCATTTTTAACAAAACAAACTTCTGAAAATTAGTTGTAAATCCAGTGAGTTAAGAAGACTTGCGTTGTTGATAGACCTTCTGCCTCCATAGACGAACAGTGGCAAAAGGAAGTGAACCCGATGGAATTATTTAGTCATAAAATGAAAGCTGATCTTCAAATAAGTATAAGCAAATCAAACTAATAACTGTTGTGATCTTTCATGAGCATAGCTATGAAACATCACAATATTGAGTGCTGTCAGGAAAGGTGTTGTTATGATGTATGCTGTGAGTAAATGGTCTTTGCTTATACAGCACTTTTCTACCTTAGTGGCACTCGAAGAGCTTTGCATTCCTCAAAAATATAAGCCTGTTAGCTATATAGGTATGGATCTCTTCACCCTTTATCCATTCACCTCAGTATTTAGCAGTTACAGCATTAATTGGTCTCCATCAACTCTGCACATGTGGAAAAATGTTTCCCCATACGTCTTCACAAAACTCTATCAGCTCTGTTTAAATGAAGATCATAGGTTTTCAAGTCCAGATACAAAGAAAATCATCTTTGTGTAGCTTTGGCTGTGTGCTTGTGGTCATTGTCTTGATGGAAAACAAATCTTCTCTCAAATCACAGATTGCTGCACTAATTTTACCTTCAACCAACCCAAGTCTTTTCTAAATTCTAAGCAGAAAATGTTTTTTAAAAAAGGTTTATTTCTTCTGTGCTCTTTATTAGATAGGGGGAAAAGTAATTCAGTATGCTTACCCTGAGCTGCTGTTCAGCTGGACTTGCTTAAAGTTCTTCCAGTTTTCACAGCTTTATCCGTTCAGCTGCCATTCAGCTGTTTTGGGGTAATTCAACATTTCTCTTTTCTTGAATGAAATATTCCGATTTTGATTATAGTGGAAGGTAATCTGGATTTAAATCTAATAGACTAATTCTTTTGATTACTTTGTGGAAAGGTTCTTTACCACCAGGGGGCAGTGGAGTCAAGTGGTGTTAACCTGAAGCCTCAGGAAGGTTTGCTATTTTTATTGCTGCTGCAGCAGGGCTGTTTTCCAGGTCAAATGTTGCCATAGCTTCTCCTGAAGGATGGGTAAATGACAGAAGACGTTAACGGTTAATTATCAAGCTGAGTGCTACAGTGATGATGTTATCCAGGGAACAGATTACACTACACTACATACTACTTAAGTTTAATTACCAAGTGTATGATGTAAAATTTCCTTCACAAGTACAACTACTCCACTAAGACAAACAAAGTATTTTACACAGTATTGAATTTGATGATGTTGATAACATAAATATCTAAAAGTCTAGTCAAGATTTATTTAGTAGAGCGGGTCATCCATAAACTTTACTGCTTGTCCAAATGTTGAAGTGTCCTGAACTTCCAAGCAGTAATCAATAGATTATTAAAAAAGTAAATCAAAGCTCTATGTTACTGTAGAAACAAAAACAACAGCAGGGGAGGGCAGGTAAAGCAGCTGATTTTAACCACTTTATGTACTGACAGCGGCTTCGATTTTAACCTATATCTCAGCATTTATTCATTGATGATATTCTGTATTAATTATGTGCATCTTCAAAACATCACTACTAACTAAAGCTATCAAATAAACGTAGTGGAGTAAAAGTGCAGTATCCTTCTCTGAAGTGTAGTGTAATATAAAACAACAGACTCTGTGATAAGTGACAATAAAACAGGACACGTGCTGACCCCTGTCCAGCACATTACAACCAGCTCTGCTCTAGGTTGAAACGTTATTCAACTTGTTTATCTGTTATCTCACCTCAGTGTTTTTGTGTTGTGTGAAACGACTGCTGCACCACTGACATCACCATCATCTATCTGTCTGTTCGAGCTGCCTGTCGGTTCGAGATGCAGCGCAATCATACGGAGGGTGGTGACGTCACGCAGCAGTCCTGCCAGTGATTCGACAATGAAGAAAGTTTGTTTCAGTGTGTTGATGAGACGCTTCTGTAGACTGAATACAGTGACTTCACCTTAACGTGCTCGGTTGATATTTTCACACATCGAATCCAACGGAACCAACTCTTCAGGGAGAGCTGCTCCGCTAATGCTCTGATCACAGGTATCATTTTTTAATGTTGATTTCATCAAGTCTCAGTGATCCGTCATCCTTCGAAGGCGTTTATAGTTAAAGCTGACGATGTGTGCTGTGTCTGCAGCGTCTGTGAGCTGAGGCTACATTTACTTTATGTCATTAATTTATTACATACATTTAAGTTAAACCATGTTTTTTTTCACTGTTCTTCAGTATGTGAACATTTGCTTTCACGTAGATTTAATTATTCGTGTTATTACTTCCTGCATCCTTGTCCAAATATGTAGCATAATTACTCTATCCGCTTCTACTTTATGGTCTGAAAATATGGATTCATTTTTAATTTGGGTTGGAAAACAGTGTAGAAAATGATGAAAAATAGTACCGGCAGCTGTAATCCCAGCTGTGAAGTGCTCCTCAGCACCACTGAATGCAAACCACAAACAAGTCTCTACCAGTCACTCAGCCTGAATATTTTAGGATAGATGATGTTTCTTCCGTTTTCTGGGAACATGAACTTGTTTGCTGTGGTGTTTGCTGTGGTGTGGTGTTTGTTTGCAGAAGAAGGTTGAGTTTTGGTGTTGCAGGTGGAGCACCATGTTACACAGAGACACACATCTTGCTCAAAAAACGGACACAGTCAGCAAAAGGTCTAAGGAAGATAGATTAGATCTAAAAACAATCTTCAAACAACCTATCTTTGGTGAACACAGCTGGTTAACAGGCAAGATGCAACACATGTATATAGCTATGAAGTTCACAACAGTAGCTGATCCAGGGGACTACTTAAAAGACAAGAAGAAAAGTGATTCACATTAAATCCTGATCCAGTGTTATCCAAACACAGGTGAGAGGTAACAGGAGTGTGTTCCTTTGAGATGGTCACATGATAGCACCATTACAGGAAATTCTCTGTATCACATTTGTGATGCGTTTTCCATCTTTATAGCTTCACATTTCTTAGAGTTTAGAATGAGTAAAATATTTATTAGAAACATGAACTTATGTATTACATCATCCATTTTAAAAGTGGACATTCTGTGCAGCCTTTCCAAATGCACCACCTGTTCCTGGTGAGAGTAGGAAGAGGAGAACAAATAGAGCCAGAGGGATTTTAATAGCTCTAATACGTTGCACCTGCCCATTTCCCACACACCCATTTTCTCAGACCACCAAGTGCAAGTGCTGTGAGACATAAACTATGAGGAAAGATTGGTGCCTGTCAGATGCATCCATGTTAAAATGCTGCAGATTGATTTGCATACGCTGTCTCTTTAGTATTATATTGAGAACTTAGCCTTACTGAAAGATGAGCCAGTATTCCCAGTATGCAGCCAGCCACAGGAATTCAGCTGATATCTCTTTACATGTGGTAACCCACATTTCACTATATTCAGATTACTTTTTAAAAACTCTTCACACAGTTCCCTCAACCAGCATGCACACTGTGTGCAGCTCAGCACGGCATTACTGTCGACGTTAGTGACATTCCCTCCCATATGTTTGAAGCCTTGTAAGTGAAAAGTAAGTGTGGGAAAATCTGCTCACCCCCAGGAGACACACAACTGACCAACTGAGTGTGTGAGATGAAAGCCAAAACTAAATCAGACAGGATACACTGCACAGAATACATTCAGGGTCTCTCTCTCACACACAGCAGCTGTGCTTTCGCGGAAGAGACAGATGTTTTTTACTAAATCGATCAAAGATTTGTTTCCTCTATCATTGCTTATTGAGGATTTTGTTGTGATTTGGGTCTAAACATATCTGATGTTTGAGGTTCATGTCACAGAGCCCATTTTCATTCTATATCATTAGCATTCCAGCGTTCCTTTTACATTCTCAGTCTGGCTATCATTTTAGCACATTGTGGGCGCAACTTGTCAGCTTCAACGCTGTGGTCACAGTTGTATACTTGAATCAGTCTAAATGGTACTTAGTCAGGCTTGCTTAACATCCATTAGAGTCAGCTGTAGGCTTCCTCATTAGCTTCAGCTGTTGTTTTGTCAGGCACAACCAGTGAGGATTGATAGGAAAGTGAGTCTGCTGCTTACAGACACATAGTTGCTCAAAGTAAACAAGTAAATCAGAGGTGGGGTTGTTTGTCAATGTGATTAGTAAGGATGTGGCCAAACAAATTGCTACATAATAATAAAATACTGTATATAAAAGCAAAAGAGTAATGTCGGAGGTACATGTAGTTGATTTGCTGTTTTTAAAGAAAAAAAGGAAAATTAAATAAAAAAAGAAGATCTGATAAGCCTGAAAGCACAAATAGCTACATGTTTCCTTCAGTGATTAAAGATTAAGTACACAATGTTAACCTCATGTAAGCCTCCATGTCAGGAAGGCCATGATTCCCATATTTGAGAAGACAGGTCTCAAAGACTGCATGTGTCTGCAAACAAATATTGGTACGTGGCCTGAGAGCAGCCTTTGTGTAGTGCTGGAGGGACTTCAGACAGCAGGTCTTGGTTCCTGGCACTCCTTTGGAGCGGACAGAGAGGCGTCAATACTGTGCTCCCTGGAACAGTGTATCAAAGTTGTTCTACCCGGGCTAATCCGCTCCATTAGAGGTTGTGTGTCTGGAGCCCTTTCACACACACAGCATGGCCCTTGTTTGTACAGCAGTGCAGTTGTTCTGAGGTGGGGAGAGTTTCGGTGTTGGTGGCTGCAGCTGTGCCTTCTCTTAGCACAGTGAAACTAGAGAGGACTGGCCTTGCTGGCCCATAAACCCCCTTCACAGACATACTGTCAGCAACCACATTCACTGGAGACATCTCACTGACTTCCTCTATCAAGTAACGTCTTCAAAAGGAGACTAACCAGAAGACACGGGGTTAACCTCTTCAGCTTCTTCAGATTTATCAAGGAGCTGGAGGAATGAAGTGATTATATTGTGCACTGTAGTCACCAGCTGCTTCTGAGCCATTAAGGAAGAAGACCAGACATACACTGAAGAAGACCAGACATAGTACTGCTGTCAACACACTGACAAATTGATGGATTTTTTTTGTCTGGTACATTAAAAGATGACTGTAACCATTCCTACTAGTGGAGTAATGAGTGGGTGTTAGGTTTGGATATAAATGTAAAAATCATGTTTGGGTTCATGTAAGGTATGGTAGGTACTGTAAGTTAGACTAAATAGGTATACAGTAATTCCATTTCAAAATATAATTGCATCAAACATAGGTAGCTGGACTACTCAAATGTCTGCTTGATGCTACAAGTTGAAACATGATGTTTCAAACTGTAGGTCTTCTTCAGAGTTAAACACAATGGACACAGAAGTGCCATACTAAAAAAACATTGCACAAACTCAACTGCATCATGCTTAGGGTGGGTTCAGACATGAAATGCAATATGTTGTTGGGATCATGTCAGATTTGCCTATCTTTATCAAATATATGATAGGCTTGTGTGTAAAACTCAGTTTTTATGAAATGTGTGGTCTATTAAGACGAAGACATGAAAAGAGTAGCTTCACATTAGACAATAAAAGTGGTGCAGGGGTGTAGAAAATTAAGTAAAAAGATAAGAACTAAAAGGATGTGATGCATTCAGTGGCACTTCAGTGGGAATTACTGCAGGTTTCACATGCTCTCAGGAAGCCTCACATGACGTTTGTCCTCACTGTAAGAGCCATGTCTTCCTCAACAGCTCTCTATGGGGGGTGACAGTGGAGGATATCTGTGCTTCTTCGTGTCCCATGGTAGTGCTCCAAACAGGGTTCACACCAAACATGCATCAGTTTAGTTTTCTTCTGAATCCTTCATACAGTGTCCTCACTTGTGTGAGTCACTAAAACACAAATGTCCAGATAATCCCTGCACAAGTTTAAAGCATGTGTTTTTTTTTGTTTGCCTAAACAGTGAATTACAAGCAACATCACATTGCTCCTTCTTTTGTTGGTAGCACAGATCCTCCTGTGCTTTCAGCTGAGCAGCTTGTTCAGTAGCATCTGATGCTTGTGTACACATTGCTATCTTTGTCAAATCTCACAGACTAGTTTTTGGTTTACCTTCTGTGCCTCATATACAGTATGTCTTCCTTCTTATTAAAATAAACTTTGAAATACCCAAATAACACCAGAGCAATGTGGAACTACCAATCTCTTACAGGAGTTCTGTCTTTGTGGTGAACAAAATACTGCCCCTGTGTAAAAGAGAAAAGAGTATCCTCAAGTTTAAATAGAGAACTGTGTTGAATACTGTTGATTATATTTGTTTTAATCAAAGGCACCAGTTGGCAAATTGAAGGTTACTGCTGAATGTGTGTGTGTGTGTGGTAAAAAACGTCTGACCACATTACGCAAAGAAAAGCAAATGAATAGACTTTAATAGTAGTGACTGGTGAGTGGCATGGGAATGACTTGATAGCATCCCTAAGCCCAGGATTAACACTGCATTATACCAGACATGTTGTATGTTGTACACACTGACATGTTCAAAATTATATTCTTAACACGAACAACCTTTACCACTTTTCACCATTATAATGCGGTGTATTGCTAATAGAAATTTTGACCTCATGATGAGTCGATGTAAAAAAACAATAAAATAAAACTGAAAGTGTACATCTTGATTGTTTGATGTAAAATCATACAAACTCTATCATTGTCCAGGTATTTCTGGACCTAACTTTACTTTGAATCAATGTTTCAGCACCCAGTTATAATGTACAAGCAGGAATGAAAAGTGGGTTTGTTCACACACTCAGGTGATCAAGTTTATTAATATAATGTTAAAAATATAAATGCAGATTATAAAACGTATTCATAAGTTTCGTAAGTGTAAACTCCTTTTACTGTGGTGATGACCTGTTTTGTTTTTTGACTAAAGACTTGACAGCGACTCTGTCCCAATTACATAAACACATATGTTAATATATTTTTTATTTTTTTAAATCATTGTTTAATTCAATTCTAATCAAGTTTTTTTAAACAGCATCTGTTAACTTGTGTCCTTATGCTGCTCTGTCTGAAGGTGCAGTTCTGACTGAGATGACCATGGTAGTGCGTGGCCACAGGACAGTCCTGTTAGCTGTGGCTTTCTTTTTCCTGCCTTGCATTACATCTTCCCTCAACTTAGAGGATCCCAATGTCTGCAGCCACTGGGAGAGGTCAGTCAAAATGCCGCAGTCATTTCATTGACCTCAGGGGTCTGTGTCACAAATAAACTGATTTCAGTTACCCTAGTAACTAATTCAAGTAAAGTAAAGACAAACATGTAAAGAGAAACACCAGTCTGAAGGTAGAAGTTCCACTGATGGAACTTACATGGTGCCCTCTGCTTTTAATTTACACTAATTAAATTATAACCAACTTCAGTATATCATAAAAATTGAAATTTAAAAGGAGAACAATTAAGGTTATATAACCTTTGACTGACTACTCTGAAAACACAACAGCAGACACATTCAGAGTCTACAGGTAAAGAGGGGGGCTGGTGACTTCAAAGAATGTCTGTCTCATTAAGATTTCCGGGAAGATTGTGGCAAAAAATAAATAAATTTATTAAATTTTTTCTAAACAACTTTCATTTATAAACTCTTATGTAGTAAATTTTGCAAGGTGAAAATTTTAACATAAAATACCTATAAATGATTCATACAGGTGGTGTTTACATATCAAAAGGCTGAGAAGAACAAAGACACCATACGGCCAAGTCAGTAATTACAAAGTTATAAAACTGCAATGCAGGAGAAAGCAAAACAAACCAAATAACAAACAAGGTTGTTAATTCTATTTCAGTGATGCTTGCCTATTAAAAATTATGTTTCTCTATACAATTCAACTGCAGACACAAACATGTTTTTGAAGCACTGCGTTTATTAACAGAAGCCAGATTACAATAAAGCTGCTGGGATGGATGGCAGGAGTACAGTATAATACAAGACTGACAAAAGTGGAGTCCAGTGTGTGGTTATGTTTAGGCAAGAGAAGTCCTTTGCTTTAAGAAAGATTGTAGCTTTGTTTCAAAGATAGTTGTGTGTGTAAAGTAACTGTTACATTTTTCTCTAACTTGAACCCAGTGCTGTGAGTGCCTAAACCTAACCATAAAGTGTAATAATGCTCAAGTCAGACAAAAAAACTGTTGTCTGGGAACATATCATTGATATGTTCAGTATCAACATATTTCTTATTTATGTAAGTTGACAACACATCCTCATTATGTTGATTAAAAATGTAATCTGGTTGCACTGTAGTTCCCTACAAAACATGTTTGTGATTGTAGGGTTACCTGAGATTTAAGTGAAGAGAAAGTGATAGTGATTGGTTAGTGTTTAACCAATCTTTTCTAACCCAAGCTAAACCACCAAAACACTTTTTGAACTTGTGAGGAACACTTAAAATGCCCTCACAAGACCAAAATATAATATACAAGAATAATATTTGAACAGAATTTGTCCACACAATTAAATAAAGACATGGCCATACATGCACAGATTCTTCTCCTCTTGTCTGATCTCTCTCTTCTCTCTCTTCTTGTGCTCTCAGTTACTCAGTGACCGTGCAGGAGTCGTACGCTCATCCCTTTGACCAGGTCTATTACACCAGCTGCACTGACATCCTCAACTGGTTTAAGTGCACTAGACACAGGTGAGGACCACGTCACTGAGGTCTGGCACAGACAATAATGTGTATGTGTAAATTCATGGTCACTGTTCACCCCTGGACACCCTCACGTGCTTCTATTCATGCTACAATTGAGCCTGTGTGCAGATTATACTCCTAAAAATTACAATTTATGCTCTACAAAATATGACGTCCTATGTTAGCAAGTATCAAGAAGAAGAGAGACTGAACAACATGAAAAGAATAAACCAGTTTGTGTTGTCACTTCATAAGAACAGTCTGAAAGACATGATATACACAATGCAAACTGTACCTGCTTAAGACAAGTGTACTGTTTATTGGTGTACTTACTTTATATGTGGAAGGTTCAGTCCATAAATTCTACTTGAGCTGGTCATGAAGTTTACATCATGCATGCTTAAGTGAACTCACAGACAACGAAAGCATGAATTGACCCTACATGTGGGAGGAGTTTTACAATATGTTCAAACTTACCAGTACAGTAAAAAAAGTGTGACAGTGCCAACAGTGTTTATGTGTGTGAAAAGATCTTCAGTCATAGCTTAGCATGTAAATAAACATGCTAAACTCAGTCGTCTCTCACAGAACTACAGATTCGCCAAAGTCCTGTGATTTGTCTTCAGTAGTGTGAAAACAGAGTTATAGTTTATTAAAGGACCAGATCCCTGTTTTGCAGATTATAGTTTATGCACTGAACTTTTCACTTTTCATACAACGTTATCACAACCTCCCAGGTTTTAAACTAACTTGTGCCACATGATATTCATACAGCTTCTTTAATAGACCATTCAAATACAGTTAAACGTTCAAACAGCTATGTTTTCCACAGCATGTGAATTAATAGCAAAGTCATTTCATGAACAGCCAGGGTCTACCGTAGGCTGCATTTTTCTAAAGTAGGCCACAGCAACAAACCCAACTCTCAATTCCAGCCAAAGGTGCATGTGTGTCCAGCAAATGTTTGCAGTTTTGGTGACCATGGATGTTGCAAATACAGGGTGCAGTGTGGTGCAGTGTGGAAGAGATGCTGAATACAGCAATTCTGACTCTGCATGCACTGCTAATATTTTGCTGTGTGCCCTGACACTGTAATTTCCTCTGCGTGCAGGGTGAGCTATCGGACAGCATATCGTAGAGGAGAGAAAACCATGTACCGAAGACAGTCCCAGTGCTGTCCAGGCTTCTTTGAGAATGGAGAGACATGTGCTCGTGAGTATCCACACATACATATAACATTTACACACACACACAGACAGCGTATTCAGTTTTCTTCAGAGCAAATGACTAAAAACAGGGTATAGGGAAAATGAGTTAGATACAGACAGGTATGAAAAAGATATGCAAATCATACGATGTTTTATACAATCACCACGCCTCAACAGAACTTCCCTGTACAGTGTGTGTCATTACAGAGACCTCACTTGCCAAAGAGGCCACCGTGTAGCACCCACCCCTCTCTGTCAGTAGTCAGCAGGCAGTGACAGTAGTGAAGCCACATTAGCCAATAGCAAAAAACAACTGTTGTCCAGCAGTGACAGTAAAAGCCTCATGGTAACACACAGCCTGTTATGATGGTAAAAGTAGCTGGTCCTCATAAAGTCATAATATCTGTGTGTTTTGGTAAAGTGGGAGACCACAGTATGATTCATGTAGAGACTGTGATTAGGTGCCCCAGGACTTAACAGGGGAATTTATTTTGGTATGAAAAGACTCCATTATAAGCAACTATCACATGCTGCTGTGACAAGCTCACTGAACTCCTCTACAGACACAGTAAGAAAACGGGTTTGTCAGAGACCGCAAATAACATGGCATTTCGAGATAGGAGTAAGATTGGAAAGTGGAGTTGTATCTATTCATTTTAATTATGTGTTCATTGTGTTTGCATTGAGTTAGTTTGCTTGTTACACATTTACAGTTATATTTACAATTAAATATAAATTTTAGTGCAGTCACTTAGTTTAGTTAGTTTCCTTTAAAGGAAGGGTTCTTAGCTGGCAGTGATTTTTTTTAACAGGCACAGCCTGGTCATCTTAGCAGAGGTGTTTGGGTCCTTGTGGCAGCTGCGTCAGGTAAAATCGGGCACAGAAACATTAGAAATGTTAGATTCCAAATTTCAACAACAGGCAGAGGTAAAATAAAATTCAGATTAAGGGAATGTGAAAAGTACATGACAAAATATCTACAGAGACACTGCTGCATGAGAAGCACCTTAGCAGAGCAACAGTGGCAGCGTACTTGCTGCATGTGAATGATTACGTAAAACACAAATGGCCAAGCAGGAAGTGAGAGACACAGGTGGCTTGTTTAAAATTCAGTAAAGATTAAATGTCCAGAGATGAGAAGACACACAATCACACCTTTATTCACTCTACAACAAACGCAATAAGACCACTAAACCTGCTCTGCTATAGTTTGCCAAATTTAAATCACAACATCTTTGTAAAACGACACCCATAGATTCTCTTGCATTGGCTCTAGCCTAAAATAATGGTTAATTTTATTTACTTGTTAAACATCTGTTCAAGATAGATAAGGTTGTATGGGCCTTTTTGAGAATACCATGAATACCAAGAATATGTCTTTTAGTCGGCTGGAGATGGAAGAGGCATGAACACTTCTCATTTATGATTTGATAATAGAGAAACAAACCTTTTGTTGAAAGCAATGAGAAGAAAACAGTAACAATCTGGACATGACCAGACCTCCTCAGGACCTCTGCTCCAAATGAGAAGGTGGTGACGTTCAGTAAGTTAGTCAGAGCAGTTAACTGTGTCTATTCACTGAGCCCCACTGTCTATAAAACACATCAGTAAGCCACACAGTTACACTGGCTTATTTGCTACTTTCTTTCTTTCTTTTTTTTCAAAGGAGCAGCAAAGGCAAATAACCACCATGACTGTTCAGAGTCTGAACTACATTTCTGCACCAAAGAGTCATCTGCACACATGCATGACCTCTGCTTGTTGGTTTACACAAGTGCATTTATGTGAAAGTCTAATCCTTATCAAACACATAGTGTTTAACATAGTTACTTGTGTCATGTGGGAGGCATGGTGACGCCTCCCAACTAGAAGGTTGGCTGAATGTCGTTCTGTTCTGTGGGTTCTCCCCATACCTGCACAGGTTTCCTCCAGGTACTCACAGTCTTGCAGTTAGGTTAATGAATGAATCTTAATTAGCAATACTGTAGGTGTGAATGGTTGTCACCACTGTGATACACTGATGATCTGTACAGGGTGTTTACCACATCTCACTCAATAGAACCTTAGAAATGCTTACCCTAACCCTTGAAATGAGGCAGCTAAGACATTTTTGTTTGGCTCACTGATGAGATCTGAAAAGTGTTCAGACAACAAATGAGCCGTAGCGAACAGACAAATACGCTAAATCAGCTTCTAGATTCACAGACAGATTAGGGTGACCAATTCATTATTTGTTTTTGTACCTTTATAGCATTTTTACATGAATAAAAATACAGTAGATTTCCTGCCTTATTCTTTGATTTAAATACACACAAGTGAATATTTTTATAGTACCAGTGAGAAGATTTTCTATGAAACTCTGCAGCTCCCTTCAGTTCTTCAGAGCTCATAAACAGCTTTAGGCTCATTTGCTCAGTTGCTGATTTGCTCTTTCAGAAACATCAAGTATCATTCACAGAAGAAAAGCAATGAATAATTATAACTTTAAACCAAGTGGTTAAAAAAGACTTTCAGTGATTAAGTCAACTCAAGCCTTCTGACACGGAAGTGTCAAAAAAGTCTCACAATTCATCAGTTTTATTCTGCAAGTCAGCTTCAAGTGTCACATCTTAAATTTACGCTTTTCAAAAGGGAAAGTAAATTAAAATTTGAATTTATTTCCTTCTGCATGACTACATCTAAATGCTGACATCTACGTGGCCGTACTGATCCCTGACTGTCTTCCTGTCTCCTCCATGTCCAGCTTATTGTGCAGAGAGCTGTGTTCATGGCCGCTGTATGGCCCCCAACACCTGTCAGTGTGAGCCCGGCTGGGGTGGCTCCAACTGCTCCAGTGGTAAGTCCTCCAGCTGTTACTGTCTGTGAGCAGTTATGTTTTTGTGTGTGTGTGTGTGTGTGTGTGACTCTTTATTTTGTGAAAGTGCTCTGAACACACAAGAGGCCTTAGTGACTGGTCGTACCATCTGCACTGCAGCACACAAACAGTAAAAAACTCCAGAGGAACAATACAAACTCTGTTTGTTCTCAAGGTTATCGTTTTCCTTCTTTACCTTTTTCTTCTTGGTGGTGGCTGTGTCTGAGAAGGTAGAGCGGGTCAACAGGTTGATCTCTGGCTTCCTCTCACTCCAAATGTGTACTTGGGCAAAACATTGAACCCCAAGTTGACTGGCAGCTCTGCTGTCATCATTGCATAAGTGTGTGCATGAACAGGTGAATGAGAGGCCAATTCTGTACCATACCATAATACAGGTGCCTTGATTCTCTATTTCACTACTTCAGTCATACATTGTGGAAATCAATACTGTGCTTTTTATTACAATAAAAGTCCACCTCTTACTATTACTGACTTACTTTATCTATCTTTAGACTGTCTTTAAAACTTGAGATTAATGAGGTTTTTTGAATCTTGAACCTGAATTTTATGCACTGTACTGGTCATTGCCACTGACGTCATGTGATTGCTCATGTGGCTTTCTTACAGGAAATTAGCAGCAGGACAATGGTCTCATTAGGCAGCATGTTTGAAGTTTTTATAGTTTTTTTATGTCAGTTTCACAATCATACAAAGTGCATACACACTAAGTCGCTCAGTTTATTTACATACCGGCAAATCACAGCAAAAGTCATGTTAAGGCACTTTACAATGTAATGTTTAATGCCTTACAGAATATAACAATTTAGTCTTATATAGAATTATAAAGAAAACTAACAAAACCCACTTGAGTGGAGTGGAAAAATACCCTTTAATGGAAGAATTTTCCACCAGAGCCAGGCTCCGGGTGGGCAGCCATCTTCCTCGGCCAGTTGTGGTGAGAAAAAAAAACCATAGACATAGGCATAATAATTCTTGGGAACAGGTAGCTCCCTTAAGGTACCAGGGGTTCAGGGGTCAGTGTCTTGTCCAAGGTCTTGTCCAAGTCCAGTGCTGATGTCAACAGGGTTGTATTAATAATAATAATAATAATAATGATAGTAACTGCGTGCAGTTATGAAAGGGGTCCACATGTTGCCCTGTGCTCCTTGAAATCCCACACAAAGAGTACATCTGAAAAGATTACAAGAAAACATGCAAGGATAGAGATATTCGAAATAAAAATAAATACAGAATTGTAACAAGACGTCAGGTGTTTTAGAGACACAGACTAAATGTACAAATTTGATACCTTTGTTGTGCGTGAGATATAACCTGTTGCTGTGCATGCCACAACTGGGACAAAGACACACACTTTGCTGTTGTAACACTGTGGGCACTATAAAAAGAATCCCACTAGGAAATGGGGTTGCTTTTAAATTTCAATATTTTATGTAGCCTGGTATGTGTTGTTCTTCTATGCATTGTCAAGTTGAGCCTGCATCTGTAGACAACTGCTCTGTACAAAGAGACCCAGAGCCAACTGTATTTTGATAGGAGCCTCACGTCCTACAGCCCCATTGTAGTGTTCCCCTACAGGGTGTAGAAACTCTGAGATTGGTCTTTTACTGTCTCTTGCATTAAAACAATATTTGTGTGTGTGCGTGGTAAAGACTGCAAATTGAACAATTAATTCTGTGTCATTCAAAACATTCTGTGTCTCTTATAACAAAACAGCATTTACGTAGTAAATATTAGTAAATTTTTCTAGGTGTCTTAAGCCACAGTATAAACCCATAATACAAAACTAAACACAGCCAAAAGCAAATTACAGTGTACCTTCTAAATGGGAAGACTTCACCAAATACATGTATACCGGAAGGGACGTCACTGAATACCGCAGGTAAATCATACTATGAGTTTGAACACTATATGTGCTTTTCCATTTTGTAATCATTACCAGCCCCTTTGCAAGGAAATTGTTGCTAATAAAAAGCATAAAATAAAGGCAATACACTCATACTGCAGATGTTTTATGAGTCTGTGAGAGCCAGTGTTATTGTCTTATTTTATACCTAAACATAGCGACAAAGAAATCACATCAAACATCTTATCTTTAAACCTTCTTAAAATATTCACCAAGAAAATACAATTTCTATTATTTCAAAAAATGCTGTCCATTATTTACCTAACAGAAAATGTTTGGCATTTGGAACATAAAGTCACATCAATGCGTCACCGCGAGTAAATCATAATATTAGTTTTAACAACATTAGGGCTTTTACAAACGAATTGTGCCAATAAAAAACATCAATTAAAGGAAACACACCCTTGTTGCTGATATTTTTTGAGTCTGTGATAACCAGTTTCATCTTTTCTGGCTGTGGGCTGCTGGAGATGCAGCATGAAAGTGTAAACTGAAGACTTAAACTATCTTTCCAAAATTTCCAAAAAATTAAAAAGTGATCAGAAAATTCAGAAAATATTCTCACATGACTAGCCCAGTGTCAGCTACATCATTATGTATTTTCATGCCCTTAACATGAAAACTCTTACAAAGAAAAATATAAAAACATTTATTAATAACATTGAATCAACATCAAATTTGCTCAGTACGCACATACATTCACCAATCCTAATGAAAATTGATGGGCGTGTTATTGGTTGTACAGAGAAAGGCTCTGCCAAGTTTCATAGTGATTAAAGTAAATAAATGGTTACAGAGATACAACAATTGACCTGTTGTATGAACTTTTGAAAAAGTAGAGTGACGGACTTCGAAATAGACCTTATACTATTACAACGTCTGTGTAAGGTTCAGTAATTTTTTAAAGGTTTTTTGATCATAAGCCACGCCCCCTTTTCCAAATCATTACCATATTACATGGGTGGACTTGGGGTGGTGCCCTACATTTAATTCTCAAGTTTGGTGAAAATCTATGAAGCCATTGCTGTGACATAAACTACTCAACTGTATAGTGCCCCCTAGTATTTGAAATTTACCAAAATTGGTACGCTCGTTCAGCATAAATTTAGTGTTCTTATCTGCTACTATGGCCGAGATATTCCAAGTTTCCCATTTTAATACTTAGCAACTCAAATTTGCATAAACATAACTTGCTTGTTTTAGATAACAGCATAGGCCTTTCCCCTCAAACTTTTTTAAACTTCCTATGTAGATGTAATACGAAAAGTTTGGCACAGATCGGACTTTAACCCTAGACGGAGATATCGAAAGCGCGTTTTATGCACTTTGTGCATTTGTGAAAAAACAGTGCAAAATAAATTAAAATAAATTGTATATTTAAGAAAAATCCAGTACCATTCACAGAGTATAGAAATATAATTCTTTATGGCATGCGACATGTGGTTTGGGAACAAAAAATCAAAACGTACTCCTAGTTGTGACAGCTATTATCAGTCATGTTTTTCATATCTGAGTAGCGGTGACCTTTCTGTATTTACTGGTTAAAAATGTTGTTCTATGCTCTGGCAGTCTATGCTGCAGCATGAGTTTCAGCGGAGAAGAAGAATAAGAATAAGAATAATAACAACAAAAAATGGTAGAGAAACAATAGGGTTCCATGCCCCACTGGATGCATGGAAATGCGGCTGCTTGCAGCCCTTCCTCGCCTCAGCTCTCTTGGACCCCTAATAATAATAATAATAATAATGGGTTCTGGATTCAGTGTTTTGTCCAGAGACACTTTGGCACATGGCCAGGAATCTCAGCCTTAATCTAAGAGACTACTGATGAAAAGAGGGTCTCACATATAGTGCATTCCATTTGAAATCAGAAAGAGCATTCATCCAAGATGGATCAACAGAGCTCTGCATCAATAATGTGCGCTTTAGTAGCAGTCCTGTAACTTTGTCTCAGTCATAAACACATTACTGTCCATGTTGCTATGGTGGTTTTATGCTATGTTGTATGTTGGTTGCTATGATGCAAAATACAGTGTAGCATTGTTAAAACAACCTGAATGTGTACTGGATAACTCAACTTGGGTGTAAGATCATTCTCAGCAACTTCCAGCAGACCAGGTAAATGGTATGCTCTAAAAGAGATAAGTTTTTCTTATACTTATAATAGGACCTAAACATCAGCATATCCCAGCCTCTGCTGCTTTGATGTTTTAATCTTTTTCTATACTACAGTTTTCCTGGAAGTGCAAACCTAAATCTCTAGAGACCTTCAAAGAAGGAAGTTATTTTTGTTCCTATCTATGAGTGAATGTGTCTCCATGCAAGCCTATAAGATGATATGCAAAAGAAGTCCCCAGGCTATACCCTTGCTGTCTTCAGTTTCAGCTTGTAATAAAAGAGCATATTGTTGTGTCTAGCACACAGGACACTCCTGGGCCCCACCAAGCCTGTCTGTCTGTCTGGTCTCAACACACAGTATTCATCTTTGTAAACGTTTCTTGTCAGCAGGAACTTATCTAGTTTCAGATGAGAGTTGATAAAGACAATGAGACACTCACCACTAATTGCTACTGCGTGCTTAAATAAACATCATCTCATCTCATCTCATCTCATCTCATCTCATCTCATCTCATCTCATCTCATCTCATCTCATCTCATCTCATCTCAT
>JAUYWH010000014.1:20588198-20599552 GCA_034779795.1 Ctenopoma multispine | reverse complement strand
TAAAACTTTCCTCTTTGATAAAGCTTATAGTTAGAGATGGATCAGGTGACTCTGAACCATCTCTTAGTTATGCTGCTGATCATGTAGTGCTTTATATATGAGTAGGAGCATTTTAAATTAGATTTTAGATTTTACAGGGAGCCAATGGAGAGAAGCTAATGTATGATCTATCTTGCTAATTCCAATCAGACTCTGGCTACAGCATTCTGGATTAACTGGAGGCTATTGAGAAAGTTATTGGGACATCCCATCAGTAATGTATTACAGTAGTCCAGTTTAGAAGTAACAAATGTATAGACTGGTTATTCAGCATCACTTTGAGACAGAATGCTTCTAATTTTAGAAATATTCCTGGTGGAAGAAGGATGTTCTAGATGTAGGAGGTAAAGGAGATATCCAAGCCTTTATGTCTTTTAAACAAGATTTAAGCCTAACCAATTGATAGGTTTCATCCGGTTTCATAGATAAATAAAGCCATAAAACCATCCTAGAGCTGTTCCTTTAATCCCAATGACATGTACCAGTTTATGTAACAAAATGTTATGATCTATAGTGTCCAAGGCCGCACTAAGATCTAACAAGACGAGTGTAGAGAGAAGTCCACTGTCGGAAGCTAAGAGCAGATCGTTGGTAACTTTAATGAGTGCTGTTTCTGTACTATGGTTTACTCTAAATCCTGACTGGTAATCTCCATATAGATTGTATACTGTGCAGGTGGGCACATAGCTGCTTCAAAACTACTTTTTCAAGGTTTTTTGAGATAAAAGGCAGATTGGATATAGGTCTATAATTGTCTAAGACCCCTGGATTAAGAGTAGGTTATTTGAGTAGACATTTGACAACAGCTACACTGTTAGACTTTTCGTCTCCACTTTACGGTAACATGCTGGCATCACTATTGCAAGCGCCATACCGTGAGGCCGTGTTACGGTAACTTACCGTTCTGCAGATGATACCGTTTTTTGCTGTTGTGGCATAATACTCTTGGACAAATTATGGTAACGCACTGTAACCTCTTTTATGGTATCTCACTGGCGACAGTGACGCCATTGAGACATTGTTTTGTATTTTAGTCGTACATTACGTCAACAAAGTAGCATGATACCTGTGATCAATAATCGGTATATCATATATACCGGTATTATATATAATACCGGTATATATGATCGGTATAGTACAGTTTATTCACGCTACGTCAATGTAAGCCCGCTTTAAGGTAATAAACTGCAATATATTTACCAGTAAATTACCGTTATCATGCATTGTAAGTACCAAAAATATCCAAAAAAAAAACGTACAAAATGATATATGCATGTCAGATGATAACAAAATGCACTGGGTATTAACCACATTGTTTTCTTGTTTTCTTTTTATTTAATTTTAAACGCAAAGAAATACACAGACCAAAATATATCAACTTATTTCAGTGAGGAAACACTTGTTCTTACAAAACTAATAATCATAACACAGCAGACATATTCATCATATCCATCTCCTATATAATTCTATATTTAGATTCTGTAGGATTAGACCGAAACCTTAAACACTAAACTGCATTGAGATTAATTTGGTTGTGATTTGGCCTTCTATAAAGAAACTGAATTAAATGAACAGAATATTAAATCCGGTAGCAGAAATAACTTTCTGTAAAAGAAGTTAAAAAACATAAACCGTTACACACCAAAAACATCTTGGATAGAGAATCGCAGCATCTTGCAGGATGGTGAGAGGTTGTCTTTATTATTGTCCATCTTGTGTAGCTGTCCAGAAAACAAGGCTCATGGATTGTCTGTGGTGTGACAAATAAAAACATCAAGAGTACAGCTTAACACCACACTGTCCACTTTGCAAAACAGACACAGAGAGTTGTAAACTTTTGTACATACCCACATCCAGGAAGATGAGAACTGAGGTCACTGGTGACCTGTCAGAGCTGCTCAGTGGTCTCTCTTCTTTTTCTGTGCATATGTGAATGAAAGACAGACAATGTGAAAGTGGCAGGACAGTTCTTAGTTCCATATGAAAACCTATAGGAAGCCACGTCTGTAAACTGAACAATACAAGCTTCTGTGTGTAGGAGCTTTAAGATGGTTCCTGATGTGCTGAAGGAAAACCCGGCACCAATATCCAGTTCTGAAGCATGGGAACAGTGAACACACACCAACACAGCGACAGACTCTCTCCCTCTACTGTAGCAGGCCAAACAATATGCTAATGAGGTTAAATCTCCGTTAAATTAAACACTTCTGAAGTTCCTATGCTGACCCAAAAGTGACGGCTGGACCTTAGGTACATCAACAAATACATGACGTGATGCTTCCACGCAGTTTGAGATAGAATACATGACTAATCAGCATTTACCGGGAGTCTGTTACTCTACGTAAACATCCTGTGGGTGTTTCACTAATTAAAGCCCCCTACAACAGGTAAACTGGAACTACTATACAAAATGTATAGATCATAATCATTTTAAATCAAAATTCACAAAATACAAAACAAAAGCAAAAAAGCCCACAGTTTTGTATTCACCAAATAAAAAGATATAAAAAAAAATGACTCGGCCACATGTGGAGTAACAATTTTTTTTTCCATCTATCACCTAAATTAATTTATGCAACACAAGAATATATATACGGAAAGTCAATATGGACCCTATATGGATCATATTTAATCATAACATGCTTCAATCAACTCCACATGTATCAAAGCACAATGAAAGACGATTAAATTGACTTTACACCTTAGCTCAACAGCCACAGTGCAGAGAAATGGAACAAAGTTTGAGCCCAACACTAATATTCATCTTGACTTAATCAGCACAGTAAATCAAACAGGAACTACACGCACACCTGGAAACTCTGCACAATAAACAGCTTTAAGGATTTTGGCGCTACTTCAGTGCTTCACCGGTTCCTAAGTAAATGTCCATATTTCTGTCAAGTCTCATAAAACCTTCAGGGAATGTTAACTAACGTAAAGGAAAGGGGCAAACAGACAGAACATTTTTAGTTAAATTGTGGCAGAACAACATGCTATATTCCCAATATTCTCAGATATTTATAGTCTTTTCAGTCTCTGCATAGACGTGGACATTTTGTCTTCATCTAGCAGGCTAGCTTAAAAGTCACAACTAGCAGTAATAAGAATTCATTTCTGACTTTTCTCGAATAAGTAAAGAAATAAAAAACACTTACCTCCAGGCTGATTAGCTGGTACCAGTTCAACTTTAATGTGTCCAATATCAGTCAGTTTAGGAGGAAATAGTGTGAAGATTTGACGATGTTTTATCTCCTGCACACACTGGATGACATGGACTGAAGCAGAGTTGTCATGAATTGCGTACAACATGTTACTAGTTACAGTTACACGGTTGAGATATGAACCAATCAACCCGAGTCAACTACATCCAGCTAAACTGTCTCTGTTGTTCTTCCACCTTTCATCATCACACTGCGTTGCAGCAAACTCAATCTGTGGCACAGAATAGTTGATAGTTGATAGCTCATGTTGTTCTCCTGATACGAAGCTTTGTTTGAGTCTGAATCACATTTTAAACATGCAAAATTAATAAAAGCAATATTTTCTATCCGTCATTGTTGTTTTGAAAGCGAATACCCGGCGTGTGCGTTATACGTCACGTTATACGTCAGGTGAAGGTGTGATGTTGACTTTCGTCCTCCTGTTGAGATGTGTAACAGATGTTGTGCCAGAAAAGGCACCACTGTCGCATAAAAGCGTTTTCAAAACGTTACAATCTCTTTTAAAACACGACCAAACGCACTGAACATGAACAAACAAAAACATCAGTGTTACAGTACACTGTTGGTACAGTAGGATGCAGAATTTAATCATTTTGAGAGTGACGTTATAGGACTGATGCTGGTTAGCGGTGTAGGTTTCATGGATGTGACACTTTCATAGTACAACACCTGAACTTGTACATCATGACCATCAGAGCATGTTTTTGTTAGTTCAGTGTAAAGAGGCAGAGGTGTCTTAAAAAGTACCACCTTATTTTTGGTACAACCAAAAATAAAATTGAAGTTGAAGGGCTAATGATGAGAAAGAAAAGCAACCCCTGCTAAATGCCATAATTTTTAAACATTACACTGAATATGACATATAGAAAGAAAATCTTCTTACTTACAAATTATACATAAGTATATTATAATATATATATATATATATATATTTAAGTATATTTCCCAAGTGTACTTTACCTAGTAAGTGTTACAGTACTTCTAGTATACTTGCAAGTATACTATTAGTTTTAGTTAGTTTCCAGTTTCTAGTTTTTGACCTACTTTTAATTGAATCATAGTTACTATAATGTAATTCAAACTTATTTTTTACATGTAACAAATTTCTCTATAGAGTTACAGTTAACGGAGTGCTTCTTCAGCAAAGAACTATGTTCACAGCTCAAATATCAGAATTGCATTGATTTGAGAGTCGACCAGTGTTAACTGCTCATCCTTCTCACTTACAGTTTTAATTATTTATTTTTTAATTAATGATTTCCCCCACTTACTCTGTTCAAAAGGTAAAACACGTTAAACAACAATTTCTGACAAAATCTTAATTTTAAAAACATTAACTACTTGCTTCATTTTCAGTGAAATCACTGCAATGCATGCTGGGTATTTTTTGTACTTGTTAGTATACTTCAAGTATACTTGAAATATACTACATAATACATAGTATACTACAAATACTACTATATTACAAGTACAGGCTAAATGTACGTATACTTTTCTGTATACTTCTTACTGTACTTAAAGTATGCTTAAATGTTATTTGGTCTACAATATCTATAACAGTACATAAAAAGTAAACTAAAAGTATACTTGCTTCTTTTCTAGTTTTAAAAAAGTATATTTATACTTACTATAATTATAGTAAGTATATTTATTATAGTATGCTTGGATATGCTTCTTTTTTGTAGAGGTGAGACTGGTTCTTTTGATACAAAGTGGAATGTGATTACTTTTGTCATTGTTTAAATAAACAAATAAATGTATTATTATAATAGCTCAATGTACGAAATTCCATTTTAATGTATCTACAACTTAGTCCGTAAGTTAAAAATTATACTGCACATTGTAGTTTATATGTCTATATAGTCTCACAATGAATTGCTTTTTATAGTAATACACACTGATTGAGGATTCCAGTAATTACTATTAAATCTACAGTAGAAAACAACAAAAATCCAGATGGTGTAACAGTATAATCTCAGTAAATCACCAATTGTTACATTCACGGTATTTTACAGCTGTTTCCATGAGTACAGTGAGTTACTATAAAAATAATGTCATGGAATTTTCCCACAATGACATGCAAATTACAGTACTGAACTGCAAACATACTTTAGAGTTTTCAACTGTAGATTTTGCAGTATTAAGCTAGGAAATTACAGGTAAGTCTAACAGTGTACCTTAAAAGTCTGTGGTACATAGCCTGTTATTAGAGATAGGTTTATTTGATCTAATATGGGAATGCTGATGGTTAAAACATTTAAATCAAGGGTCACAACAAAACACTAAAATATTTTTACCCAACCCAACGCTGTGCACTGGCACTGTATTGATTTTAGAGTAAGGCCCAGATGTTTCTTGATCATTATGATGTCAGATATTTTAATTGTGCATTTCATGCTCTGAAAACACTGAACTAAGCCACTCAGTGCATGCTGGTAACAGTCCATGTGATCTTGTCATTTTTCAGATGCTCATCCGCCAACATGCAATGCCCTTCCCAGCAACTATTTCTCCAACCCCAGCTACCATACCCTGACCCAGTGCATCAGCCCTCCTGGAAAAGTATGGAAGTAGTTTAATTTGTAATAACTCTTGACTGTGGAACGTGTCTTTAATGAAAACCCTAACAACCCACTTATATTTTAGACCAAGAACAACCAGCTGTTGATGAACTTCAAGAATGTGGATCAGAGAAAAATCACTCCTTTAGTCGATCGTACTGGCACACTGCCTGCCGACTGGAAACAAGGGAACTGCTTCAATGAACTGGGTAAGACATGTAGTTTACTCAAAGATATCAATATTAACGTTGCTCATTGTTTGGTCTTTGTTGCTGTTGGTGGCTTTAAATGTTAGTGACCCTCAATCCATCTTACCCAAAAATCAGTAAATCATCACTCTGTATTGTTCAGTGGATTTCAATTGGCCTTTGTTGATGGTATTCCAATAAATAGGTTTATATCCCATCAACACAGAGATACGGCATGTCATATAATGTATTATAGTGGCTGAAAGAAAGACAGAGAGAGCCCTCTGACAATTAATAGTGTAACCTTTCTCACTGAAAATTGAACTACTTCTTGTGGTAGTTCCTAACTAGGTTGGCACGTCTCTTGTGGGATCCATTCTTCCATGGCAAATTGTACCAGCTCACTTAAATTGTGTGGTTTTCAACAATGGACATTAACCTTGAGATCCCGCCACATATTCTCAATAGGATTAAAATTTGGGCTCTAAGAAGGCCACTTCAGGACCTTCCCCAATGGGAAGACCCATTGACATCATGAACAAACAAGGTTCCCTGTGCCTGAGGCAGCAAAACAGCTCCACACAAGAAGTTCAAGAACTCTCCCTGCCTTTGCCAAAGAAAAGCAGCATCCTTGTGCCCAAACAGCTCACGTTCTGTCTCATCAGACTAAAACACAAACTTCTAAAACTCATCCCTATGTTTCAAATGCTTGAACCCCATCACAACAAAGAGACCACACAACAGTCTCAATTGTAACATTAAGAGGCCAGAAGAGGCCAGTTCAGCAAAACTCATCTTGGTAGAGATCTGGGGATTCTTGTTGACATAGAGACAGAAATGACGCCGTCATATACAGTAAATAAGATCAATAGCATGAGGCTGTTTAGATATATTAATGAAAGAACAATGTACAGACCTGTTCTATATGGAATTAAACCTGGAATGACTTCTAATGTGATCTGGCGCTGTACAGAAAATCTAATTACATAAAATTAACTTGGCTGTCTTTGGGGGGGCTCCCCCCTTGTATATTGGTAGGGGAAACAGTGGTCTACATACCTTTGTGTGTCTGCCTTTTCTGACATGAATGTCATGAAATCAAAGTCTAGAACAAGACTGACAGATCAACATTTAAATGACTCTATAAGAGTGAACCTAAGTGGCTTCACTCCACCATACACCACTCTTGTTGACTGAAAAAGACTGAATACATATCTGACATGAAACTGGACATGTGAATACTTTATTTACAATAATATTTGTAATTGCATTGTTTTCTTTTGACAGCATTGTTTTAATTCTGTAGTTACATTCTGTAGATACACTACACTGCAGACATACAAAATGCACTTTTAAGAGGACTAAATATTTTTGTGACATTTTAATGCAAAATGTGAGTTGTAGACACCAACATTTGTAAATGTCCAGGCAAAACAAGCTTATTCGGGTTGTTTGGGTTGAAAAAACTATGATAACTATGAGAATAAATGAGTAGCTCTCGAGATATGTGAAACACACACCAACATAATCAAACAATAATAGTCTCTCAAATCATTTTTGATTTCCCCTCTTTTTGACTTCCCCTCTCACTCATTGAGTTACCTCCTTTCCATTTTTGTTTAAACCAGGAGCCTACGGACTTAATAGGAGATACATGGGGAAATCTTTACGAGGTAGGTTCTGGGCCTGTGCACAAACATGTATAACAGATTAATGATGGTATTCTCTCCTCATTGGCTCCTCTGTCTGTTTCATCCAGATGTGGTGAAGTGCACACCCTATCATGCCAGCTCCTGTTCCCTGAACAGCTCTGAAAACCCATATGCCACCATTAAGGACCCTCCATTGTTGACACCAAAAAATGCAGAGTGTGGCTACATGGAAATGAAGTCACCAGCCAGACGAGATTCACCATACGCTGAAATCAATAGCAGTCCGACCAATAACAGAAATGTCTACGAAGTTGGTCAGCAGCTTTATTTTCTATATTTCTGTTAAGATAAGTGGCTTGTTGATAACTATGCATCAATTACATGGTGCATCAAAGTGTATTCAATTAATGGTGTAGTGGGAAATATGAATAAAATACTTAAGATGATTAATTTATACTGGTTTTTAGCATAGGAAACTTGACATAAAGTTTATTTATAGAGAAATGAACGCTGCTACAGAAAGAATTCAGACCCCTTATATTTTTGAAAATGTTACTGTGTTGAATTGTTGAAAGTTTATTAAAAATGAAAAAATTGCAATCTCACTTTAACAAAAGTCATCACATCCTCTGTGGCTTTCCACTCACCTGAAAAAAACAAACAAAAAAACTGCCTGACCAAAAATATCGCACAGAAACTGTTTCTTAGACCAGCTTTTGCTTTCATTACAGCACACCTTTGTCATGGGAAGTTTATGCAATGTCACCATCATCTTGTATTGATAATGGGATCAGACCTCTGTCTTCTCTAGAACATCTCAAATATTCTCAAACTGAGTTAAAGGAGAAAGTGAACATTAGACTTCAGCATATGAACACAAAAATGCTGGACTGTTTAAGTGTACAGTTTTATACTTGACTTACACTACTTCTTGTAACGCCCAACTTGCCTTGTCTTTGATTTCAGAGCCAACTGTAAGCACTCTCCAGCCCAGTGACCACAGCAATGGTGATGTACAGTTTGGTCAGGATCCGTACGATCTTCCAAAAAATAGCCACATCCCCAGTCACTATGACATCCTGCCAGCAAGAGAGAGTCCATCATCAGAACTCAAAGAGCTAGACAGAGACTAAGTACAGTGACCAGGTTTTACTTACAGTCTGCAGATCCAGCACTGGATGTTCCACAAACAGACAAACTGCACACTTCATACTCACACTATGCTTTCATTTGTTTATTTCTGTTATATTTTGACATTATCATTGTAATTATATATCAAATCTTCTTTCTGAATAAGAGTTAGTTTTTTTACCTTTTGAACTACAATAAAGTATTTGTAGAATTGTGTGGGGGGGAATAGGATCTACTTAACGTATTCATGTTTTTTTTATTTGTCTGAAATGCCTGTACTGAGAAATAGGCTGAGAAGCCTGCTTCCCTCTGACACCCTGCCGACCTCTCACCATGAATGTGTGTTTGGCGTGTCTTGTAGTCTTTGCAAATTGTACAAATGGTGATAACACACATACTGTAGTCCAATGGTGGTAAAGCATTTGTGATATAACTTTGCTGTACACATAAAAAGTGACCTGTCTCCTTCTCATACAGCAGCACACTTGGCCCTTTGCTGCACAAAAGTGGGTGTGATTGTTGTCCTGGCATTTAAAAGCTTACAAAAACTGCTGGGCCCACCTAATTTCAATGTTCTGGTTTCAGATGCTGTTAAATGATCTGAGCAATGTGTGTAAAGTACTTTTATGATGTTTGTGTCCCTAATACAAATCAAATCTCTATTTTTGTAAAAACAGTTACAGCTAACTTTTAATTTAATATTAGCACTTGTATCAAGGATTAGATGTTTGGCAAAGTTCTGCTTCAAATCATTTGCTGTGGCACTCCAGATTGTGGTCAGGTAAATCCCATTTGCTTAAATTTTCCCTAAGATGTGTCAAGAACTTACTTGACTGGAGTCTACCTGTTGCACATTGCAGTGATTTTCAAACAGGGTAGAAAAGTACATACCTGTGTATAGTTAAGTTCAACGGTTCACATAGAATGTCATGACATAAACAAAGCCATGAAATGCAGGGTAACTCTCTGTAGAACACTGTGATAAAATTAAGGATGAGGCACAGATCAAGGCAAGTTCATAAAACCAATCCTAAAGCTCAGGACCACAGTAGCTTCAATAATTGTGACATAGAAGTAGAACTCTTCCAGTTGGTCGTCCAACCAAAATTAATAATGAAGCATTAAATCTGTCAACCAATAATGAGTCCATACTCAAGTCTGTTTTTCTGTTGTTTTGGACTTGGACTCGGCTTCTTTTTTATATTTGACTTGTCTCATCCTTCAAAACAAACCTTGATGAAACTTTTTCAGGTTGCAGAAATCCCTGTTTTTTTAAGTAAATGTAACAAAACTTGTCACAAGTTGATACTACAGTGTGTGTACAATCCACTTTTTTGTCTTCAAAAATACAGTACTACATACTACATACAGATATACTATTTCTAGCATCACAAAAATTTGAAACAATTATGTGGTCTCAAACATATATATTTTCTTCTGTATTGGTGTTTTACTGTCATTTAGACTTGGACTCAACTTTCAGAGTTTGACTTAACTTGTACTTGGACCATTGTTGAGTCGGACTCAGATTCAACAAGCCTGAACTTGTCTTGTCTTGGACTTGGACAAAGGTGGAGTTAACTATAGCCCTGCTTATAGCAAAAGTAATGTTGGTTAGCAAGACTGCTGATATACAGTATAATCTGCAGCTGCCTTCTTCATCTGTCATGTGACTCATTCTTTGCATTAATCGATCCTGCATAGAGTATCCTGCATCCTTTCTCCTTCTGGAGACAATTTGTGTTGACTACCTACATAATTTGTATATCAGCGTCTAATTACAGCCAGGACAGAGGCAATCAAGAACACCCAAGTCCCATGTAAAAGCATTTGCTCTGGCCTCCCAGTGTGCATGCTTTTTAGTAGTTATACTGCAACTACTTTTTTAAGAACAAACATGTATTGACATTTATGAAATGTGTCTCCATGAATTAAGACTGAAGACTCTGAAGACTTGGGAAAATCCATTCAAGGATAAAATGTTAGAAATTGCCCTGTATCCTGATATTTTTATGATAACGTTCTTTTTTGTTGTTTTTCTCATTGTGTTCTCATGTACTGAAAACCTTTTGTTATGTATGAATGGATTGTTATTAAAAACATAATTTAAAGTTCTGTATGTAAAGAAATGGATAATGCAGCAGTGAAAATTCCCATTAATAGCTAATTTGTAGGTCAGCCCGGGATTGTTCAAAAGTTAAATCGTGAAAAGGTATTTCACCCATTTCCTGATTTATTTAAACATATATATATATTTCACACTAAAATTATTCAAATCATCAAACAATAAATATTTTTTATGCAAAGCTAACCATACATAAATATTACATCAGTGTTACATTAACACTATGAACTGCAGTAGAAAATAAATCATTCCAATTTTCTCCATACTTCCAACTCCCTTTGAACAGCCTTGTCTTCTTTAAACTAGCAAAGTTCTGAAGATGTTGGTTTGTCCCACATAAATTATTGACACTTTTTATATATCCATCCATCCATCATCAACCGCTTATCCGAGGTCGGGTCGCGGGGGCAGCAGCCTAAGCAGGGAAGCCCAGACCT
>JAUYWH010000014.1:20553247-20587205 GCA_034779795.1 Ctenopoma multispine | reverse complement strand
TCACTCGTGAACAAGACCCCGAGATACTTAAACTCCTCCACTTGAGGCAGCACCCTGTCCCCAACCCGGAGAGAACACTCCACCCTTTTCCGGCTGAGAACCATGGACTCGGATTTAGAGGTGCTGACTCTCGTGACTCTGACTCTCATCTCATTTATATAAAATACTGGTATTACTTGATGCGGGGGTAAAATAGTTGTTATTATGTCTTTCAATCATTGAAATCCCTGAAATTCCATGACAAATTGCAGTTATATCACTTCATGGGTTTAGCTCCAAGGCCTTGTCCCCAGAGCAGGCAAACAGTAGAAACAAAAGCACAGCCACTGACAACAGATACAAATGACTTTTTTTTTGACTCTGCCATGTGGAGAGTTTCAACCATTGACTATATTTGAAATATATACTATATTTAACAAAATATATTTACTGAGTTTGATATTTTTTCATGTTACTACCATTTCAGTAAACATTCTCCTATTGGCAGATGAACCCATTTATCTGTAGATTAACACAGTTTCTGGTCTTTATAAATGTGCATTTTCAAGGGCTCAACATATCTAAGGAAAATAAAAACTTAAGTTGGACTTTTTAAAGGAAATATCTTTAAAAAAAGATTGTCATAGGACACAAAATTGTTCAGAGAAATTTCACTTTTGAAGGACAACATTTTTTATGCATTTCCTGTAATCTAAAAATATTCTGATTCTACAAAAATGTTTATAATATTATGTATATATTTTGATTATGTAAGAATATTAATATTGTTAATATGTTATTTTAGACATTGTAAAAGAGGAACAAATGTGGCTTTTGGTGGCAAACCAGGAGATTTGATAATGTATTTCCTCAAATCTGCAAGACTGTTGTGCATTTACATCTATATCTGAAAATGTCTGCTCTTAAAGTAATCCAAGATGTCTCCAAAATGAACAAACACACCAAATCTGTCCATTTTCCGACCATGAATTTGTTCTTGTATCCAGCGGATGAAAGAAGATATTTTTACATACAAGCTGTCAGTTCTTACTTGTCTCGCAAGATTTACCTGTAGACCCTGTAGATTTGTATGTTTTATGCTTTTTTGATTGTTGTTTTTCAATATAGAGCTGGTTTTGCAAATAAAATGAATAGTTTGGTGCCTTATAGAATTTGTGGATCCTTAATTTTTTTGAGACTGGTAACAGGAAACAATGTACACAATATTCACAACCGTTGCAGTTGCAACGAGTTGCAGCCCTCCAAGTTTTAAAGCCAACAAATTTCCATGGTCCACTAATGGGCCTGTAAGAGACTGACTTACTGTTGCAGAAAGAGGTAATTTTTCCAAAATTAGGTTTTGGAGAGAATGCAGACTGGCCACCAGGACATTTTACCTAAGGCATAGCAAAGTGCATTGTGCTGCTGTAGAAGGAGAAACCAGGCCAGGCCAGATGTTACAGTAATGTATTCAAACCTAGCAGCTTTGCTATGTAAACATAGAACGTGTGCTGAGTATTATTTGAGTTTATATTGTTTTGGGTATCTTACTATCAGGAAGTTGGATGAGACGGATGCTAGTTAATGGGAAGATGCATGTCAAACCGTTTAAGATGAAACATTTTATATTCATATCATTGACTGGGCAGCTGTGTTATTAGTGCTAGGCATGTTTAGCACATAACAGTACTAGCTGTCAAATACTCCAAGGTATAAGTGCTGAACACCTGCAGACTGACCTTGCTTCAGACTTGTCATTTCATAGTAAATGTGTTTCTTTGATTCCTGTCTCCGTCTTTTCCTTGTGTCTCTTCCTCGAGTCTTAGGTGGGAGGGATTTCAGACGCAAGTGAAAGAAACATTTGAAGGTAGTAAGTGGCTGTTAGTGATGGGTTGTTCGCGAACGAGCCGGCTCTAAGAGCCGAGGCTTTGTAGAGAGCCGGAAGAGCTGAAATCACATGCAAAGACGGGCAGGGGTCATACTATTAAGTGAAAGAAGGAAGGGGGGAAGACGCTCTAAGGACAGTTTAATATTACAGGCCAGGTACATGGAGAATGGAGAAACTTAATTGCAAGTGCTTTGGGAAAAACTGAATAAATTAGCAAAATTTCTAAATGCCAACCTGCCAAAAAGACATTTACTGTATATAGAGTCATAATGTTTCAACTTTGGCTTTTATTTATTTGATTGGTTCGCTGTGGTCCTGTGTTCAGTTAAAGGTTTGATTAAAATGTTAAATAGTAAGTCTGTACTTTTTTGTAATATATAAAAAATGCAATAAGGCGTTTATGGACATACTGAACAACATTGTTTACCAACACACCAGCCATTCATAATTTCTAAATTAGGCTAAAATATAAGGCTCAGAGAGAAACTAAATTGAGAGTCATTTGGGAGCTCTTCTAAGGGAGTCGAGCCAAAAGAGCCGAAGCTTTGCAAAGAGCCGGAATTCCCGTCACTAGTGGCTGTCAGCCTGACTGCACGTTTGCTGAAGTCGCGCGCGATTGCAGGCTGCTATTTAAAGTTGGGTGTCAGTGTGGCAGTGAGGTGTGGTGTTATTGTGGAGAGATGATGACTCTCGTGTTCACCGTCTTTGCGGGTCTACTGGCTCTTCTCCTCTACCAGAGAATGACTCAGCCTTTCTTCTGGGATGATTTAATTTATTACTTGAAACTTTGGAGATACAAAAAGAAGTCGCAGGCTCGTATGCAGCAGGGAATTATCACATTCCTCGACTGTTTTCTCCACCAGGCAAAGACGAACCCGAACAAACCCTTCATTATCTTTGAACAACAGACTCTGACATACCAGGACGTGGACCGGAGAAGTAACAAGTTTGGCAACGCGTTTAGGACGGAGGGCTCTTTGAAAAAAGGAGACATTGTTGCCCAGCTTATGTGCAACGAGCCGGACTTTATTTGTGTGTGGTTGGGACTGTGTAAATTGGGATGTGAAGTCGCCTTTGTCAACGTCAACATTAAAGCTAAATCTCTGCTTCACTGCTTTCAGAGTTGTGGAGCTAAAACGCTGGTTGTCGGCGCAGGTAGTGCACTATTTCTCTCACGTTTTTACGCATGTTGGATAATTGTTTCAGTTGAGGTAGTCCGCACTGCTCATTAAGCTGTGACTTAAGAAATACTTGTGTGACCTTTCTGAGGTCTCGATGCATGCTAAATAATCCAGTTAAGGAAATCCTAGAAATGTGACTGTTCATCCGGACAAGTTTTTTTTTAGTGGAAGAAATATTTAGAAACTCATCCAAGTTTCCTCTTCAGTCTGAACTGACTGCAGTTTTCCCCAACATTGTAAACAGTATCTTTGCATAATCATCGAAACTAGCACCATTGACCAACAATGCGCTGTGTGATCAATGATATGCAAAATTGTCCACTGATTAATGGACGTGTGAACCATTCATAGAGGGTTGGGGAATGGCTGCAATCACGGCATTGTAAGATGGTGAAACTCTGGTGTACTCTTAGGCCTCCTCGGTTCAGGGATGGTCCTTTCTTTTTCACGTAACTGGCCTCCTCGACTCCTCTCTCAAACTTTACTGAGGTATTTAAACTATTTCGAATTGCTTTTTCAGTGTCTGTCCGTGTAGAAAAAACAGTTTATTCAGAAATTATCAGGTCTGTTGTCATTATAACAAAAATACCCGAGTGCCTGAGTGAGAATTCCACATTTGCGCCCAGAAGTGAACTATGACAGTTTATGATGAGTTTATGCTATTCTTATTTTTATCTTTATCAAAAAAATTAACTTCTGTGCTGCTGTCTAGTTTTGTTGCTTTCACACTGTTTCAATCTCTTAAAGCACAGGAAAGGGCAATATCCACCATTGATGAAGAACAAACACAGCAGCAATTACTTTACAAATAAAAACGTAAAATAATGGATGGGAAAATCATTGTATGTACTATATGATTGAGTTCTTATATCATTTTGGATATTCTAAAACATAACAATCATTAATTATTATATAAACAAATCTAAGTATGTTTATTGCATGTAGAATATTTAAATAAAATAAAACATAAATGTAATGGAAAACAATTGTCGAGAGAGAGAGTAGAAACTTAAAGAAGCAGCACACAGAAAAGTACTCGAAGTGCAGAAGTACAAAAGTGCACACAAGAATGATATTTAAGTAAATGTAATCTTTACTTCAACAGTTAATTTCCACAATTGGAATAATGTCACTGTAAATGTAAGAAATTTAAATCACTTTGTGCAAAGCTTTTAGTTCCTGCTCTGAGTGAGTGAAATCCTTTAAATTAAACAGGTTTCATCTGGAGATTGCTGCTGTTGAAACACAATGATACTGTATTTCTCCTATTGTATGATAAAAATATATACTGAGAGCAATGACAGTCTAATATGACTATAATATGGTCTCAGTTTGATGATGCAGCATTGAAAAAAAACGTCTACTCTCTTTGTCCAGATTTGGTGCATTTGGTGAAAGAGGTGCTGCCTGATCTGAAGAAGGATAACATGACTGTATGGGTGGTGGACCACTCATCATTGTCTGAGGATTTCAACAGTTTACTAGATAAGGTGGAACACATGTCTGGAGAAACCTTAAATGAACTTCCTAAAGTTGACATCATGTCAAATTTCCTCTTCATTTTTACCTCAGGCACCACAGGTACTGCATGAGCACTGTGTTATTACATCACCACACATTGTTGCAGCATTACATCTTTACTTTACTTTACTTGGCAGACACTTTTATCCAAAGCGACTTACAAGGAGAAGACACCAGCAATTAACATTTCGGTTTCCATGAATTCTGAGTTACTACAAACAAAGAGTCCTGATAAGGCCTAACTCGCCAAGACAAAGAACATGCTTAGGAATTGTTTAGTGCTATAGTGGTAGACCATTTTGTGAATGGTGTGTGTATGTGTGTTAGACTAACTTGAAATTCTTATTAAACAAGTGAGTTTTTAAAAAATGTTTTTTAAAGGTGATAGCCTCAGCTAGTCGAATGGGGCAGGGCAAGTCGTTCCACCAGCCAGGGACAACAAAGGAGAATAGACTCGATTGTTATCGGAGACTCCATGAAGAAGGGATTTTTAGTCTGATTTTGTTTGCAGACCTGAGAGAACGCGCAGGAGTGTAGCTTACTAGTAGTGTGTTAATATAAGATGGTGCAGATCCATTCAGAGCCCTGTAGGCAAGAATCGGGGATTTTAATTTGATGCGAGCAGCTACTGGGATTCAGTGAAGAGAGGTGAGAAGAGGTGTGACATTGGTGTATTTCGGCTGGTTGAAAATTAGACGGGCTGCCGCATTTTGGACCATCTGGAGGGGTTTTAGTGACTGCAGTAGCTCCAGCCAGGAGAGAGTTGCAGTTGTCAAGTTTAGAGATGACCATTGCCTGGTGAGGAGCTGTGTTGTTGAGAGAGAAAAGGCCTAATCTTACGAATGTTAAAGAGAGTAAACCCGCAGGACCAGGAGTTCACAGCAACATGCTCGTTCAGGTTTATTTTGTCATCTATCCAAACTCCAAGGCTTTTGGCAGACTTCATAGGTGTTAGTTTTAGCGAGCCCATTTGGATCGAGATGTTTTGCTGAGGGGAGTTGCTGCCTGGGAAGATCAAGATCTCGGTTTTGGATAAGTTCAGTTGGAGGTGTCACTCAGACATCCAGGCTGATATGTCTGAGAGACAGGCTGAAATTTTTGTGGTAACAGTGGTATCTTCTGGTGGGAAGGACAGATAGAGCTGAGTGTCATCAGCATAGGAGTGATATGAAAAGCCATGGGATTGGATGATGTTACCAAGTGAGCGAGTGTATAGTGAGAAAAGAAGGGGCCCAAGGATAGTCTTGTGGGAACCCTGTGGTTACCTTAGAGAGGTATGGATGTCTTACCTCCCCACAATACCTGGAAGGACCTATCTTGAAGATAAGAGGAGAACCAATTTAGTACGTTTCCTGTAAGTCCTAAATCTGACAGTGTGGTGAGAAGAATCTGGTGATTAAACGTGTCAAAGGTGGCAGATAGGTCCAGAAGGATGAGGACAGATGATCTGCAAGCAGCTCTTGCAGCACGAAGGTCATCCACCATTGCCAGGAGGGAGGTTTCAGTTGAATGTCCTTTCCTGAAACCAGACTGAAAAGGGTCAAAAAGGGAAATAAAGAAAAGTTGAGCCAGGACGGCATTTTAAAAAGGAATGGAGGGTTGGAGACTGGGCGGTAGCTGTCCAGTAGGGAAGGGTTTAGTGTGGGTTTTTGAGCAGAGGAACAATGAGAGCCTGTTTGAAGGCGGTGGGAAATGTTCCTGATGCGAGTGAAAAATTTAGGACGTGTGTCAGAGGAGAAGTAATAGTGGGTTGTATGGACTGAAGAAGGTGTGAGGGAATGGATCCAGGGAGCAGGTGGTGGGGTGACTTAAGTAAAGAAGCTTAGACACGTTTGATTCCAAGAGTGGAGTAAAGGCAGACAGTGATCTAGTTTCAGGGGTAACAGAGGGGTGGGGTCTGGGGTTAGGGGGTGAGAATTAATTGCTGATAGTATCCACCTTCTCTGTGAAGAAGGTAGCAAAGAGCAAGAATAGTTAATAGTCCGAAAGTCTAAATTGTTCTACTGGAACATTACTGTAGTGATTAAAATGAAAGTTATATTTGTGATCTTCACCAAAGTCACAAATATGAACAAACACAAAATTTTAATAATAAATAAACACAAATGTGACAGATGGGTAATCAAAAAATATATATACAGTTATATATGAGTCACGTCTTCAGTAAACTAAAGAAAATGACAAGGAATGTAACACACAGTGTAGTGGTTGTTTTACCATTAACACCCTCTCTAGGCAAAGCAACTAAAACTTAAAAGGCAAGTCTACTGAATGACTCTGCATATACTGCAGTTCTGGCCACACACTGATTCAAACACTGGTATGAAATGCACTAACAATGTAGTAAATAAAATTTTGTTTGACACCAGTGCAATCACAAAACAAATGTACAATAGAGTTTTGATGCAGTTTTAACTACTCAGGAACATGCACAGGAGCGTGTGGACCTTTCTTCAGTAACTGGTGCTGTACCTTTCCAGGTCTCTCCAAGGCTGCCCGTATAGGTCATCTGAAAGCCATTATGAGTATGGTCTTCTTTCAGATGTGTGGAGCCACATCTGATGACATAATCTACATCACTCTTCCTCTTTACCACATGTCTGCTTCCCTGTTAGGCCTCGGAGGATGCATACACCTGGGTAAGAAAAGCTGTGCTTCAGTCAGTGTGCAGTGTAAAAGTCTTTTAAGTATTTTCTTTACCTAACAGTGTCATGAAACACTCACCCTGCTTTGTGTGGGATAAATTATTGTCCAGTAAATAACTTGAGAACCAATAGATATGGTTATCTGAAGGGACATGGTTGTCATAAAAGCTGGATTCAACATATTTTGCACAGTCATGAGAAGAAGCCAGCATTAGTTTTTGGGTCTAGGCCTGTAAGTTGTTAGGTTTTTGGAGGCAGTGAGATTAGCCTCAACATTTTAGTTGTGTAGCATACGTCCTTGGTAAAAGTTGGATTCACATTTGATCCTTTCATTAGTTTGATAAAAATATGAAAACATTAACTACCTGCACATTATTTAATCTATAAATGGAAATTAATATTTTTCTGTGCTATATAGACTTTGTTCAGGGGTGTTTTTCAGCTGGACAATTAAAAATTGGCTTTTTTTTTCTTGTTCTTATAGTGTTTTATAAAGTAATGTGTGAGTTGTCTGTACCAGACATACTTAAATAGGTTGTGAAATGGTTTAAGTATTGTTAATTACTTGCTTGTACCTTACACAGCTAAGTCCCCATAGGGTTAATTAATGTTGGAAATGTATGGAAAAAAGCCACCAGAGACCTCACTGTTCTAATGACAGCTAACAGAGGACCTGGTCTGTTGTCAGCAGTGGGAGAAAGAAAGACGGAAGCCTGGCATTTGTTTGACATTAAAGTACTTGTGGCGACTGGTGTACAAACTCACCAGAAAGTTAGAGTTAGCAAGTCTTAGCAAGCCATCATCTCTGCAGGGGGAGTTCTGAACACACAGCCTTCACTCTGAAGAATCTGATTGTGTGCAGGTCGTGAGACAAAGCAAAGAGCAGTGTATGAAGAGACCAGTATTATTGTATAATAAATCCCATTTACTATTAAAACTGGTAAAGGAGGTCCAAAGTCCCTTTTCCACAGGGCTGTTATGGTTCCCAGAGACAGTAATAGAAGTGCTAAACATTGGTAGCGTCTCTACCTTTCCTCAGACACTGTTACACTGCTCCAATAATCTTACCAGTTTGCTAATGTTGCTACATTATTAAAGGACAACTTCACAGATTTTTAACATAATTCCTATAGGTTCTACTGTGAGGATTACAAGTATATGAACAGTTTCAAAATTTTCTCTAGATGATGTCAGTTTTTTTTGTTTGTTTGCCATCTTGTTCTGGTGCAGAGCTTACAGTGTTAATCAACCTTCTACTGCAGAACTCCTCCACATGACATCATCTGAACTGAAAATGTCTCTGACATCTATCTCTAACTGCTGCCACACTTCAGCTGTGAAACAAAAGTGAATGTCCTGACAATCTGTAGGTCTCTGCTTCCAGTATTTGTGCTAAGCTAAGCTAACTGGAAGACGCGCTGTACTGAACATAGTGCTACCAATTCTCTCATCCCATTCACAGAAAGGGCATTTGTTTATTTTACAAAATTTTGAACTATGGATTACCTGTAAGGATTATAACTGCTAGATACCATTACCATACCAACCTTTATAGCGGCTTCATTATAGCTAAAGTGTTTTCTTTTATTATTGCTTCCTTTTAGAATGGTTTAGATATTTCGACTGTCCTTTAGCTAGTTGTGTTTTTCCACAGTGTAAGTGCAGCTTAGAGACTTAACATTTTACTTTGACAAACATACACAATTCCTGGAAGATAGTATAAGAACCAGGATAAATGCTGGACGGATATCCTTGTTATAGGACTGAAACAAAGCACAGGAAATGTCTCACTATGACTCCAGCTTTAAATATGTACATTGTTATATGTGTTGTACATATGAAAATCACATTGTCACTGCTCACTGTTTCTTTTGTATTTTCTTTTCATCTTCTCCTTAACAGGAGCAACTTGTGTGTTGAAAAAGAAGTTTTCTGCCAGTCAGTTTTGGAAGGACTGTGTGAAATACAATGTGTCTGTGGTGCAGTACATAGGAGAACTCTGTCGATACCTGGTCAACCATCCTGTTGTAAGATTTACTATTGATTTAACATTTTCCTTTTCAAACAGTATATTAAAACATTTGACTAGAAAGACTCAAAGGTGTCCCTAGAGAATACAGTACTCACTGCAGCTTGTGATAGTGATTAGATTTAATCGTATTCAGTGGTGAAAATTAATATTCTGAAAATTTTCAGTGAAGGACTAAATTGGTTCTTAGTATATAATCTGCTTTTAAGGCTGTGGTGTTTTCTGTTTACAACTGTTTTACAGGAAATGTAGTATGCTCCTTTTTTCTTTATTGTTAAAGCACAGTGTATGGGCTCAAATTGAAAATTTGTCAGGAATAGAGGCATCAAGCTGTTTGTCATAGCACAAAGCCATGTAAGGTCAACTCCCTTTGGGTGTGGCTGAACCAGAGTTATTACTTATCCCCAAGCCAGACTCAGTCACATATCTTGTGTACAACTGGAAATTCTGTATTGATGGTGGCAACTAGAGATACTGTAAGATCTGTGAGTCTGTACAAACACACATTTCCCTAAACATGGGGCTTTTCTTTCCATTCCTGCCTCCAGGTACCAGAGGAGAGAACTCACAATGTATGGCTGGCTGCAGGAAGTGGTCTCAGGTCAGATGTTTGGAAGGAGTTTGTCAAACGCTTTGGTAGAATCAAAATCAGAGAGGGTTACGGCTTGACGGAGACCAGTATTGGTTTCCTCAACTACACTGACGAGGTTGGACCAATTGGGAGGGCAAGCTACTTCAACAAGGTCAGGAATAAAACATTTATTCACATTCACCTTTGCAGTCATCTTTTTTTTTTTTTTTCTATCTGGTGATTTTGACAATAGCTGACTGTTTCTGTCGCTGTTTAAGCACGTAGTTTACAGGTTATATAAGAGCTTTCTCATTAAAATAATCTGCCAGCTGCAGCTGGAAGTCAGCTTGATGAGGGTGGTGAGACTACGTACAGATATTGGTTTTAAAAACTCTTCCTGGTAATAGGAAGGATAAAAGGGTAACTGTTAAAGTCATTCATCAAATAGAGCTATTATCTTTTCTTCTTTCAGCTTTCCATGCCATTTGAGCTTCTCAGATATGATCCACAAACATATGAACCAGTCAGAACAGACTCTGGAAGATGCATAGGAGCCCAGAAAGGTAAATGACTAACATGCCAAGTAATTTCTTTTACATGAAATGTTCATTAAGTCTGTAGCTCAGAACATATGTGTCTACTAAATGACCTTCATTTTTCTGTGCACAGGAGAGGCAGGGATCCTGGTAGCTCCTCTGACAGCTATGAACCAGTTTCTGGGCTATGCTGGGGACAAGGTCCAGTCTGAGAAGAAGCTGCTGAGGGATGTGTTTAAAGCTGGAGACGTCTATTTCAACACTGGAGACCTACTGCTCCATGATCATAGGGATTTTCTTTACTTTCGTGATCGCATTGGAGACACTTTCAGGTAATGTTACCATACACAGGCTCGCTAACATATTTGTAGTCCAGTTGGCAAATTAGTTGTGAGTGATGACGTTGAAATACTACACTGCTCCAAAAAATAAATGCAACACAAAAAAAAGACATCCTAGATCTGAATGAATGAAATATTGTTATTAAATACTTAATAATTAACATAGTTGAATGTGCTGACAACAAAATCACACAAACATTATCTTTTTTTTTTTTTTGGCCTGTCAGTGACACAGATGACATATGCATATGTCATGTATATGTAGCTGTGCTGTCATCATTCACGGCCCTTTTTTTTTTTTTTTGGATATTTATTTTCTTTTAAATAGCTTTGATAGAGCCACAGACAGGACCAAGGGAAAAGAAAAGAGAACAAAAAAGAAAAGAGAAAAAAAAGAGGATAGAGAGGGGTAGACAAAACACTGACCATCTGCTTCAGTACCTGCTGAGAAAGAAAGAAATAAAAGAAAAAGACAACAGCAGAATAACCACAGCAACCAACATCTGTATCAAACAGAATAATTAGTAAATATTAAATGCTATAGAACAGGGCCTAGCACTAATATTATAAGATGGATTTAGAGGCAGCAGCTGAGCAAGACAATGTGTGTCTGTGAGTACCTGATTATACACACGTGTGTTCACCTGTGTGTGTGAACGCGCTTGTTTTCATAAGGTTCCTCCATGTAAATGTCTAATAGTGTAATAGTGTGTGTGGTGAACTGAAGCCCCACTCCCTAGGCCCCGAAGCAGACATGCAGGAGACCCGGGTATAGGAATCCCAGGTGGATCCATGCAGGGATATCTGCAGCCCCTACCCAGAAAAGAGCGAAGAAGATCCCCAGAGGTAGGTCCTCCGGCCGCCTCTGTGCCGAAGCCCCAGGGGGCCAAGGCGGCAACCCCGCGGGCCCCGTCGGCAGTCGGTCACACCAGGGAGCACCGGGCCCTGGTCCCAGGGACCCAAACATTATCAATGGAAATCAAATGTATCAATCCATGGAGGTCTGGATATGGAGTCACACTCAAAATTTAAGTGGAAAAACACACTACATCCAACTTTGATGTAATGTCCTTAAAACAAGTCAAAATGATGCTCAGTAGTGTGTGTGTGGCCTCCACATGCCTGTATGACCTCCCTACAACGCCTGGGCATGCTCCTGATGAGGTGGCGGATGATCTCCTGAGGGATCACCTCCCAGACCTGGACTAAAGAATTCGCCAACTCCTGGGCAGTCTGTTGTGCAACGTGGCGTTGGTGGATAGCTTTTGGAGGAACCCATGGCCAACCACACCAGCATATGGTCTCACAAGGCGTCTGAGGATCTCATATGTTACCTAATGGCGGTCAGGCTGCCTCAGGGGGCGCACATGGAGGGCTGTGCGGCCCCCTCCAAAGAAATGCCACCCCACACCGTTAATGACTTACTGCCAAACTGGTCATGCTGGAGGATGTTGCAGTCAGCAGAATATCTCCACGGCGTCTCCAGACTGTCTCATGTCTTTCACATGTGCTCAGTGTTAACATCCTTTCACAGGGCGCCAGTGGCAAATTTGCCAATCTTGGTATTATCTGGCAAATGCCAAACGTCCAGAATGGTGGTGTGCTGCCAGAAAGCATAGGAACTGAGAAGTGGTCTGTGGTCATTTGCACAACAGCATGTGAAATTCTCAATCAGTGTTGCTTCCTAAGTGGACATTTCACAGAAGCATGATTGACTTGAAGTTACATTGTGTTGTTTAAGTGTTCCCTTTATTTTTTTGAACAGTGTATATTGATGCCATCCAGTGGTGCTGGTGTTGTCTTAAAAGAAATCTACATTCTGCAGGCTAGCAACATCTAGTGTCTACTACCTCTATAGATAGTCTGAAGAGCTAAACCCCAGGTTATGTACAGATAAAGCAGTATTCAACTCATAAGCACGTTTCCAGTGCAGCTATCCACACAAAATTAACTGTGAATGCAAGAAACACCTCCTGGGTGGAGACAAGAGCTCTCCAAAACAATTCCCAAATCTTCTCATAAGCGGCACTGAGGCCATTAGTCATAAGTCACTTAAACATCAATCCTTCAACTGCCACACACAGAAGGTCCTCACAAGATTTCTGATCAGGCAGTAAAACATTCCTCTGAAGTGTAGCCCAAGATCCAAGGATCACCTGATGAGAGCTACAGAAAGAGCAGGTCCAAGTGTCACAGAGAAAATAAGTTATGCACTCCACCACTACAGTCTCCATGCACCATCACCACTTAAGACTCCATTAGTGAAGAAAAGACATGCTGGAATTTGTTTAAAGTTTGTTACACAACAGTTGGAGAAGCTTTTATATAACCCAGAAAAAAATTCCAGACATTCTTTAAATTTCTATAAAATGAAAACTAAAAGGCTTCACTTCAAGAAATTCAGAACATAGACAAAATAACAAATGTTCAAACAGATACATTTTACAATATTATGCACAAAATTAGCTTATTTCAAATTTGATGCCTGCTACGGGTGTCAAAAAAAGTCAGGACAGAGGCAACAAATGGTTGAAAAAGTAAGAAAGTTTAAAAAGATTGTGAAACTTTAAAAACAAAGTTCCTCAGCATCAAATTTAAATGGCTTAGCAAATCTCATTATCTACAGTGCATAATATAAAGATTCAGAGAAGAAAAGGATATCTCTGTTCATATGGGACAAGGCCGAAGACCTTTATTACTGTTTGTTGCTTGAGTTAAATCATACACTTGTTCTCAAGCACTTGTTTTTAAAACTTCTGCTAACTTTGTTAATTGTTAGTGACCGCTAGCTAGTACCTAGTCTCTCTGTTAGCTATGGCTTCCCTGTCACCCTCCTCTTCTCCTGCTCTTTGTGTCAAATGTTCGCCTCTCCCTCTTTTACTGATAATGGTATCGCTAATAAGTGTCAGTTATTTGCAGCTGGATGACAGAATTGGAAACTCACTTCCGCACCATGGAAAATAACCCAGCTTGCCAGGTAACTGTAGCCGGTGTGGAGCCAACTAGCTTAGCTTCTGTTAGCTTAGCCAGTCCCTGGCAGTTCTCGAGCAGTCGAGAAACCAGACCGGCTGGGTGACAGTCCACAGTCAGAAGAACTCGCCCAAGGTTCACCACCAACCGCTTCGGGAGAAACCGTAGTTTTGTCTGGTCCCCTTCCTACTCTGATCAGTGATGACATGTTCTTCTTCTTCCGTGGGGCTTAACGGCAACTTGCATCCATTCCATTGCACTACTGCCTCATCAACTTAAAAAGTCTCGTAAAAACACCAATTGATTTAAAAAGAGAAAAAATCCATTCCTTCCCTTTGTCTGAATTTTACGGAGCCCCCTAGGGATCGTGTAGTAAAAAAAATTAGGCGTAGTGGTAGGAAAAAAAAAATTCAGACGAGGTGGTGGAAAAAACATTTTCAGACGACGTGGTGGAAAATAAAATTCAGACGACGTGGTAGTCCCACACGGGCAGGGGTACGTTTTCTGGCACAACACTGGCAAATGTGACCGTAGCCCCGCAGGATGTAAACACAAAGTGGACATTAGCAGCTACACTGTTCGGGAACGTTTTACATAATTGCGTTATATACTGGAATAAACTGTGTATTACATGTTCTAGTAATATTTTAAGTCTCATTTTTAACGTTTGAATTTTTAAACGTTTTGAACGTTTAAATGTAACATAGATCTGTGGCATTACTGTGGTTTAGCTAAGGGCGACTTGCGTAGCCACGGAGATCGGCATGTTGCGGGGTCGACAATGTCCGTCCTCAGATATTCATATTATATCAATAACATTCCGAACGGTTGTGACTGGTTTCCATTACTTCCTAATGAACCTTGCATGCTTTTAATTCTACTCTGTGAGCCGTTAAGGAGCTGCCTGACGGGTCCTCACCACCCCATAGAGTTTGTGTCTGCTCCACCTTAGGTGATATTGCATTGCCCTCAAACACTACTACTATTTTTGATCAAGATATCTCTTTTACCCATTACATAAAAGAAATCTCCAGAACTGCCTTCTTACACCTTAGGAATATTTCTAAAATTAGGAGCATCCTGTCTCAAAGTGACGCAAAAAAATTAGTCTATGCATTTGTCACTTCTAGACTTGACTACTGCAATTCACTGTTAGTAGGTTGCGCCAATAATTCATTAAAAAGCCTCCAGTTAATCCAGAATGCTGCAGCCAGAGTTCTGACTGGAATTAGCAAGAGAGATCATATTTCTCCTACATTAGCTTCTCTTCATTGGCTCCCTGTTAAATCTAGAATATAGTTTAAAATCCTTCTCTTCACATATAAAGCACTAAATGATCAGGCCCCATCTTATCTTAAAGATCTCATAGAACCTTATTATCCCAGCAGAGCACTTCGCTCTCAAAGTGCTGGTCTAGTTGTGGTTCCTAGAATTTCCAAATGTAGACTGGGAGGAAAAGCCTTGATAGCTAACTATCAAGCTCCTCTCCTGTGGAACCAGCTCCTAATTAAAGTTCGGGAGGCAGACATCCTCTCTACCTTTAAGCCTAGGCTTAAAAAATTCCTTTTTGATAAAGCATATAGATTTGGCTCAGGTGACTCTGAACCATCTTCTATAGATTTAGTCTGCTGGGGGACCTTCCTAAACTCTTCTCGTCCTCTTCTCTCTCTCTCTGTCCACTTCACGACATTATTACAAGTAGTTAATTTTGTGTCTTCTCTCTCCCGTTGTTGTGCTTCATCCTCTCTGTCTCTTTTTCTCTCTGTATCTTTCTGCAGGTGTCCTCAACCTCAGAGTTGTGTGATTTCGCTTTGTAGTCGCTGGCCGTACCAACCTGCCCAGTACCTCGTCTGCTGCTCCTTGTTGTTGTTTTGATCTCTGTTGCCTGTTGTTCTTTTCTCTATCCTCTTTCCACTCACCCCAACCGGTCGAGGCAGATGACCGCCTACCCTGAGACTGGTTCTGCTGGAGTTTTCTTCCGTTAAAGGGGGTTTTTCCTCTCCACTGTTGCCTAGTGCTTGCTCAAGTGGGACTGTTGGGTTTTCTACATAGTTCTGTATATATACATACATATATTTTGCAAGGTCCTAAACCTTGCTATGTAAATTGCCTTGAGATGACCTTTGTTATGATTTGGCACTATAAAAATAAAGATTAAATCAGCATGATTGTGTCAATGACATTACTAAATGGGCCCAGGATTTCTTCCAGAACCCACTGTCTGTAAACACAATCCGCCGTGCCATCTGCAGATCCATAAGCGCCGTCGTGTCCTGTGGGCCAAGACTCATTTAAAATGGACTCTTTATAAGTTGGAAAGTGTTCTATGGTCAGACAAGTCCAAATTTGACATTCTTGTTGGTAATCATGGATGTCGTGTCCTCCAGGCTAAAGAGGAGGGAGACCTTCCAGCGTGTTATCAGCGTTCAGTTCAAAAGCTAGCATCTATGATGGTATAGGGGTTTATAAGCGCATACAGTATGGGCAGCTTGCATGTTTTGGAAGGAACTATGAATGCTGAAAGGCAAATAAAAGCTCTAGGTTTTAGGTTTAGGTTTTATGCCTATAAGAATGGGACCAATTTCCAGATACTCATAACCTCGATGCCCAGACACAGTTAAACTCTTTTGAAAAGAAGAGGAGATGCTACACATGCACCTGTCTTAACTATTTTGAGACCTGTAGCAAAAATCAAATTTAAAATTAGCTTGTTTTGTGCATAAAATTGTAAAATTTCTCAGTTTGAACATATGTTATGTTGTCTGTGTTCTGTTGTGAATAAAATATTGGCTTATTTGATTTGAAAGTCTTTTAGTTTTCATTTTATTCAAATTTAAAGAAAGTCCCAACTTTTCTGGAATTCGGGTTGTATTACTGAAGAATGTGAAGTAGTTATGACAGATGTTTGAAGGAGCAATAAGTATTACACTAAAACCAACAGTGAAGTCTGGAGGTGGAGATATCCTGATATGGGTTTCCCTTCTCATGGCGTCAAAAGACGTCTAATTACTGAAGGAAAGATGAATGGAGATATCTTCTCACACCATCTTCAGGAATTTTTTCACTGTCTTTCCAGTTCAGTGCACATAACATTTTTAACGATGGTAATATTATGATCTCTTCAGCTATGTTAACTTATTGACTTAACACCAATGACTGGTCTTACTTTTATGTGAATTTCTGCAGTGAAACATGCTAAATATTTCCCCCACAGTAGTTTAAGTGCATCTCACCTTGTATGCTACAGATGGAAAGGAGAGAACGTGTCCACCACAGAAGTGTCAGAGGCTTTAGGTCTTCTCGATTTTATTCAGGAGGCCAGTGTCTATGGAGTCACCATACCAAGTATGTAGAATCAAAGTGTTACACAGTGATTTTAAAACATATGTTTCTGCTCACTCCAACAGGTGTTGGAGTGAGCAGAAACTTCCAAAATCAGCAGCTCCTTTCACTTTGCAGTTCTATTGAATGTTGCACCTTGAGGCTTTTTTTCTGTAACTGCGTGTCCCAGACAAGTGAAAGTAAGACACTGGCAGTACTGTGTGTTAGTTTGCTCTTGTTCAGTCAGTGTGACTTGGTAACTTTTTTCTCATCTGTGTATACAGGACATGAGGGTCGAGCGGGAATGGCTGCTATCATCTTAAAACAGGATCACATATTTAAAGGAACAGAGCTCTATAACCATTTAGTAAAAGCTCTTCCTGTATATGCCTGGCCGTGTTTCCTCAGAATACAGGTAAGTTGTGCAGGTATTCATTACCACCAGTTTGTCTATGTGCAAAGCTGGATTGTTCATTTGTGTGTGTGTGTGTGTGTGTGTGTGTGTGTGTGTGTTCGTTCTCAGACCTCCCTGCATGTCACGGAGACCTTCAAGCAGCAGAAGATGACACTGGTCCTGGAGGGTTTTAATGTGGACCTCATCCAGGACCCTCTCTACTTCTTAGATAGCTCTCAGAAGGACTACGTTCTCCTAACTAGATCTATGTATCAAGACATTGTGTCAGGAAAGATACATTTATAAACAGTTTATGATATAATGTAATTAAATGCATCCATCTAATGATAGGCTAAATAGAATTTATGAGAAAGTGAAGTGGTTTCTTTTACACACCTGATCCCAAATCAGCAGTGAGCAGGAATACAGGGTCGGCCATTTATATGGATACACCGTAATAAAATGCGAATGGTTGGTGATATTAAAGTCCTGTTTGTGGCACATTAGTATATGTGAGGGGGCAAACTCCTAAAGATGGGTGGTGACCATGGTGGCCATTTTGAAGTCGGACATCTTGGATACAACTTTTGTTTTTTCAATAGGAGCAATAGAATAAAGTTACGTTAAAACCAAGCACACCATTGTTTTTCTTGTGACATTACCAATAAGTTAGATGTGTCACATGGCCCTCTTCCTATTGAAAAAATAAAAGTTGTATCCAAGATGGCAGACTTCAAAATTGCCACCATGCCACCATGTAAAACTATTTACTGTATATAGTGTGATAATGTTAAAACCATGGTGGCAATTTTGATAATGTTAAAACTTTAGCCTTTATTTAATTGATTTGTTCAGCTTTGGTCCTGTATATAGTTGTTCGGTTAAAGGTTTGATTCAAATGTTAAATAGTATGTCTGTTTTTTTACCAACACAAACCATTCAAAATTGCTTAATTAGGCTAAAATATAAGGCTTTGAGTGATACAAAATTAAGAGCCATTTAGGAGCCGTAAGAGCCGGCTCTTCTAAGGGAGCCAAGCCAAGAGGGTCGAAGCTTTGCAAAGAGTCAGAATTCCCATCACTACTACTAGCACCTACACTAAGTGGAGTCCAAGGCATATTTATGGGATGTTTAGACTCTCAAAGGAACAGAAGCAGGTGCTTGTCCACCTGAATGCATTTACAGACAAGGAGCAAAGCCTCTTTATTCAGTTTAACGACTCTGTTGATAAAAGTTCTCTGAGAAAGGTAAGAGGAGGACGGTATTCAAGATAAAGACTGTGGTATCGGTACGAGTAAGGTCAAAGTAAATCCACATTTGCAGCACCAGTTTTCTTGAAAAGGCACAGTTAGGCTGGGTAATCCCTAATAACTCCAAGAGACCCAAACTAAATTGACCTCCTTCATGGCACAAGCCATACTTTCTTTCTTCACCATTTCATAGAAAACTTTGCATTGCTCAGAAAAGGGCAAATTATTTAAGTGGCAAAAAGTGAGTTTTCTTAAAGGAATGGGATGTGTGTATTTATAGTTCTGAGATATAGTATATATGGATATAATCACACTAAAAATGAAACCAGATTTGCTTAATACTAGAAGACTCAACATCAAATCTTAAAAAATAAAAATGCTAGTTAAAGCATATTGTAGCTGTAAGTTTTCAAACAACTGGATACAAATATTTTAAAACAACTCTGTGACTCTATAATGCATATGATGGCCCAGTCTCAATTTCTGGAAAGTCTTGTCCCTGATGGTGGCACCATCCAACCATACAACTTTAACTGACGTCAGACTAGCTACAGCACCATGACATTAAGTGTGGCCTACTGTAACTTTCACGAAATGTCACCTCTAATGTACATGTTGTAAATGACGTATTTTAATTTAGCATTTTTAAAATTTGATGAAAATAAACGTTTACTTGTAGTCGTGTCTTTGTGAAATATGATGGGAGGAGTCAGGGTCGAGCAGACGTGGCAACACGTGATGTCATCAAAGTGAGTCGGTGTTTTTTTCCATGTTAGTACTGAGTCCGTGTAGCAGGTGGGTAGTAAAGCTAACAACTTATTCTGTAATCTTTAAACGTATAGTTTACCGGTGTTTAGTATGTAAAATGTAATTTTATATTCACGTTTCTTTCGTTTTAGCCGAGTGTGTTTGTGTACACGTGTACAGCTGGGCTTTGATACAGCGTCCTCTGTTAAAGGAAGCTAACACTGAATTCAATGAAAACTATAATTTGTAGCGTCGCGGAGAAACAAAGGCAGTGATATGTAAGGATGTTTTAATTAATAATGAGTAAGTCTACCAGTAAGGGCTAGGCATTCGCTTTAGCTAATACAATGTGAAACAGAGCTGAGATGACTATGAGGCTGACAGAGACTAAACGAAAAAAAAAACTTAAAAAGTAAGTTACATTTTGATCAGGGAGCAGTGAGTGACCAGTAGATGTGTGTTACGTATGTGTTGTTTGTAATGGTATGGAAGCTCAATAAATTCTCTTATAACGTTAATCCATCCAATCAGGGGTTCTGTGCAGATCCTCATGACTGGAGTGCCCTGGGCCTAGAATGAGTGCCCTATTTCCCAGTTTAAGCTGCAGGTTATGTAACTTAATGATTGAACATTACTATGTTCAGAAAATGCCCATTAGCTCACTCTGAATGACCGATTGAACATGCAAGCAGTAGAAATAGTGAAGGTAGATGAGTTTAAATACTTGAGGTTAACCAAACAAAGTAATAGACAGAGGAAGAGAGTGCAGGCAAGGTGGAGTGGCTGGAGACCAGTGACAGAGGTGATGTTCGACAGAAAGATAGCAGCAAGAGTGAAGGGGAAGATTTACAAAGCGGTAGTGAGACCTGCTATGATGTATGGTTTGGACAGGACGGCACTAACAAAAAAACAGGAGGCAAAGTTGGAGGTGGCAGAGCTAAAGAACTTTGGGAGTGACCAAGATGTACAGAATTAGAAATCTGTTGAGTAGTTTAGAGAGGCAAGGTTGATATGGTTTGGACATGTGCAGAGAAGGGATAGTACTGTGATAATGCTGAGTACAGATCTGATGTGAATCTTTGTGCCACAAGAACCAACTGCTGCACTCGTGAGACTATAGAGTAAATAAAAACACTTTTTTTATCATGACAGTCTTTACTTCGGGGTGGCAGTAGTTCACTTGGTAGAGCAGTTGTCTAGCAAACCCAGGGTCATTGGTTCTATTCCTGGTTACTCCTGGCTACAAGTCAAGGTGTCCCTGGTTAAGACACTGAAACCCCGTAACACCGACATGTACTGACAGTTCATGTCAACAATTTCCACAATAAGAACAATAAAGTATGTCATTATTATTATTTGTGATGACAGTGAGGTCCTCTAAGGTGGATGATACCAATTGTACACATCTGTGGACAGATGTTCTTCCATTCCTCACTGGCTATTCTTATTTCAACTGACCTTTCTCTGAAAGGCTTTTGTTGCTTTATCCTCTGCTTTAAACATGCTTAAAATTCTGTTTTTAAGGAAAATACTTAATTAATATTTTATTGCTCTTTTGTGGATCTCTGCAGGCATTACAGTTGAAAATATAACCATGTTGAACACATCGGGATTCGTTGCATCTTATGGTTTTATGTTCCGCGTTGTAGTAGTGTAGGTATCACTCTGAGAAAATGATGGAAGAGAGCGGGATTGAGACAACACCTCCTGCCAGCCCCTCACCTCCTCTGACTGTGTCTGCCACTGTCAACGCCCCACCCTTGAGCATAGGTAAGACCGGACCTGTGAAGTGTTGCTGTGTGTGCAGACCAGATTCCCTCTGCTGTAGTAAAGCTTTATCAATACATGTATCTATTACATCAACTCTGCAGTAAAATATTTTCCTTTACTGACTCTTTTGTGTCAGATCCAGCACATCAGTGTTGATGTAAACAGTAAAAAAAATGACCCAGTGAGAAGTAGGTCTGAGGTGTGACTGGAGTTCTTTGATTTTCAGGCCTGTCCAGCCCACTGTCCTTCCAGGGCACCAGCTCCCTCGTCATTGGTTCCTCATCAGTCTCCACTGCTCTACCCTCTGTTCCCTCCATCCCTGCATTCAGCAGCCCTCTTACTGCACCACCCTCCATCTCCTCCCAGTTTCCCCCTCCCTCCACACTTACCTCACCATTCTCCAGCAGCTCTCCCTTTCCTCATTCTGCATCTCCATCTTTACCTTCTCTGGCCTCCCCCATCAGACCACCTCCCCCCTCCGGTCCTAGCATGCCAGCCCCTCCTGTAGGCCCACCCATGTCCAGCTTCTCCATGAGTGCAGGATATGACATCACACGTGGTCATGCTGGTCGAACGCCACAGACACCATTGATGCCAACATTCTCTAGTCCTACTGCTGTGCCAGGTGAGAGCCATAGAGACCAGAGACCTGTTCCAGAAAACACATTAAACAAACTCTGACACACACACACACTGTGCTTTTGCTGATGCTTTTTAATTATAACTGTATGTATTGTGTGTAGATATGAGGACTTAACACACAGTTGGAGGCTGACTTCAATTACAGTTTTCTTGTGCCTGCTTAATGACTGTACAGTTTTTGAGTCTTAAGTTGAATCCTTTAGTCTTAGAGCGAGGCTCACCCTATTAACCAATGAGAATTTCATTTCGAAGTTGTAACTAGTTTTTAAGGCAAATGTAAAAAATTAAATGTTAAACATCTTACTCAGCAGCATTTAATGTCTCTCAGATAATATATAACTTTTTAAACATAGTAACTCAAACTACATTTTTAACATCTTCAGATCTGTTCAGCTGTAATACTGTCAGCCTCATAGAAATATTTATATTTTGTCCAGTATGATGTCACTAAGATAGGAATGTTCCAGCGGTGAAGCCAATCACAACATGAGATATGTATGCGCTCAAAGCTTCACACCACATTGAAATAATGATAATGATTCAGTGTTAGGGAATTGACTGACAAGCTGACAGTTCCTTAATGTCCCAGTGTTCTAAAGATGGACAGTCGATTATTTTGTAGAGCTGAGGACATATTCACAGTGTATATTGTCGGTATGCATAAGGTCACTTACACAGGCTACTATCCAACCACATTTCAGTCAGCAAATTTGTTGTTGAAAACCTGCCAGTGAGCTGGTTAACATCACAGAATAAGTTTTTTCTAAAATTTCCTCTCTCTGCAAGTCAGGACCAGGTTGGATTTTACTTTACTTTACTTTGCAGACGCTTCTATCCAAAGGGACTTACAAGGAAAAGACACAAGCAGTTACTATTCGGTTTTGGTAAATTCTGAGTAACTACAAACTAAGAGCCCTTATAAGAACCAACTTGTCAAGTTTAGTGCTAGACAATTTCTTTGTGAGCATGTGCGTATGTGTGTCAGTTAGACTCATTTGAAATACTTTTTAAACAAGCAAGTTTTTTAAAGGTGGTGATAGTCTCAGCTAATTGTCTCACTAAAAGTTTTAGTATACTTCAGTGTGTATGCTCCAGTTGACAATGACCTACTACATGCTGCACAGACATAGTAACGTTGAAGTCAGATGTTTTGCTAGAGTTCTATGACATACACACACACACACACACACTGTGCTTCTTATCAGTATTTTGACAGGCAGAATATTTTACTGTCAGGTTTTGATGTTGATTTTATCCTGGCAGGTTAAACCAAATTAAACAATGAGAATTTAATATACACTAACATTTGCATGAAATTGTGATTATTTAGACAGTGTTGTTTAAATGAGTCATATAATCACACTGTCATTTGCAAATTGGTGCTAAAAAGGTGTTGGTCTGTCTGACCCTCTCTTGGTTCATTCCAAATTGTCCTGTAATGAAAGTAATTGAATGTTGAGACTTTACAAGTGTCATGTTGTTTTTTCTTAAGAATTATCTTTAAAACTAGACCCACGAAATCTTCCAGGTGTAGTATCCAACCCCATGGTCCAGCAGCCCGTCATGTCAGGAGGAATAGACACTGGATCTCCCATCACTTTCCCAGAGGAGCAGGAAGATCCAAGAGTGTCTGCAGACATCAACACTGGGGGAAGCATCTGGGGATTTTTCAAGGTAAATGCAACTTTAAAACCCTTCTCAGACATGCATTATGTAGAATAGGTGGTTTGAGCTGTTAAAATGATGTATCTTTGTATTCTCTGACTGTGATGTCAATGTTTCTTATAGCTTTGTTTTCACATGTTACAGCACATTTAAAGATGCACAATGCTCGGGCAATAGTACAAGATGTACTATCCCAGCAATGAGAAAGACCTAGTTAATCATCCAATCCACTACAGTTCATATGAGACTGTAGTCTTCTAGTCTGTCCTCTACCTGATAATTGGCACAGTGGATCCTGAAGCGAGCTGCCACCAGGCAATCATTCAGTTTCCACACAGCTCATTATGCACTCTGTTCCTGCCTTCATATCCTGCAGACTGCACTGCTGTTAGCTAAGTGTGACTAATAAACAATCAAGTGTGTATTTGACCAGTCACACCCTGTCTAGTGTTGTAATAGTTCTGTCCTGTGCCTCGTCTGTGTGCTCAGGGAGTAGCAGGTAACCCTGTAGTGAAGACGGTTCTGAACAAAACCAAACACTCTGTGGAGTCCATGATCACCACCCTGGATCCTGGCATGGCTCCTTACATCAGTAAGTCAAACAGTTTTTATCATCACTGGATTAGCCCACAATGAAACTCTGACTAAATGTTGCTGTATTCTTGCTGTCCAGAGTCTGGTGGGGATATTGACATTGTGGTGACTTCAGATAAGGAGATAAATGTGGAGGCAGTTAGAGATGCCTTCCAGGAGGTTTTTGGCATGGCCATGGTCACTGGGGAGCCTGGTCAGTCCAACATTGCACCGCAGCCTGTGGGTTACGCAGCCGGTGTCAAGGTCAGTTCACTTCTCCTCCTCAAACATGTTTTTTCATTTTTCTGAAGCAGCAGCAGAGCAGGATCATGTTTCATCACGTTTGTCTTTCTTACTTCTTCATATCCATTCACACCTAAACCTTGGGAACTGCTTTAACATGTTGTGAAACTGATTTCAACTTCACTTCGGCGTGAAATGGCTTTCTAACATAGTCACAAAAAGCCATGAGGTCTAAGGAAAATAATATGATGTTGAGGTTTTTTGTGGATAACAGTGGTGATGAGGAAAACAAAAAAAAAAGTTAAATGTTTTCATTAATACTTAGTCTGATGCTTATTAGTAAGGAAAAGAAATAAGAAGCAAGTTAGAAAATGAAGCCACTAAGTATTCTGTAAGGATTCAGGTTCAGTGTTGGCATGAGCTGTGTGTTTGTGCATGTGAGTGCAGGGGGCTCAGGAACGCATTGACAGCCTTCGACGAGCTGGTGTGATCCATGAGAAGCAGCCAGTGGTCTCTATGGAAAACTTCATCGCTGAACTCTTTCCTGACAAGTAAGCAAAGCCGTTTGCCTGATGCCAGCATACATACTGTATGTACACTCACCGGCCACTTAATTAGGTACAGTCTAATACGGTTTAATACAGCAGCTCTCCCATGAATTCTTCTTCTACAAGCTTATAATTTCCCAGTTTTTCTTTACACTGTCGGAACTTTTCATTTGTTTATTATTGAGGTCATAGTATGTAGAATCGTAAGAGTGCATTATATTAAGAGACATTTCTAACCTCTCATTTATGTAAATGTGGTGGCTGTGTTCTTGTCCAGTTACTCAGTTTGGTCAGACAGTCAACATCAGAAAGAGTCCTGGTGGTTTCCGACTTTGATTTCACAGTGAATGAGGCTGCTGTGCGACTGGGAACACTAAAAGCTTTAGAAATGGTTTTCTAACCTTGTTCTGATCTATGCCTCACCACAAAATCATATTGTTGTTATAGTGAGGTCATCAGAGAGTTTCTCTGACTTCTGGCTTGGCTTGTTATTGGATTCACCTCACAGCAATAACTCTGAATAGTGACACAATTCAGTTGTTTTCCCTTGTGTGTAGAGTCACAGACTTTTATCCATTTAGTGATTAACCTTTTTAACACAAAGTGTGTAAAGATAGTTATGAATTATCAGAATCCTTTGTTGTCTCCAGGTGGTTTGACATTGGCTGCTTAATCCTCGAAGACCCTGGTCACAGTATCCGCATCAAGGTCTTTACTCAGGCAACTCCTCTGGCTCTAGAGCACATCCAACAGGTACATGTCAGCAGTAAACCACACAGGTGTCCACCTCTAGCACAGTTTTAGAGCTACTGTTTGGGAAAAACATTTGGCATTAAAGTTGAAATAAAAGTATACAAAGAAATGTGAGAAACTAGATGTGGGACACACAGTACTGTAAAAATGTTTTTGTCCCTTTCCTGATTTTTTTGTTTTCACATTTATATCATCAAACAAATGTTACTATTACACAAAGAAAACCTGAATGGTGATTTCTGTTTGTGACTTAAATCTTGAAGTATTACCTCCCTCTGTTGTGCCACTGTTAACTATATTTTCTTTTTCTATATTAACTTTTTCATTTGTCTCATAATTCTGACAAGCAAAGGTTTGAAAGTTATGAAAACAGAGTGAAAGGAGCCAGTGTGGTTCTTCATTGTCTCTCAACAGACTAATAAAGTACAGTCTGACTTTCCTGCACTGACATCTTGCAGTTTTCAGCTACTGTTGTCTTGTCATTGATTGGGCCTCAGATAATGTATTCAGTATCGTCACTGTGAAACCTCCAGCAGCTCATCAAAGTGTTTTTGTAACCTTCCTGTACAGGCTCAGTCTTTGACCCCTCCTGACTACAGCCTGCGATGGTCAGGTCTAATTGCTACAGTGGGTGAGGTCTTGGAGCGCAGCCTGCCTAACATCAACAGAACAGACTGGCATCAGGCCTTGACAGGCATGACCCAGCGCCAGATGATCCATAGTGCGGCCAAAGCTCTCGCTGGGATCTACAAACAGCAGCTGCCACCCAGGACTGTGTGAGACTGAATGCTTCTGTTAGGCAAATAGGTGGAGGCATGTAGGAGAAAAAACTAGCTGATTGAAGGCTCCTCATGGCTCCTCATAGCTCCCTCAGTCCTCTGCCATCAAGCCAAATGCACATTTCTTTACACATTTTGATGTTTTGCGTGTGTGCAAAGTTTGTCTGAAGGCCATCAGATATCAATCAATACTTTGTTGCCAGCTCAGGCTTTTAAAGACAATTTAACCATCAACTGATCATCTCTTCATCCTTGTTCAAAGATTTTTTTACACATGTATATTAACATCAAGAGCCTAACACATACTGTGGCAATATTTACTTTGATTTGTTTATGAATGGTTATTGTTGAGACTTTACGTTGACTGTTTCACAGCTACACTCTATATTGTAAAGGTTGTCACAGATCCTAAAGTTTGTGCCACTATTTGTTTAAATATAGATTACCATGGAAACCTTTAAAATCACTGAATCAGTATGAAGCAGACATGCTGAAAATGGTTCGTTAGGTTGACTAGTTTAGACTGCTTCAAATGTTACTTGCTTGAGTTTATTTCCATGAAAAATTCAGAATGTAGGAGAAGCAGTGAGAGAACACTGACAGGAAAGTTTCCCCCAGCCTGAAACAGACTGAATATAATTTGGACCATTATCATTTATCAAAGCATGTGTAGAACAAGTTCTAGATGTGTGCAAATTAAAAACAACATGGGTAATTTATCAAAGCTGTGCATGCAACACAATTCATTTGCATTCAGAAACACTGTTAAACACAAACACAGCCTCTGAGAGAATGTCATTAATGAGAAGAGTTCCTTGTTGTGGAAACTTTTACTTTACTGTTGGACAGTATACTGTACTGTTGGTTTGTGTGTGTGTGTTATTTAGGAATATTTTTGACAGCACATGGTGATAAATGAGGTTGCTGGTTATGCCAGTTTCCAAACTTAATGTAGCAGATCAAATGTTTTTCTAAGGATTTAGTAGGGATAAACGGATACCGCTTTTACCAATATGTCAGTATCCTACCACGCAACATAGTGCAACATATATGCTCCTTTTAGGATGGAAAACAATATATTACATGTGTGCACCTACCTGCTCAACCAGTGTGAGGTTCGCATAATGTTGGTGGAACTTGGTACTTGTGCATTTGTATCACATACTTTTAATGAGTACATGACTATAGTATCAGATCCAGTAACCACTACTGGTATCGGTGCATCCCTGGATTAAACCCCTGGATTTTCTTAGCTGTTACTAGAAAATACTGATCCACTGTTTCATCCTCTTTTATAATTTTGTTTCTCTTTGTAAATTATCGAGGGGAATAAAATGTCCCTTTAAGCATGAAGTCAGCTCAGGAAGGAAGGACCTGAGATGTAACGATAATTAGAAATAATTAAAATTAGATTTTGACACAGGGCTGTGTAATGTTGCACTTATATTCACATTTTTGTTGACCATAAATCAGTAGCCACACTTTGAACCTGTGGACTGGAGGGCGTCTTGACAATTATCATAGAAGCTAATGGTTCAGACTTGATACAGTCAAAATGTTCATTATGGGGTTGATGAAACACTGAGTCACAAAGGAAATAGTCTCACTGCTGACATTATTGAGATTGTGAAAGACCTTTGTTTTTTTGCTGCACTGAAGCGAGATTTATGTAGTTCCCAGCTTTACCCTCAACACTTCACACTTCATCATTGCTGCTCTTTCTATGCACATATTCAATTAGAATCAGTACATAATGTGCAGCTGGAGAGCTTTGATGCGTCAAATAATGTCAACATGTTAAAATATAATGTATTAGTTTAGAAAAGAATCATTGTCTCACATTCATTTGTTTTATTGCTACATACAGTGCTCACCATAAATGAGTACACCCCCAACGGGGTTTGTCAGAAAACCTTTTAAGTTTTCTTTCAGAATCAACATTTTCAATGTGATACTATATGGAAAAATACTCCCACAAATGTGGTCCAGTTACTGAACGCAAGATCTGGTCATTTGCTCACACAAAAATGTAAATACTCTGACAATTTAATTGATGACAATATTACAAAAACAAATACACCCCATTTAAAGGCTAAGGAACAAAGCTAAATTTTAGACCATCAAATTTGAATTAACAACAAAATAACCACAGGTGAGTCTACTTGTTCATTTAACAGGCATGTTGACTATAAAGGGGCATTATGAACAAAGAAACCCATTACCTTTCAAAGGGGGTATACTCATTAAGGCTGACCACTGAATATACCCACCACATCTGCTCTACATACTGAGGAAGTAAAAATACATTGAGACATGTGAGTAACAGCAGCAGGATAATAACAGTAATCTGAGATTTGATTGGAATTTATTTTGTTCTAGTTCAATCAGTTGTAGTACAACAGAACTGAGTCATACAGTAGACTTAACATCCTGTTTAATTGTGGGAGGAACATTCTTCTCTCTAAATGTGCCTTTTTACCCATAAAAATAATAAATGACTTTTTCATGCTGCTTTGTATCAATGCTACATTGTTTAAAATAAGGAATGTGATGTGATCTAAACGTACCACTTATCAACAAACAATATTTCTGATAAAAACGCAAACAGTCAAAAATCTTCATTAAACATACAGAGTGATGGAGGAAAAAGTAAGTGAAACACTTTTTTTACAAACTGGATGAAAGTTTGGCAGCGATAACATCAAACAAGCTCTTCCTGGAGCTTTGATCATTCTTCCTCACAGATCTGCTTTGGATCTTCAGTGAACATCTCTCTTCACATCACATATGGACTGGGACACAAAAGGTGTTTTTTCTGTCTCATACTTCCTTGGACTGTTGTCTCTCTAAGAGACTACTGATTATTCTCACTGCATCATTTTGTGAAGTTAAGGCAGCCTTTGAATCCAGCCTTTTTCTCTGCCAAGATACAGGTGCCACATGTATTTTTCTTCATTTTAAACTACTATTACTTGTATCGATTTCCTCGAGGAAGTTACTGTTCAACAGCCGTATGTTCAGTAGCTGATGAAGCTACTACAGAATTTCAGTGTCTTGTCCAAAGACCATGAGATGTAGCCAGGAGGAAATGGGAAAAGAACAACCAATCCTGGGGTTTTTGGACACTTTTGTCACAGTGAAGATAGCCATCCCTCCGCATCAACTGCTTAGGTGGTTTTGTGCCTATGGTGGCTACACGGTAGGAGTTTTGGCATTTGCTTTAGGGAGATGTTATTCTTAACTCCAAAATCCACATTCTATCCAACAGTGATATGTACTTCTGTAGAGCAGCTTGTTGCCTTTGACAATAGTAAGTGGTGGTTGCAGGCTTCCCCATAATGTTCTCTTTTCAGTAGACTAGCTTGACAGGGTGGTACACTCCATCAGCTCAACATAGGCTATATGGCCAGTTGTTTCATCTCAGCAGCCTTCTGAGTCACTGCAATAAAAGAGGTTTTGCTCTATTTTCATCTCAGTTATATCAGTAGGTCACTAGCAGTAACTGCTATACTAACAGCGATTGGAGGGCGTTTGTTGGTGCATTGCTGCACATTTGAGCACGTTACCACCACCACTACTACCACAACTCCACAAAGAACTTTTGAGAATTGTAAATATGTTTTTAACCCCTGGGTGCCCTAACAGAGACACCAAAACATCCCCCAATCTGCTGTCAGTGTAACACAGACGACAATGTATTAACACACTGACATTACTGTACAAATGAATGACTGATTGTTCTGCCACTAACTCACCAATAATATTAATGAACCCTATGAACCCTGTGTGTGTACTTCTACTGTTATGTCATGCTGCTGTGTCAAAATAAAGAAGTTTGCCTAGTCCAATAAAAAAAACACACGGGCACAGCTGTGATGTGGAGCGGCCTAACCCGCCCCTTTAATCTTCCCGGAGGCAGGGAGCCCCTCAGCGGGCTGGGAGGCTGCAGAGCTGCAGAGTTGCGGACTGGGATGGCATCGCGTCGGGCTCTGACGGACACGAAGCTGCTTCTTATCATTCTTTCTCCGTTGCTGTGCTTCATTTGTTCGTCGCATATGCTGCCGACAGTGAAGCGCGGGGGTGGAGGTATAATGGGCTAAACGTGCTCTGTAGTTCTGGAAATGGATCCGACATCCCCGCAAACACAGACAGGTATTCAGCAACTCCTTGTTTCTCTGTGAGGTGCAGATGCGTGTTTTAGCTGTGTGTGCGTGCGTGAGGCATGTATGCTTCAGCTTCCAACTCGCTGAACATGGCTGTTGCTCAGCATTGATCTCGTCTTTGCACTTGTTGAGTGACGCTCGACGCGAAGCTCACCTGTCATGTTGCAGTTTGGTGATGAGAAGGTTGCAGCGTCCTTGTCTGAGCGAACCTGCTGCCAACTTCACTCTGCCTCCTCTCTCCCCACTTTTCTCCTCCAGCTCAGATTCTCACATTATTTTCTTTGCTGTAGCAGGTAAATCACTGGACCACTTTATCCCTTCACATTAACCTAAAACAGGCAGCACACAGAGCTTGTTCTACATGGAGCTGGGTGGAGGGTGGTGCAGCACATGTGCTGCGTTTTCTGCATTATTCCACTCCTATATTTATCTGTATTTCTCATACACATGCAAATTGAACAGCAGAAACAAGCATCAGTGGAGCAAACCTGTCACATTTATTTTGTAAAGTCTCATCCAACAAATTCAACAAGTCTCCAAACTAAGAAAAAATGGCACATTTGCCATTTGTCATTGGCAGATGATAAAAATCATTTAAGGCATCCACACTCATTCTTCTGATTATTTGTTTACTGTGGAAAAACATGGACCCAAGTATTCCACTAATAATCTGAATAATAGCCCAATCAGAATGAAAATACATAACTTAACCACCTCCATCAGAAGGAATTTAGAAACTGAATTAGACTGGTTGTTTAAATCTTGGATAATCCAATCAACAAGGACCAGGTGTTTTACTGTGTAAACACTTGTTGGAATAAATATTTTATTTCTGCACATTTGGGTGTGGGTGGAAGATTAGATGACATGACAAAGATTCTCTTTTTATAAAGGTTTTTCGCTCCTGATCTGTTGTAAAGGTCCTTAATTAGTGAAGCTGACAGGACATGAGAATAACTTTTCCACCACTTCATAGATAAAAGGCTGTGCTTCTGCAACTGCACTAAATTAATTCAGAACACATTTTCAAGAGAGAGTCCATCCAAAGTCCAGCTGAAGCCCAACTTTCCAATTTAAAGCTATGGTCCATGAGCCTCAGACAAAAATGGGATTTAATTAAAGAAAATGTTTTGTGCTGAAATGTATTTGTACTTTTTGTTATACAAGTCTTATTCAGCACCAAAGAGGATTGGATTCACCTTTCTGACTGCTGCCTGTGCATGAAGCATAATCATTAGCAGGATTAATTGTTATATAGGGTTGTTGTGCTTCATTTCTCAATTTCATTCACAAACATTTGAGCAAGAGTAGAAGTAACTTTACAGTGTACTACAGAAATCAGCAAGCAGAAAACACCAGCTGCAGGTTTTTTAGAACCTGTGTAAGGACAGTTGAGGTCAGGACAGGGCACTGTTGACTCTTACACTATGAAGGTGATAGACTGATTAAAGACAAACTACAGTGCATGTGTTGTAGTTGTGTCACTGGGTGATATATTTTAATCATTTTTGAGCACAGATGAATAATGTAATCCAGGGTGTTTATTCACAGATGTTACAGTGAGTTGACACAGGTCATTGCTGACTTTAGTCTCTTTGTGAGTTTTGTTAACAGTAACAAAAACAGATAAAATCAGCAGTGTTTGTGACCTGCTACAGTGCTGATCACAATGTTCTCTGTGGAGTGGTGGCACACTGCAGCTAGTGTCTAGATTATTAAGTGTCAGTTGGTAGTTTGATGACTTCAGCAGTGGGAATTAGTGTGACAAGGAATATAACAATGAATAAACAATTATTAGTAATGTGATAATAGCAAGACAACCAGACAACTTGCTTAGAGTTGTAGATGACTCCGATTTATTATCCACCATGATTTTACTTCCGTTTAGTTAAGTCCTTGAGCAGTTTTAAAGTGGCATTTATTACAAGCATCCATTGTTTTTGCTTTCATTAAATTAGATGAAACCAACACTATGCTGCTGCAAAATGAATGATCTCATTCTCAGCTGGAGAGGATTAACAAAGTGAGCGTTAAGGGACAAAAATTAACTGTTGTTCCCTATCATAGATTACATGTTCCCCATCTCTGTTTAGTTTACAGCCGAGGCTGATGGGTATGTCAGTAATTTAGATAAATTCATAAACCGAATTAAAGAAGTAACAAGTTATTACTATTATTATTCATAACGAGGGGAACATGAATATGTGTGCCACTATTGTATTATATTATTATATATATATATATATATATTATATCTTTTAAAGTACTCAAACCCCCCCATTTGGCACTGGAGGCACCGGTCAGAGATTCACCAGGATCCTTAGGATTAAGTTCCTGTGGACCAAAGATATCCACAGTTGTTGAGTTTAGTCTGAGTCAGTCTGTTAGTCAGTCCTTAGATATTTTTTAGAAGGACACTGATTAAGCTGTTACAGTATTGTTTATGTCAAGAAATAACATCTTGTGCTCTCAATCAGTTGTATTGTTGGTGATATTACCTTCATTATTTTATGTGAAATCATTTTAACAAGAGACTCATAGTTCAGTCTGTTGTACTGGGGCAGATTAACATAATCTCTCATTCTGATGAAGTAGACATCTCAGAGGCATGTTGCATGCTAGACAACATTATCACTATTTGAGTATTAGACTATTTGAGCCTTATGCTGACGTTTAACCAGTTTATTTTAAACAGGTCTACAAGACTCTGACCCGGTATGTTGATAATGATGTTGTGTTTTACTCCAATGTCTCCCAATGTGTAGTGAACATTACCTTGTTATTCATTCAATTCAATTCATCTTTATTTGTATAGCGCCAAATCATAACAAAGGTCATCTCAAGGCACTTTACATAGCAAAGTGTCTTTCTCACACTCACCTAAACCCACCCCCCCTTCTCCCACTAAGCATGCGGCCACAACCAGTCCACTATACTATCATTGAAGTCAGCAGCGTAGAAGAACCACAGACTCCAGTCAACCCTAATGAGAAATATCATCTGGTTGGTAAAAAGAAAACCAGCGGTTCAATGGTTAGAGGTGGTTCAGATTTCCAGCAGAAAAAATATACTTTGTAGAGTTTGTCACAAAGAGCTCACATCCAAATGTTAAAACACACCAAAACTTTATCTCCGTTTACAACAGCACCACAAACTCCGGTCTGAAGAGTGAGTTAAACTTCAGTCTGTGTCAGACACAGACCTGCACCATTTACCTGTGGGGTGTCTTATAAAAAGAGAAGTGATAACTAGATAACAAACACAGTAAGATACCATATCACTAAGACACCAACCCCACAGCAACAGAAACATGACAAAGATGGTTTTAAAAAGCTGCTATATCTGTATCACGTGTGTCTGAATAAACCTCTACAACAAAACTGGACATGGTTCTAATTAATGACATTCAGGTAGCAGATTTCTGCTACAACATCATGTGAATGAACACA
>JAUYWH010000014.1:20536005-20553147 GCA_034779795.1 Ctenopoma multispine | reverse complement strand
CCCTGATCGGAGCATCCCTAAAGTAAACCTTTTTAGTTTTGTGAATATTGGCTATAGTGAGAGGTCTTATTTCATTTACACTTTTTTTGCATTTATTTGAGAATTAGACCATCCAGTTAAGATATATTTTATGTTGCTGGTTATAAAGATCTAGATCGATATTTTATTTTATTTTATTTAGTCTATTTTTCAGTGACTCTAAGAGCTACACCAGCAGAAGCTTAGCCGTCAGGTGGGACACCTAAGTGCAATTCGATTACATGATGAAAAGTTATCCAGAGCACCCCCGCCCCCACCTGCCTCTGTCGACATCATATGCCCCCTTCACATTTCTGTCTGCCCCCTCATATATGCCTTTCTAGAACCGGGCCTGTTTGTTTTTCTGTATTAATCTAGTGCACTATATTTTTTCACAGATTTTTACCCCACCACCATGGCCGTTAACTTTTAGACATAGGCACAAGTTTGCTGATCTAACTGCCTGTCAGTATAGTAGCTGTTACATCGGTGGTTTCTTCTAATGGAGTAGAAAAGTTTTAACAGAAATTTCAATTTGATAGATTGTCTAATCAAGATCTCAAAAGCCCTAACTATATATATAATAAAATAGTTGATCAGGCTCCATCCAGCTGCAGATTGTAGAAATGTACATGTAACATCACATTACCACAAAGTGAACATTTAAACAAAAGAAAGTGACCAAATATGTTGAAAACATCTTTTGATTTTCTGGGGGAAAGTCAAAATATTAATTTCGTAAAATATCTGCAGCATGCTATATATTCAGAATCATCACACTCAACATATGCATGCATGTTCATTAGCATTTCTGGCATTAAAATCTCTTGGAAACTCCAACACTACATTACCTTCTAGAAAACACTGAGCGCATGTTTTTAATGCAGTACATTCATTTTCACTTTTCATGTGTTCATAGTTGTCTTTCCTGGAGATAGTCCTGCAATGCAAGAGACATATAAAAGGGTTTAGTAAAGTTATCATTAGGTGAAGGATAATATTATTCAAAGTTTGTTTTCAAAGCTTTGTATCTCTCCTACAGAATGACTAACAATTCCTTATTAATGAGTGACAAAGACAAATAGCTTTTACAATCAAAACACCTTCCTCCCCCTTTTCCCACTGACAGGCCAGCAGCAGGATAAGGATCTAGGGCGCAGGAGTCCTGCTACAACTTCTTTTTACTAAGAACAGAAAAGAAGTGAATTTACTGTTAATTGACTCTGCTCCTCTGCAGTAATGAAGTCCTCAATGTTAATAGTTTTGCTTTGGTCCCGTGTCTCTCCAGATAATGAGGTCCATCTGACAGGGCTGGGCAGGGCTGGAGTTAAGAGGATGCCTCAGTGTCCCTTGTGGGATCTGCAGTGCCACTGTCCTGTCCCCACCACACACTTGTCTTGCTGGATGATGGAGGGAGAGCCCTTCACCTCTGCTCTCTCCTCTCTGCTATACTCTGCTGGGGGACACTTTGTGGCCCTCTCCTCTTCCTCCTCCTCCTCATCTTCTGCCTCATCCCCAGCAGATTCAGCCCTTGCTGCCATGTCCCTGGAGCAGAAGACAACTTTTGCCTTAGTTATATTCCTCTTTGTTTTCCTCCTCATCCTCATCATACGATGCTTCCGGATCCTGCTGGATCCCTACCGGAGTATGCCAACCTCCACCTGGGCTGATGGCCTTGACGGTCTGGAGAAGGGCCAGTTCGACTACACTCTGGCTTAGGGTTCAATAAAAAATATACATTTTCAAGCACACTAGAAAATATTTATGTACACACAAACTAAGTCATGTATTTCTATACTTATGAGGACACTCATTGAAATAATGCATCCCCTAAACATTTGACCTAACCTTAACCATCATAACTAAATGCCTAACCCCAAAAACTTCCCTAACCTGAACTTGGTTCTAACTTGAACCCTAACACCAAGTCTTAACCCTCAAACAGCCCACTGAATTTGTGAGGACTGGACAAAATGATGTTTATTCATTTAAAATTAGTGGGCAGAAACCAGCCTGTGGGGCATCACACTGCTGTTTTAATGTGTGCACATACTCACAGCTATTTCATCCTCACTTGCACAAGCTAACTGAACAAAGTTAGGAGCATACTATGGGTGTATTTTACTCACATTTTATTTTGCATGGATCCAATGGACTGACAAGTACAAGTATCATGTCAGGCTGATACTAGAGATTAGGAGTTTTAATGACAGGCACATTTAGTGAAAGCGGACTCTGAACTTTGGTTTGTTCGTGATTGGTTTCGATGTTCTTATGGTGTGTTCAGACTCAACACAAAGTGGATTTCAGTCTTGCTTTATTCATTCAAATGTGAATGTTTTTTTTCACTATACTCTACTGTATATAACTCCTGCTTCGTCAGTGATTTCTCTTTCTTTCTTTCTTTTCTTTAATATAACATCACTATAGTGTACACTATAGTGTAAATATTTTACTCAGATGGGAAAATTGTAAGTCACATGTATTCTGCCATGTAGAACAAATTACTTGCTCTTCGCTTGAACTTTATCTGAAAATATGTTTAAAATCGGCTTTGTATTCTGTCTAACACATCTTTAGGTTTGGATGTTTTCTTGGGCTGGGTGTTACTTCTCACATTTAATAAAGGGATCAAAAGTTCTCAAATGATATGGGAACTTTTATTCTGGCTAAAAAACGTTTTTGAAATTGAGAATTATCTTGTCAGAGAAGGAGTAAATATTACAAATGACAAATCTGACCAATTTGTTTCCAGATTTTTTTACTTGACAGCTTTTTGTGCTACTGACAGATTTAAGTCAGTGCCAAGACTGTATTACATTGTTGATACCCAGCCTGGGGTTGATCACCCTTCCAAAGAAAAAGGTTAAAAAATAAAAAAAGATCATTTTTAAGAAACAAAAACTTCTATACTTGTAATGAGGGGATTTGTTGGCTGTTTGACCAAGAGTAATATTATATAGTATATGTTTCCACCATTCAGTGTCTTCTGGCAGGTATTACCACAAAGTATTAAAGAAACATTTTCTAAGTGAAATGTGCTTAGATCTAATTCAATGAGAACACTAGGCTACAATTTCACGGTGACAGTCCATGTGCACATTTGCAGTGATGTCTGCCTGTCTTTTGTCAAACTGTGATTCGTTTGCATTGTCAGTCCTTCACTGAGACCACAGACAGACAGTATGTGTCAAAGATGACCTTAGGGTGCCTCACTCATACAGGGTAGTTACGTATTTGTATTCAGCACATTTCACTGTTTAGCCTACTAATGTCCGTCTTAATTTAATATGCTAAGGAGCCAAATATTCATGCTTAAAGTGTGACTTAACACTAAATGTATATCTTATTACTACATATAAAGTCACTTTTGTCCACAACGTTCCCTGAAGGTTATCAAATAACTAAATGGCAAAGAGAAATGGATTCTACGGTAACAGTAACATCAGTATTGATATGTAAGCTGATTAGCCATGCACAGGCATTTTTACCATCACTATGTCATAGTTTATTGGTTTGAAAAAAGTTAAATTAATTAATTAATTAATCCAATAACAGACACAAACATCCCAGACACAGCAACAGGATGGGAGATGTCAGGTTGTTATATTTGGCAAGTTAACAATGTGATCTAGAGAAATATGTTGCCATTGGCCATTTTAGAATCAACTTACCACCAAAATGATGCGCTTCACTTTCTTGATGACCACATAGTGTTGTGTTCTGTTCTGTGTGGGGGAGGTAAGAGCATTGGCTTTACAAAATGTTTAAATCCTAACTGATTAAACAACAGTTTTTGTTACAGTGAGACATAAGGTGTGATTGCTGTCAGAGGTATAAAACAAACTGATGTGATCACTGATGGACAGTATAAGGATGCTACTGAGCCAATTTTAAACTTTAAAATGTCACTTTAAGGTATATTAGTAGAAAGTAGCTGTTTCAGTAGAGCACATTGTTATTCTTTTATTGTTATGTTATTACTTCTTATACATTTCAAGATATCAAAGCACTGCAATCAAATTTCCTCTTTCAGTACCGTGTCGTTGAAACATAATTTGAAATTGGCTACATAGCATCTTCATACTGTGTACACTGGTGGATTTTTTTCTGTCTAGTCACAAGCAAGAATTGTTCCCTTTACCTCTTCTCTAATGTGAAATATCATGTTTTCTGTTTACTGTTAGGGGAATGTTGTTTTTTTGTTTAACTTTTTTGTTAATAGCTTTACTGATCTCTTGATTTTACATGTACAAAATTATAGACATTTTTCTCAGACTCACCTGTAATGCCTTTTTGCATACATCACATCAGAAATAAACAAAATGATTACCTTGCAAAATGTTCACACCCACAGCAGATACAAATTTAAGATCTCCACTCAGTCATTTCAAGAACATTTTTTCAGTAAAATGTCTGGATGAGGGTGAATATATCCTAGTGATGTGAGCTGTCTATTTGGCAAGAACCAACTTGAACTCGGCCATGCTTGTGATTGCAAGAACATGTCTCTGCGGACTAGGAAGAGACCAGCCCAGACTCCCTGGAGAAATTAATCTTCTGAACAATTATGTCTATATTCTTAAAAAGTGATGAAGAGACTGTTTACATCTTGTAAAAAGTAAAGCTACTTGTGCATCATGGTGGATTGTTAGCATCTACTGTGGCAAGAAAATGTATTGTAACTAGGGATGTCCCAGTCAAGTATTTTGGCTGCAATCCTGATTTAAGTCTTTTAGTATTGAATACCTCTCAATACAGAGTCTGATCTAATATTTATATTTAACCTTAGTAATGTTCAATTCAATTATTTATATAGCACCAAATCGCAACATAATCATCTCAAGGCACTTTACATAATAAGAGTTACACAGTGAGAGGGATGTTCATTAAATCTGTCTGACAAGCTGAAACAACAGCTCTATTCTACTTCATCTGACAAACCTTATTTTTTATGCACTACTTCATCCAAATGCTGAAGGACCTGATTAAAATGTATTGAATTTATAAGCTTAAAAGTAAATTAAGTTAATACTGAATAATACGAATGAAAGAATAACTGGGGAAATCTGGGCTATGAAATCTGGAGTGAAGATATATCTCAAGTGGAAACTATAGAAACACTTGCAAAACGGTCTAGCTGTGTTTGGACAGTGGCATTACATCTTCCCTCACAAACAATCTTTGGCCGACTACAGACACCAGCTACAGGGAACGCTAACCAAATGCTTAATCGTGAAATTATTGCTCACTAATGACCCCGCCCAGGTGCCCTCACCCCATGTACATTTTTCTATATCCACCCCTTTACATAAAACAACCTGCTGCTGACAGCATTTGTTGTTTTAGTAGTTGATACTTCCCCCTTGTAGACAGCTGGTCCCCTAAGGGGCCACGGGTTCAGGATTCAGTGTCTTGTCCAGGGATACTTTAACCTGAGGCTGGGACTTAGAGGGAACAAGGAGATCACCACTAACCCTGATGGTTTATAGGTGACTGTCCTACCAACTAAGCCACTGTCGCCTTAAAGTGTAGCAACCAGCATTGGCTAAAAATAAGAAGCTGCTTGCTGAATATTTTGTACACTCCAGTATCATTTATTTGTACACCCCAGCACCAGAGTTTGGCAAATTTTTTATTTCATTTTCTGAACTCAGAGTCAGTGCGTCCAAATAAATTATTTTAATAATCTGTAGTCTCCTATGCAGCAGAATGCTGCACAGTAGAGCCCATCTGTGAAGAAGAGCAGCACTGCAGCCACCAACCAACAGGTTGAGATGGACAAATACTTCAGCAAAGAAAATGATCAACTTTTGATGCTTTCTTTGGGGAGATGTGGTGTCCTGGCATTTAATCCAAAGCCAGCTCCAGAGATTCATTTGTTAAATGTTCTGTGTCATGTCATTTGTCTTTACATTCTTCTTCTAAGCGCAACTGCAAATGTTTGAGTAATGCATACACTATTGACAAGGACAACAAAGTGGTTTGTGTCTATAATTGTTTGTGTCTGCTCATTTTATTGTAAGGTGACTATATTGTAAGATAAATGTGTTCATAAATCTAAAGAATTCCAAAGAGTTAACTTCCTTTTTAATGCCACTGTATTGGTTTTTATTGTTTTTACCAATAAGGCCTTACGTGTTCCAACAACAAGGAAGTGTTCCATCTATATGCAGAACAAAACGTCTCTACTTGGAAGAAAAAAGTCCAGTTGCCATGACTCAATCCTCAGACAACTTTACCTGGATGACTGAGAATCTTCACAGACATGTTCCATCTATATTACTTCACACTATATTTCAGTTTATAATAATAACATACAGAAGGACTGCTACAGTTGGAATAACAACAAAAAAATTATTTTACAACAGTCTCTTAAACTGTTATTTACACAGCTGCTCCAATTAGATCAGTTACAGGCCACACAGGATACAGGATCACCAGGATCAGCTGCTCATTCTACTATTACATGATCATAATGTAGTTTTATGTGTTCATGTAATGAGTATATTTAACAGAAGCTAAAGGAGTGCTGTTACGGTGGTATGGTTAGCAATGTCCCACAGCAATGTCCCCACAGCAAGAAGGACCTGGGTTTGAATTCACAGATCAGCTGGGTTCCTTTCTTTGTGGAGGTCCTTTGTCCCTGCTGCCATCAGACCGCACAATCTCCATCACTGCTCTCTGCAAACTCAATTACACAAATAACTACTGACTGATTTACCAATGTATCTACCCTGTACATTATAATAATTATCACTAGCATATTAGCAGCAGCAGTAGTAGTAGTAGTATGTGTTGTGTATGCTGTATATTGTAGTATAACATATACAGTATGTCACAAAAGTGAGTACATCCTTCACATATATGTAAATATTTTATTATATATTTCCATGGGACAACACTGAATACATGACACTTTGATACAAAGTAAAGGAGTCAACAAGAAAAAACTGTGTAAATTTGCTGTCCCCTCAAAATAACTCAAAACACCGTCATTAATGTCTAAACCTTTGGCAACAAAGGTGAGTACACCCCTGTGAAAAATGTCCACATTGTGCCCAATATGTCAATATTTTGTGTGGCCACCATTATTTCCCAGCACTACCTTGAGTCTCTTGGGCATGGTGTTCACTAGAGCTTTACAGGTTGCCACTGGGATCGTGATAACACCAAATTTAACACACCTGTTCCCCATTCACACCTGAGACCTTGTAACACTCAAGAGTCACATGACACCGGGGATGGAAAATGGCTTATTGGGCACAATGTTGACATTTTTTACAGGGGTGTACTCACTTTTGTTGCCAAAGGTTTAGACATAATGGCTGTGTTTTTAGTTATTTTGATTATTTTTTTATACAAACTTTAGACTGACTCCTTTACTTTGTATCAAAGTGTCATATCTTTAGTGTTGTCCCATGAAAAGATATAATAAAATATTTACAAAAATGTGAGGGGTGTACTCACTTTTGTGACACACTGTATTACGTCTATTAAAGTTTTTGATGCTACTAACACCTGAAATTCCCCATTACTTTGTCTTACTTTACTTCACCATGAAATATTACATAAATGCAGATTTTTCTCTGATGTCTTTATTAGTAGACAAAGCAGTTGAGTTATTTACACTATTACACTGTACCAAGTGTAAACCAGTCATTTATTATTTTCCTCAGTCAATGATAAAACTGGAATCTTTTGTTTTTTTGGAAGTGTCAAACATAACAAGCAGTGATTTGTTCTCAGCTGTTCTACTCAAGTACGTCTGTACACAGAAAACTCCCAAATTCCAAATACTGTCAATTGCAAACTTTGTCATTTAGTTGTGGAGGACTGGTGAGAAGATGAAGTGGGCCTCCTAGCAAAAATTATGGTCATCAATTAGTTTATGGAATTTTTAAAAAGTAATTAAACTGCAAAATAACGTTCCAATCCCATCTGTGAGAGAACTGGAAACACTCTTCATCCCTGGTGTGATTATTGGTTAATTCAGTGCTGTTTTTGAGATACTGCATATCTCACTGAGAGATCATTACATCCTGTGGTGTTTCAGCAGTGACATTAAGGAACACATCTGTACTGATGTTTAAAGGTTTGTTGTTTCCTGTCAGTATCATAACTATGGTGACAATGGGTCTGTTTGGCCACACAGTGTTGGTAAGGGAAGTGGTCTTACATGAAAATGTGATGTCAGTACATTTGGTGTCAGTGTTATGCTTATATTGTGAATGGTCTAGAAGCTCTGTATGATCGTTGATACATGATAGGGGCTCATTGTCTCATAATGCCTCCTGTCTTTATCTATGACAGAATACAGGGAAGAGAAGTGAGAACTAATGCTACAGACATGAAAATAAATGTTAAGCTATTTGTGAATGAAATTTGAGACTTCATAAATCCTTATAACTAAATCCAAAAATTCTTTTAAAGACTTTTTAGGACAGTTATAAAATATCCTGGTATTGCTCTGGTGGTTTTCAGTACTTACAAAACAACGTGTAAACTCATGGGTAATGGAATCCAGACATTATTGAATTATAGACTCCACATTAAGACTAACAGAGTTTGTTTTCCAGTTTACAAGAGGGACAGCTTGTTGGGACGGTCAGTACTGCTCTGACGTGTTATATGTCAGAAGAGCTACTATCCGATACTCAATTAAGTGTTCAAAAAGTTTCTACGGTTTAAGATCCGCCCATTTGTTCTTTTGTACTGTTACAGTATGAAGAATCTCTCCATTCACAGACCCACATATCGATCTCCTTGTCCCCAGAAAATAGAGAGAGGTCAAAGAGCGTTTGCTCAGTTCTACTGTGGTCAGAGGTTTTCTCGTCTGTTCTCTCGTCAAATGTTTAGACGTAAATCGACTGATTGTTTTGGTATGCGTTTTCTTGTCATGGTTTACAAAAGTGGATTGTAACACGTTGTCGTTTCTCGTTGATAAGTCAGTAGAGTAGCCAATGCATGGAATATATTTTACAATAAAAAGATCACAAAGACAGCGCCTGTTTTTTACAGAACGCTAGTACTCATGGGCGGGGTTAGCAGTGAAATCAAAACGGCATAATAGTAATCCTCTCCCCAGGCACGGGCGGATTTTGGCATACGCCGAATGAAGTGACAAACTAACCCAAATGATAGGTTCAAAAAAACGCATTGCGTTGAGCTACGCCATTGGCTACTGGTACACAACGTAAAATTTTCAATGAGCCGACATATTAGGAAGCCATCCCGTTCTTTCATTCGGTTAAGAAAAGACAGGATATACTTCCAGGATAGTTTTCGGAAGTGTTGGTTGTTGTTGGATGTTCGAGTCGGAATCGATACATCTGTACAAGTGGTGTCCTGGTGTCGTTTGGTGTTCGTCTTTCATTCGGATTATTTAGCCAATCTTTTACAATGGCGACCGCGGCTGCAACTCCAACCGGCCAGAGAAGCACGTGTGGCAGCGGCACGCCGCTGAGCCCGACCAGAATAACCAGACTGCAGGAAAAACAACAGCTCCGGGACCTCAACGACCGCCTGGCAGTTTACATCGACAAAGTTCGTAGTTTGGAGTGTGAAAACGAAGTGCTCCACCTGCAAATAAGCGAGAAGGAAGACGTGAGGAGTCGGGAGGTAACCGGTCTGAAAGCCCTTTACGAGACTGAGCTAGCCGACGCCAGGAGGAGTTTGGATGACTCCTCCAAGGAGCGGGCCTGGCTGCAGATTGAGCTGGGGAAGCTCAAGACAGACCATGAGCAGCTTTTACAAAAGTAAGCTCCTGTACTAACTGTTTAATTGCGTTATACAGAATGCAGCATGATTAGCCAAAGGTTATAGGCTGACTTTGATTTTCGAGCCATTTTTGCAACATGACGCACGTAACGTTAGTCCGTCCAAAGGGTTACGTTATCCTGTGTAGTGAGCGTCATTCAAACGCAGCCTATAGTAAAACCAGAGTCCTAGACATAGATCCACTCTGGGAAAAACATATTGAATGTTTTATTGGTTGTTTGTTCATTATGGTGTTCGTTAGGGGGCGTTCTTAGATTCCACCAATAAACATTTGTAAAGCATTAAACATCAAAGCTATATTTTTGAAACGGTGGCCGTTAAGGGATCCGCCCACCATTGTTGCTGACAAAGAACAACGTTAACTATCAGACCCGGTCCTTTAAAATATTTGCCTATATCATGTCTAATGCTAAATAGATTAAACTCTTTATCTAACAGCTACTTTATTTAGAGACGTGTAGACTAAAGTTATCTTTTGTTTGAATAGAATGGGTCGGTATTCATCGAAGGTTAAGTGGTGCCTTCAGGGTCTACGTTAAGGGATAATTACTGAATACACACACACACACCTCAGACATGAAAATATCATTGTTTTAATGTTCCATTGTATGTGTGAATGTGTGGCCATTTGTGAGAACAGCATTCATATCTGAATGGGCGTAAATGTAACCCGAGCTTAACAGCAACAGCTGCGATTCACAGCACATGAACAGACAATGTAGAGTATTTCTAAATAAACATGTAGCAGGTCTAGTTCACTTCTCTCAAGTTACTGTAACATGTTAGGAAAACATTTCTTCCATCTTAATAAAACAGGCATATTAAAGTATCTTCAGTCACTTTAAGTAGGCACCTACAGTTGTATGTTTTTCCAATGTGTTTTGGTTGTTAAAGACAGCTGTTTTCTCCAGTGTCAATGATGTAAGACTGTTGCTGCAAATGAATGTAGTACAACACATACATACACGTGTGCTGCACACATGTCTTCTCAAGAATCAGTTGTGAATTATGTGGTGTTGTTGAACAGAAGATCTGTGTGTGGATAGGCACTCAGAGGAAGAGGACAGGTGGCCGGGACAGTCTGTATGATTTGTCGTGGCTTCTGATGTGACCCATACTTTCACACATTTTGTCTTGGTTTTTCCTATTTACTGTAACCAGACTGACTCCGGGATTTTATGCTGTTTTTACATCACATTTGTTTTGAGTATTTGAGATTCATCAGGACTTGTAGGCCAGAAATCAAGTTTCTGCAAATTCTTCGCACTGATGCTTTATTATCTATTATTATTATTATTATTAATTGTAATGAGTTATATATCCTGTGATAGCAGATAAACATCTGGTATTTCACATTGTGCTCTGTCATTTATTTCATTGTGCTACAGATCTCACTCTGCAGCAGTATTTGACAGTAGCACAACAAATATTGAGAGTGAGGGATACACAGAACTGAGTAATGCCTAATGAGAGAAAGACATGACAAAATGAGGAACTCCTACACCCTTCAAAAATAGGGTAGGAGTTTAGCTACTTATGTTGCATGGACATGATTTGGGTATGAAAACTGACGAAAACAAAAAAGTTCAGATGACACTGGATTTGATCAACGAATCAAAAGCCTATTGAATAGCTTGCTGAAAATACTCAGTCTTATGTTGCTCGTGATGCTAATTTTGTTATGAGATAGCTGAAAACAAACACATTTTATGTAACTACTGAGTCATATTAATTATTTATATACAATAGAAACTTTGCTTAGGTAAACCTTAGTGTCAGATTGATACCAATATTAATGAAATCAAATTACAATCAGAGTCAAAGTATCATCAGCACATCCCTAATTAATTTTTAGTTTTTTTAAATCATTGCCAGAAAAGTCCTGGATCTTATTTAGATCTTTAAAGTATATGAGTACTTATCATCTGAAATATCTTCTTGACAAGTTATACTTTTTACTGTGTGGAGGTTGTAAAGACGCAACAAGCTTAACAGGAAGAACTAGTTTTTTTAATGAACTGCTGAAATCTGCAGGTGCTTATTGACAAGGCTTAATGAAAACTGACTTTTTTAATTATTTTGGGTATTTGTTGTGTCAAATATAGGTTTTCTTAAGAATTTTTGTCTTTCAGTTGATTTCTCAGTAACACGTGAGAAAGAAGACATACCACACTACATTCCACTCATAGTTTTACCACTCAGCAGCAGACCCACCTAGTCATTAGACCGCGAGAATACAAATGGCCTTTGTCTGAAGATTGAGTCATGGCAACTGGACTTCTTTATTTAAAGTAGAGACGTTTCATTCTGCATCCACAGAACTTTATCAATCTGAGGGAAGTTGGCTAGTGACCACAAATTTATCCTCAGCTTGGTCTCACCTCACACCTACCTTGAAGACTTTTCAAGGTAGGTGTAACTTTACCTGGATGACTGAGAATCTGTAGACACAAATGGCCTTTGTGTCAACACATCTCTACCAGCAGACCATTTTCCTCACAAACCCATTGAAAGATTTCAACTGTTGACTTATACCCCATCCACACACATAATGTAAAGTAACACTGGTTCTTTATCTAAAAGGAGGGGTGTGTTTTAATGTTTAGCTTTGCAGATGTGTCAGAGGTGCACAGATTCCACTTAATGGACCAGTTTACTTTGTAATATCAACCTTTGTTCATTTAAAATGAGTGGACGGAAGTAACAGGATTAAGAAGTAGAGAAAACTTGTAACACTGTTGAAGAACAAAGATAATTGCACATTTTCAAATTTCAAAGACATTTTGTAGGGTTGTTCACATCAAATGTCATAAACAGTTGTGTATCAGTTAAGAAAGTACCATGTCTGGCTGCTCTCTCACCTCTTGCACTGCTGACAGAGATATGTAGTAGTGAATGTTATTAATTTGCGAAGGTTACAGAAACTGGTTGACAGAGTCACTCTGACCATTCAACATGCATGTTGAGAGCAGAAATATCACTTCATTTAGCCTGCCTCATCAGGTTTAGTTTGGGTCCAACATGTGTCAAACCTGTATTGGGATACACAGATGTAGCTTATGGCCATGGTAGTCTTGGGGTTTTAACTCTTATCGACAGGTACTACCATTTGCTGCTGTTCACATACACTACACTCACCAGGCTTTGTTCTCCTCCTTCCAGCTACAACAAGAAGGACTCAGATTCAGCAGGGGCCCTGGCCAAGCTGAAGGACTTGGAGGCTCAGCTGAACTCTAAAGAGGCCATGCTGGCTACAGCACTGTCTGAGAAGAGGGGCCTGGAGGCCACCCTGGCAGACCTGCAGGAACAGCTGCAAGAGGTACAGTACTGCTGCAATATGAATATGATAATTATGCTGGAGAGATTTTTTTTTACCAGAAAAAAGACTTGTTTTAGTTCCTTGAACAGGTTTCTCCCTACATTCCAGAGGGCTCTGAATGGAGGACGAAATGTCTTCAAGGAACATGTTTTAGTTCCCAAGAAGTCCAGTTGCCACTGAATAACCTTTTTTTGGGATAGCCATGACCTAGATGACTGAGAATCTTCAGAGATGTTTTAACCAGTAACTAGTACTGTACTATATAGTACTACTATAAATAGGGATTTGAAAAAAATTACCAGTCATCTAAATTTTGTTTTGATTTGTCAGCTGGACATGGGCCTCGCTCAAGCCAAGAAACAACTTGCCGATGAGATGCTCTTGCGCATCGACTTGGAAAACCGCTGCCAGAGTATGACGGAGGAAATGGACTTCCGTAAGAGCATGCACAAGGAGGTGAGAACTTGACAGTTTAGGACAATGGTGCTGCTGAATTCTGAGATAATATACTGAGAGCTTTTTCTGTTATGTAGCTTGTTCTTATTGCTATAAACAGGGTAAAATGTATAATAGAAAATCCTGTATTATTAGAGCAAGCATCTGAATTAAGCAACTGAAACTATTGTGGGGCCAGCCACAAACATTATTCATAGTATTTCTTAAGAGACATTTCTTGGAATGTGAAGTGTTGCCTGTTTTGTGGCGTACAGGAAGTGAAGGAGGCCCGGCAGAGATATGAGACTCGATTGGTGGAGGTGGACTCTGGACGAAAAGAGGAGTATGAATATAAACTGACTCAGGCCTTGGCCGACATGAGGGCTCAAAATGAAGAGCAGATCAAGATTTACAAGGACAACATGGAGAGCACTTATGCTGCCAAAGTATGAACACACACTCACATTGTTTCTGTATGTATTCTCCATTCACATCAATGTAGCAGGAGGAGGAATGTGGAATAACTATTTCAGTGAAGTTCTCTAGAAAGAAATAAGTAAAGACAACATACATAGGTATTCTTACCCTTTCACTAGTATGTGACTATATGTCAAACTCAAATTACATTTTTAATTATTTTCTTTCAGTTCACCCTCATGTCATCTTCCTTTTATATCATGTTCTGTGATCACATCACACATGTTTAGGTTGAATTTGTCATGCATTTGACCAGGGAACAAGTGGCCCCTGAGGACCAGGATTGACCACTCCTGCTCTAGGCAGATTTACACATTGGAGTCTTTAAGTTGACTCAACTGTTTGTTTTTTAACTCAATGCTGTAATATATCTTCTGTACTTTAGAAATTGAAATCATTGTCACACCGACTAGCAAAGCACGGCACCTTAGCAAACACTTAACTAACTTCCTGCATGTCAGGAAGTGACTGACACTGCTCAGTTCCTCTTTGAGAGCGTGATGAGGATGAAGGAAACCATGTTGATGTTTCTGACACTTGAAACATCTGTGTGTTGACTTCAGCTGGAGGACCTGCGGCGCTTTTCTGAGATGAACGGAGCATCAGCCAACGTTGCCAGAGAAGAGCTCAGAGAGTCCTCTGTGAGGATTGAGAGCCTCACCACCCAGCTGGCAGGACTGCAGAAGGAGGTTGATATTTTATCTTACTGATATTTGTTTATTTATCGCCTAGTGCTGCTCAAGTGGGACTGTTGGATTTTCTACATAGTTCTGTATATATATACTTATATTTTGCAAGGTCCTAAACCTTGCTATGTAAAGTGCCTTGAGATGACCTTTGTTATGATTTGGCGCTATACAAATAAAGATGAACTGAGTTGAATTTATGTCAAATATGGAATTGTTCTCTTAAGGAGCCATGTGTAAATTCATTTAAAATCCAATGCATTTACCTCAGTTATGAATCTAATGCTATATACATCTAATACTAATGGGGACAGGTCTGTTGTAGAAAAAGCCTGTTCCCTTTACATAGAGGTGTCACATTGACCTGAACACAAATGTGCTAATAAACCCAAACTTAAAACAGGCCCAGCAAAACCGCTTAAGCTGATCTTTTAGTGCTAAGTCACTGTTTAGAGAAGAAAAATCTACTTTGGTGGGGCATGTTGCTTCAGGTACCAGAAAGGACATGAAAGTTAATGCAGGAAGTCCAATGTGTTGGTTTTTTTCCAACTCTTAAGCATTTCACCACAAAGACCATTGATCTTTAATTTCTACAGCACAGCAGCACATTTGAGTGTCTGTCAGCAGGACAGAGGGACAAACAATCTTGTATAATGGTAGGGGAAACACTGGGGGGATTGCACAAAACCTGTGTCTGAGTCAGTTTAATACCTGTAATACAATGGACTTTAATGAGTGGTGCATGATGAAATGTTGATTTGCTTTTTGACATGTCCATCATTGCCAACTCAGACTTTCATCTTCTTGTCTATATTCAGGCTCGTAGTTGGCGTGATCGTATAGTGGAGCTGGAGGCTGCATTGACTCAAGAGAAAGACAACAGCCGGAAGATTCTGGCAGAGAAAGACCGTGAGGTTGCTTTGATCCAGGCCAAGATGCAGGAACAGCTGAATGAATATGAGCAGCTGTTGGATGTTAAGCTAGCTCTAGACATGGAGATCAACGCCTACCGTAAACTTTTGGAAGGAGAAGAGGAAAGGTAAGGAGCAGTTACATTAGTTAACATCACTAAGCTTCTGTACCGCTCTTCATATGTAATTATGGTGTTTTTCCTCCCCAGACTGAAGCTGTCTCCAAGTCCTTCTTCTCGTGTCACAGTCTCTAGAGCCTCATCCAGCAGCCGAAGTGTGCGGACTACTCAGGGAAAGAGGAAGCGTGTTGATGTGGAGGAACAGGAAGCCAGCAGCTCAGTGTCCATTGCTCACTCTGCCTCAGCCACAGGACCGATCAGCATGGATGAAATTGACACAGATGGCAAATTCATCTCCCTTTACAACAGTGGACATGAGGTGAGCTCCTGAATGTTTAGATTTTGTAAGCTTTTAGTGATGTCACGTTTATGTACAGATATGGCTGAAAACCTTTATGTTGAGATACCGTGTAACATTTTCCTAGTAAATGCATTTCTTTAATGTTTCAATGACTGTGTGTGTCTCAGGATCAGGCCATGGTGGGTTATGAGATCATTAAGAGTATTGGACATGCTACAGCTACTTACAAGTTCACACCTAAATATGTCCTGAAGGCTGGCCAGAAAGTCACGGTAAGAGTTTTTGTTCTGTAGTTCAACAGCAACAACTTTGTGAAGTGATTATTAAAGTAGTAGCTCTAAAGAGTTGAAGCAAGTAGACAGGGGTTTGTGAAGTTACTTGCTTGGTGAAGTTTTCTTACATTAGTGTTGGGACCAAGTAAAATCGGATTCATGTTATTTGTTGTGTGCAGGTTTGGGCATCTGATGCTGGTGTGAGTTCTAAGCCTCCCACAGACCTGGTTTGGAAGAACCATTCCTCCTGGGGATCAGGGCAAGATGTCCAGGTGGTGCTGAGCAACCCTCAGGGAGAGGTGACACTAAACTCACCATTTTCTGTGTGAAAGCTGAGTAACAGCATGACTATTTTCTAGATGATAGGGTTTTGATGCTGATTAGCATTCGTGTGTATGTCTCTATCTCTGTGTGTGACAGGAGGTGGCAAAGAGGACCACAACATACAAAATGGCAGTAGAGACAGAGCAGAGTGAAGAGGGGGATGACGATGATGATAATGGAGTGGAGGCCATTGAGGAAGACCTCTTCCACCAGCAGGTGAGACTGCATTATTTTTGCATTATTTTCTTGGTCAGTGATTAGAAATGGGGGAACTAGTGTCACTGTTCCTCTCCTTACTACTGGTCTTAAACTCCAGTCTATAGGGAAACACCGATGCTGTTATTGAGCTTCTACACTAGTGTGTGTGTGTCATTGGTAAGTTGACTGGAAGGGAAAGGCGTGGTACGAAAAGGTAATTTAAACTTTACTTTACTTTACTTTAGTTCATTTGGCAGACGCTTTTTTCCAAAGCGACTTACAAGGAGACACAAGCAATTACA
>JAUYWH010000014.1:20505714-20532699 GCA_034779795.1 Ctenopoma multispine | reverse complement strand
TTTTTTCCCCTGGGCCAGGCAACGGTGCGAAATAGCAGCATTGTGACAGTTGCTCTGTCCTATAGTGCCATCTTTACAAAAGTATTCAGTCCATCTGTGGCTGTGGCTCCGAAATGTGGTCACATCCTTCTTTTTTCCCTGAAAAAGAAAAGTCATGTTTAGAAGACAACTGCATAACACTGTGAGTGGCTGTTTTGAAACTTGAAGAATTTTCTTTTTCTTTCACTTATTTGTTTTATATTTTATTTAAGTTGGAAGACTACATAAATAGAACAAATGAAAAGGTAAATATACTTGAAACAATCATACAGATTGTTTTGGAGACGTATGTGGACCTCTACGATTAATGGGAAATGAGTCAGGTGAATGTGGTCAGGTTATTCTTTATTTTAAGAACTGAAATCTGGGAGACATTCAGACAGCAGAAGGCATTGGTTCATATTTGTATGAAGATAAAGGCACCAGAACATTTTTTTAACAACCACTGTGTCCCCTTACTCGACTACTGTCCTCCTGAAACCCTCTGTTTCTTATTTGACATGAGGTTATATACATTGATACAATAATACTTAATTTATGTTTTTTAATTATCTCTTTGGTTTGGCAATAACTCAGTTACGCATGTTGCTAAATTATGTAATCTGTAGGGTTCACACTTTCCATCAAACCACGTTTATATGTCGGAAAGATGAAGGTCGATTGTAGTTTTTCTGCGCTGTTAATGTACTTGTAACGCTCTAGTAAATTATATATTAGCCATTAAATTTAAAGCCATTAGTTAAACTTAACTTACATTTGTAAAGATTAACTTATTTTAAAATTAACCAAAGATCAGATATATTCATATAATTCAAATATTTCAACGGCCGTGTGAAAATCATTATCCAAAATGCAAAAGCCCACTCTGGTTGTTTCGAATTGTGTCCCACAAACATAAATGCAACACCTTTCGCTTTGTAGAATGACGTGTCAAGAAAGTGCCGGAAGCTTTCAGTCTGTCCAAAATGGCTTACCAGACGCTACAGCAGGAGTACCTACAGATTCCTGTTGTTACTAGGGCATATACAACCGCATGTGTCCTCACAACCGCTGCAGTGGTAAGAATAACTCGCTGCTAGAGATAAACATATAGCTTGGTGCCGCTAAACGTAGCTAACGTCGCGTCATCAGTTTGCTGTTGCTAGCTCGATGCTTTAGCTAAAGCACCAATGAGCTGGATAACGTTACGTGACTGAACCTGGTCCTCCGGCTTGTTAATTTCTCTTATTGAACTCACAAAAGGTTTAAAGCGTAGTTACTAATGGCCTAGAAGCTTGGCTTCATTTCAACAAGTGAACCAAAAATTCCAGCTCATGTTAAGCTGCAGTCAGCTTATGTTAGTTAGCTGTAAGACAGCTGTTGTTATTTAATGCTAACTATTGGCTGTTCTCTAGATAAAACCTGGACTAAACTATTGCAAATAAAAGTACTCACGGTGTAGAATAGTTCACACTTTCAGTGTCTTATTAATGTAATGTTACTAATACAGTTGATGTTAATATTATTACTATATTGTTATCATTACATCGGAATCATGGATCATATTTAAATGTTTCAGGTTTATTTGAACATCTATGTGTACTGTTTGATAATGTGTTAATTACAGTACATTACGTGTTATCTAGTGATGTAGTGTCAGGTGAATATACTGCAGTAATTCATCTTTGTCAGACAGAAAAAGTAAAAAGCATCTGATGGAAGTACTCAAGCAAACGTACCTGAAAATTGTACTTTCCTTTAGGGAAGTACTTAGTTTCTCTTTCCATAACTCAGTGACAAGACTGAAGATTAATTGATTGCTTGATTCCCTTTAACAGAAGTTAAAGGGAGTTTTTCTCTCCACTGTTGCCTTACGTGCTTGCTCAAGTGGGACTGTTGGGTTTTCTACATTACTCTGTATATATTTATATAATGTGTAAGGTCTTAAACCTTACACAGTAAAGTGCCCTGAGATGACTTATGTTGTGAATTGGCGCTATATAAATAAAGCTGAATTGAATTGAATTGAATTGAATTGAATTGAATTGATTGATTGCTCTGCTGTGACAGAGAGGTTGTAGTGAAGTAGATATAGGTTTTCCCCATTTTTAAAAACGTATGTGTCAAATAGGAAATAGACTGTGGTAAAGATGCAAAGTTTCGGTATCATTAATGTTGTGTTGCTAGTGTATTATTGTAGTACTGCTACAGATGTCTAAAATACCAGAGCTGTTGAATTGTTTCTTGTTACATGAACATTTGTAGAGATAATCTTCTCTTAGTTGCTTGTTGAAAGTGTTGTTAACTAAATCTGCACACCACATGCAGAGTAATACTGAAAGTCACAGCCTTTATGCTGGAGATTAAATATTGGAAACCTAATTTTGTTTCTGAATTGGAAATGCAGCAAGTTAATAACTGTAATTTTTTAAAATAAAACTTTCACTGTGGAAAAAAATCTGTAAATTACTCAAACTCTAATCACTGAGTAACAGTGTTATTTTGTCAGAACAGTTTTATGGGACTTTTAATGTGAACTTAAAAACTTAAAAACTTTTTAAAGTGTCTATTAGTAAGTACCACCTTTCAGTCTGCTACAGTTCCTAACAGCTTCCTGTGCAGATCATGTTCATTTGTACAAATCATCAGATGTACAAATCCAAATACAGATATATTTGTGAATGATGTTTTAAAGATATGATATTTAGCTTTCTCTTTGTTCTGTCTTCTCTCAGCAACTAGAAATCATCACACCATTTCAGTTATACTTCAATCCAGATTTGATTCTAAGGAATTATCAGGTGAGTACTTCGACACTGTTCATCTTCATCCTCAGGAACTAGATTAATGGAACATAACATGTCATACATCTCACAGTACTGATAGCATGTGCCAATATTATATAATGTTACATTCAAACTATTGTAATCAGTCAGGTTTGCAGAGACATAAATCATGTGGGTCATACAGAGTTGTTGCAGATCACCATTAAACAAAGCACGTAGACACTATTAAAATCAACTGATGAAACCTTTTTACATCAAAGGAATGACCTCTGGATTTTAGTGTGTTATGTACAGCTTAATGTTCTTTCTCTTTTTCTAGGTATGGCGCCTAATAACCAACTTCCTGTTTTTTGGTCCAGTTGGCTTCAATTTCCTGTTCAACATGATTTTTCTGTATCCTTCTCAGTTCCAGATCTCACTTCATTAAGTAGTGTGAAGTGAATTTGCATGCTGCGTGTTTCACAGGGGAAGCCGTGTGCAGGATGATGACATGTTACACTCATTTTGTGTACAAACTTTAACCAGTCAGTCAAACCAGTGACACAAATATGTATTATGTGACAGTTCTTATTTATTTAGATAATGATAATAATGAAACTTGGAAAACGGTTCAAACAGACTGTGTGTGTGTAGATTTTCTTAACTATTTGTTTCCAGGTACAGATACTGTCGTATGTTAGAAGAGGGCTCTTTCAGGGGACGCACAGCTGACTTTGTCTTCATGTTCCTCTTTGGTGGACTTCTCATGACTGTATCCTTTCCATGAATGTGTGATTAAAGAGCGTGTTAAACACAATGAGATCTTTACCCCAATGCAGTTCAACAGCTAACAGCTCTGGATGCAGTTAACAGTGATTTTTTTCCCCTGGGCCAGGCAACGGTGCGAAATAGCAGCATTGTGACAGTTGCTCTGTCCTATAGTGCCATCTTTACCATGTGTTCTGAGACCATTCTCAGAAGCCTCTCTCTGCACAACTGAAGATACATGCTATGTCTGACAGAAGCTGCTTCTGATACGCTTCTGAAAAATGAATTCACCAATTACGTAGTGATTTCCTCATTCTGTTCCACTCTGTAGCCTTTCAAGCACCTTGCTAACATGCACTGTATGTGAAATATAGAAAGATATAAAAGAAATATTAAATCTTTGATCCATGTTGTTCATTATGGAGACTCTTTTCTGTAGGCTGTAGGCACAATGAAGTAGAAAGTAACAACAGTGAACAACACAGGACAGACAAAAAAGAAGGACTTTATTGACAAACAAAAGCCACTGCACTTCTGAAACACTCCCAGTGGGGTATGAAGCCTTGCTGAGGACAGAACAAAACAGTGTTACAGGCAGAACAAAACACACACAGTCCCAGTGGAAAATCACTGCATTGTTGCCTTTAACATTCACATTTAGCCTTGAATATCTGCTTTCATACACGCTGATCAAACATGTAGAGGGTAGCTGCTTTTGACTAAAATGGAATAAAAAAAACCCAAAATGAAATGTAAAAAGAAAGGAATAAAAGAGTACATGCATACATTGACAGTATATCTGGCCATGCAGGGAAGTATACATTACATATATATAACCCAATAAATGTGTTAATTTTAGTCAATCCTAATCTGTTGATGCAGTCAAAGAATAATTATTATGTTTTCAGGTTCTGACTATCTGAGAGTCAGAATGTAGCTTGTTCATACCTTGCTGTGTTGGGCAAGAGTCCAACGTTCAAATGATGTTCAAATGAAGACGGTGTAATTTAATTTGTATTGTTTCACATCATTTGTGCAGTAACCTAAAACACAGATGTTAAAATATTAAACAGCTCTTTGTTTGGTACCAGCATGCTTCAGTTCTTACGATGAACAGTCACTGTGCTTCCTCTCTTTAACAAACCTTCAGATATTTGGCACTTTTGTGAGTCTCGTGTTCCTGGGTCAGGCCTTCACCATCATGCTCGTATATGTGTGGAGTCGACGAAACCCAAACGTTCGCATGAATTTCTTTGGCCTGTTGAATTTCCAAGCACCTTTCCTGCCATGGGTGCTGATGGGATTCTCTCTCCTGCTGGGCAACTCTATCATCGTGGATCTTTTAGGTATGTGTCACCTCTGGCCATTATTTAGCATAAGTATGATGTTTGGGTTGATGTTGCAGTGTAAGTTGAAGTTTAAATGGCTCTTGCTTTGTATTTGACCTTTCTTAAGGTATTGCTGTTGGTCATGTGTACTTCTTCCTGGAAGATGTTTTTCCCAACCAGCCAGGTGGTGGAAGGTGGCTCAGAACCCCATCTATCATGTGAGTCTTTTCATCCTGCAGAAAATCTATAAATTAATTCGATGAAATTCTAAATAGAACAACTTAAGATTTACTGCTGGTTGACTCCTGGTTGGGCTTCCTGACTCACGGTAGGCGTATTGTGTCATTTCCTGTTGTCGATACTAATCGTTCTGTTACACGTGCTGTTTGCCACTCAAATTACCTTTTTAAATCTCACCCTTTATCTGACTTTTGTGGTCACTGTTTTTGGAACTCTTGTCTAAAGATAAACGTAAATATGGTAAGATTATAATTCACGCAGGAGGTAACGACACCCGACTACGCCAGTCAGAGGTCACTAAAATTAATGTTGCATCGGTGTGTAATTATACAAAAACAATGTCGGACTCCGTAGTTTTCTCTGGTCCCCTTCCTAATCTGATCAGTGATGACATGTCATCATTTAATCGTTGGCTGTCTAGGTGGTGTCCATCCCACTTTGGATGGTGCAGCTCTTATGTCTAGAAATATGACCAAGTTTATTAGACCTTGTAAACCCTGATATCCCGGAGTGGAGCCCAGGACTGAGAGTCGCAGTCTTACACTCCTCTCTGCAGCTTCTTTACTGCCGTCACCTCCCCATCGCGACTGTGTCTGCTCCCCGTCTATCTAATTTATATTAATCAAAAATCAACACAAGAGGAGTGAATGATAAGAATTTGACAAAAATAAAAACTACTCCTCTTACAGAACAGAATAAAAACAGAACAGTTAAATGTGGATTATTAAATATCAGATCTCTCTCTTCTAAATTCTTGTTAGTAAAGGACTTGATAAGTGACCATCACATAGATTTATTTAGTGTCACTGAAACCTGGCTGCACCAGGATGAATACATCAGTCTGAATGAGTCGACCCATTCCAAGTCATATTAATTATCATATCCCCTGAAGCACAGGTCGAGGCAGAGGAGTCGGAGCAATCTACAACTCCAGCTTAATCAACCCCAGACCTACACATATTTTTAATTCATTTGAGAGCCTCACTCTTAGACTCTATCATCCAAACTGGAAAAGTGAAAAACCAGTTTTATTTGTTATAGTATACCGTGCTCTTGTTCCTACTCTGATTTTTTAACTGAATTCTCAGACTTTATATCTGATTTAGTTCTTAGTACAGATAAAGTGATTATAGTGGGTGACTTTAACATTCATGTAGATGTTGATAATAACTGTCTCAACACTGCATTTAATTCATTGATAGGATCCATTGGATTTGATCAGCATGTAAATAAACTCACTCACAGTTTTAATAACGCCCTCGATCTTGTTCTGACTTATGGAGTAGAAATTGATGATTTAATAGTTTTTCCTCAAAACCCTCTGCTGTCTGACCATTTCTGAATAACATTTCAGTTTACCATATTGGACTCTATATCAATTGGAAAAAAATTCCACTATAGTAGATATTTACCTGAAAATGCTGTCACTAAATTTAAGGAAACGATCCCATTATCTTTTAATCCTGTGACTTGTACCAATACAGAGGAGGGCCATAATCTTAACTTTACTCCGATTCTCGATTCTCTAGTTGATAATGCTGCAGCTTCACTGAGCACGAGAGTTGCCCCTCTAAAAAAGAAGGTAGTTAATCAGAAGAGGTTAGCTCCGTGGTATAATTCACAAATCCGTAGCTTAAAGGTAGCTGTAGTCAAACCTCAGGATTTAGAGTAAATCATAGTACAGAAACAGCGCTGGTAAAAGCCACTAATGATCTTTTCTTAGCCTCAGACAATGGATTTGTTTCCAAACTCGTCTTGTTAGACCTTAGTGCTGCGTTTGACACTATTGATCACATTTTATTACACAGACTGGAACATCTAATTGGATTCAAAGAAACAGCACTAAGCTGGTTTAAATCTTATCTGTCAGATAGATTCCAATTTGTTCATGTTAATGATAAGTCCTCAATGCACACAAAAGTTAATTATGGGGTCCCACAGGGTTCTGTGCTTGGACCAATTATCTTTATTTAATACATGTCTCCGCTGGGCAATATTATAAGAAAACACTCTATAAACTTCCACTGCTATGCAGATGATACTCAGCTATATTTATTGAATTTTTATTATCTATTATTTATAAATATTAATTTTATTATTTATTATCTTCGCGCTCTCTCTCTCTCTCTCTCTCTCTCTCTCTCTCTCTCTCTCTCTCTCTCTCTCTGTCCACTATCATGTTGTTAACATTGTTGTGCTTGAGCCTGGTTTCTTCCAGTAAAAGAAAGTTTATCCTCTCCACTGTCACCTAGTGCTTGCTCAAGTGGGACTGTTGGATTTTCTACATAGTTCTATATATATATATATATATATACTTATATTTTGCAAGGTCCTAAACCTTGTTATGTAAAGTGCCTTGAGATGACCTTTGTTAGGATTTGGTGCTATACAAATAAAGATGAATTGAATTGAATATGCAACATACAGTATGTGGAAAGATGGATGATACAAAAATGTTTGAGCAGTGATGTTTCTGTGTATGTCTTCAGAAATTACTTATCTTCCTCTTCTGTGTTCCTCCTACAGAAAGATGCTGTTTGATACTCCAGAGGAAGACGCCAACTACAACCCCCTACCTGAGGAGCGCCCAGGAGGGTTTGCCTGGGGTGAGGGACAACGCCTTGGAGGCTAAAAAGCCCCCAGATTATTTGTGATTGTCAGGCCACCTGCAAGGACATTCCCTCAGAGAGATAAAGGGAACAAACATGGTCTTTGTTTTTGACATGACATGTTTTTGACATGACATGTTTGTTTAGTTCTGGATGAAAAATGCCAAACATTCAGAACCGGTTTGGAAATAACCATCTGTTGTCTTTGTATGTTGGCTTAACCATCTTCAGAAACTCTTCTTGATGCCAGATTGTTGCTCTAAGACTACGTAAGAGAGCACAAGCTTCAGATGAAACAATGGACAGTGAGCCTTTGGGCTCAGGTGATGCTTGTCTTCATCCCAGAGAAAAATGGTAAAATACAGCAGCAGTCATTTGGAAGAGGAAGCAATGACAGAAGTCAAATATTATCAAAATCAGTTTGTTCAGAAGATGAATGCATTTGTTTTTTTCATTTTACTTTTTTAAAGAATAAATGTGTGTGGCAAATGATGCTTTGGTTTCTTGTCTTTTGACTGTGATGGTGTTGTTTGAAACCAAAGATGTCTCAGAAATTTGATGAATTGATTCGTCCAAATAGAAACTTCATGTAACTGATTCACTGTGAAGCAAGTGAATACATCATACACATAATAATATGTGTGCTATGTCCTCTTTACACTGTTTCTCCTCCAACTCCTCCAATTTTAATACAAACAGCCTTAAATCATACAATGTGTAGGTTTATAATATTCAATCTCTTCAAAAACAGCCAGTCCTTCCTGTTAAATGTACATGACCATACATTTGGCTTATTTTAGTCCACTGTTTTTATATTCTTAATGTTGGTATGTATGTATGTATGTTTGCGCAATATTAAAAGATGATAAAAAGTCAGATTAAAAGATTTGACAAAATAATACCTTGGGTAATCTTCATGTAGCAGGTGGAACACAAAAAACACCTAATGGTTTATTGTGTGACTTCACTAGAAAGGTGTCCAATTTCATATTCCAGAATCAAATCCAAGAATTTTATATGTGTGCTTATCAGTTTGGAAATCTCTAACATCTACAGGCCTTTCAAATAGTGATTCTTTGTGATCCCTGTGTCCTACACAAACTAAAACGTCTAACTTCTTCTGTTTTATAGAGTGAGCTCTGACCCAGTAACACAGGTTTCATTGATAATACAAGCATAATGCTGTCATAAAATAAGCACAAGCTTTGTGTGTTTTGTTATTTTAGGTAAAAATTATATTCATAAAATTTCCAGCTTAGCATATCAATATATTGCTTAAAATTTTGTGAGTTTATTTAAAGTTTATTTTCTTAAGCAATATTGATATAGGATTTAGTTCATTATTCACGGTCATTGTTTCACTATATAGTGGGTAATATAAAATATTTTTGTAAATCTCCAAATAAAATGTTAGATTTAAAATAATTTATATAAAGGAAGAACAGTAACAGTTGCACAGTAACACAGGGTCTTGTGATACTCTAGCAACTCAACTGATACCTTGGTAGGAGACAGTGTTATTTGAGCCAAGCAGAGAACTGCTGGATGTGAAGTATTCATCCATCCAGGAACTGAAGTTTAACAGAAAGCAAATCATGCAAGCCACAAGTTATTGATTGATGGCTCACACCAGTTACTGAAAAGCACATGTAAAAGCTGTGTAACATGTCCTCTGTCCATCCATGCCGTAATTTAAATAAGGGAGGTTTATGTGGTTTCCAAACAGCACATTGATTGATTGATTGATTTTTTTTTTCATACTTCCCCCAGTACAAGCTTGAATATAATCATACTAAACTTTCAGAGTACACATTAATTAATCTAGCTCTTATGTTGGTCCTTCATGTTTGAATTTGGGCCAAATAAAACCGTTTTTTTTGCAGGATAATGCAGAAAATGAGATGGAAATACCAGCCCAGTTTTACCGAGAGAAGTTAAATCTGATCTTTGTATGATCTGTTAAGGGCGGTGATATGCTTTGGAAATTGTTCTTTTACTTTGAAAGGAACGAAGAGTGAAGCCAGTGTAGCACAGTGGTCTTAGGAAAAATCTTTACCAAAAATGAGAACAGCCACAAAATGGATGTGTAAAGCCTGGATATTGTGGATTTCAGTAGAATATGGTTAATTCTATGTCGTTTTCCCCTTGTATCTTAATTTATGTTATTTAAATACATAAATCAGAAAGAAATCCTGCTTTCACGGAGGGCAATCTAATTTCCCATTTTTTACGTAGGCCCGGAACACATCTGAAAAAGAGCAGGCTACTTGCTACTTCTCGTTATTTGTTCTTAGTTATTTAGATTGTTAGCGACTGTGTAAAGATGCAGTTGGCTTTAAGTAAAACATTTGGCCAGAAACCAGTGAAATTTCAGTTAGAACAGGATGGAGACTTTTATATGGTTGGATCTGAGGTATGTGATAAAATGCTTTTTAATGCTTTGCACACAATGCAGTTATCCATTATTCTAGCTAGTTAATGTTAGCATGCTAAGGATGTCGACTGATGGCTTCTTAAACAAAAAGAAACTTAAGACGATGCACAGCAAAAAAGAGAGACTTTACCCTGGCCAGGAGCCAGGAAATGATATGAAATGTGACTTAGCATCGTGTTTGAAGTAAGTAAGCGCCGACCATGCAGCGTTTGGTGCTTTGCAGTAGCTAACTTCTCATCCCAGCCTGTATCAAGTAACGTTAACGTGCACACGAGTTTCTGTTTTATTGACATGTGACACATTTTTAAACCCGCCGTTCACAGCAGTTCTTCTCCAAACGTGACTCACAGAAAAAATAAAGTCAAACCATTCATGCTGGTTTGAAGAAAAAAGTCAATGTGAACTAAACGCGAATCACTAATTGCTTTGTGAAAAAAATAACTTAAATGACGCCGACCTTAAAAAAAGGAACAGTAGTGATATACACGCTGTGACAGTAGTAGTAGTAGTAGTAGTAGTATTGTGGTTCTAGAGCTCATCTGACATGTGGACTTTACATGTGCTGTTGTGATAAGTCTGTTATTTTGTCGTATTAAACATTGATGATGATGATTTTCAGACTTTGTTTAATGCGGCCACTAGTTTTGACTCTAGTGGTCACATACTAATGTTTGATCACTGAAGCACCCACTCTCTGCTCTCTAGGTTGGGAACTACTTGCGTATGTTCAGAGGCTCTTTGTATAAAAGGTATCCATCTCTATGGAGGAGGCTAGCCTCAGTAGAGGAGAGGAAGAAAATCGTAGCATCATCACATGGTGAGTGGCTTGGTTGTTTTTTTTTTTGTGTATTTCTTTTACACTGGACTTAAAACTGTTTGCAGATTGAGTATTTGTTAAAAAATATGGTTTTGTTAAAAACTCATAAAAATTTTTTTAGACTTTACATAATGATCTTTCTGTGGGACCTTATGAGGGAAATACATCTTGCATACAGGTGGTGATACTATTGGTTAGTGCGGCCAGTTACACAGTACTGACCACAGTAATCTCCATACCTACGGTATACATATGATGGAATAATAAAGGAAGACGGTTCTTTAACCTCAAAACATCCACGAGATGCTAGAAATGTAGATACAGTTGGGTGTTTCAACAGTGCAGTGATTCCAAGCTCACCATCCCAAAGTCCTAATCTTAACCCCATCACAAATAGGTGGTGCTACGATTAGATCAAAACTTTTTCTTATATTAAGTGATTAATGTTGTATTGTTCTGCTCCGTAAAAACTAAGAAATAATTTAAAGGCCAGTGTTGCCGTGACAGTTAAGTTTATGATGAGCCGCAATCAACAGAAAATCTAAGTGTCTCAATGGTGGTGGTGATTCAAATCCAACTGTTCTTAGTGCCAAAATGTAGCTATAGAGAGCCATAATGTCTGATGAATGATTTGATGCTTTAAATTAGACCAAATTTGACATTCATCTCTGTGTTCTTGCTCATTGTCAATCTGTAGCTACAAGTGTGACTCTGCTGAAGGCATCAGAGTGTGAAGAGATCTTCGAGGGTAATGATGAGAAATACAAGGCCGTGTCCATCAGCACAGAGCCCCCAGCTTATCTCAGGTCCTCTCTTTTTACTGCTGTTGTTTGTGTACACCAGACATTACTGTGTCGTCTTGGTCATTCTCATTAATGAATGTGCAGGCTCTCACAGCAGTTTAAACAGTTGTCCCATTAAATGTGGATTGAATTTAAAATAACTTGTTTTGTTTTTCTTTTCTTTTCTCTAAAAGGGAGCAGAAAGCAAAGAGGAGCAGTCAGTGGGTCCCCACACTGCCTAACAGCTCCCATCATTTAGATGCCGTGCCTTGCTCCACCACCATCAACCGCAATCGAATGGGCCGTGACAAGAAGAGGACTTTCCCCCTGTGGTGAGAGTTACTTTTTACAGCTCAAGCAAAAAAGTATCCTGCATTTGATTTTCAGCAAATGTAACACATAGCCGTCCTACAAAAGATTAATCACAGCACACAGGTAAACGTCAGCGAAATGATCTAGCAAGCTGCTCAGAAGGACTATAAAACCTGCTTCACCCCCCAGCTAATCTCTTTATAGTACCACCTATTGATACATACACCATACAAATGATAGGAAACTTTAAATGTGGTTAAATGATAATCCCACATTGTCTTGTGTCTTGCTCAGCTTTGATGACCATGACCCGGCAGTAATTCATGAGAATGCAGCCCAGGTCGAGGCACTGGTTCCCATTCGCCTGGATATGGAGATAGACGGACAGAAACTGCGAGACGCCTTCACGTGGAACATGAATGGTAAATATATGTGTGAGAAAAAGTGCTGCTGTGTCAGGTTGTTGTGGTTACTTCTTCATTTAGTCTAAATTCAATTGCAGAGAAACTGATGACTCCAGAGATGTTTGCAGAGATTTTGTGTGATGACCTGGACTTGAATCCGCTGGCCTTCGTCCCTGCTATTGCCTCAGCCATTCGGCAACAGATTGAGTCCTACCCCACTGACAGCATACTAGAAGAGCAGGCAGACCAGAGAGTTATCATCAAGGTGAGGCCTGAGCTAAAATAACAAGTGTTTCCTCTTAGGGGAAAATGTGACATATCCAGTAGTGGGGGGTAAAATCTGTCACTCTAAACAATGCTGTAAAACAAAACACTTTGAGTGGCAACATCTGCATATTATAGTCACACTAGAACACTTAATCTAATTTCTGGCTTATGGTGCCCTCTTTTCATCCGGAGGGATGGAATTAAAACTTATAAAACACCAGCATTGTACCTGTTATTTGTACCTTTTTTGTTTGTTTGTTTTGTTTACTCTTCGTTCTTTTTTACAAAGATCCCTCAGATGTGCTGCTCACCTGGTTTAGGTTTCCTCAGAAGTCTTAGTGATCTTATCAACACATGCTATGTCTTTCTACTGCAGTGATGGAAGATACTTGTCCTTTCTTGACAAAGTGACTGGATTGAGACAGATTAAAGCCACAGTAATGCTCAACAAAAGGGATTGAAAGTGTCTAAACCAATTAACTTAATTTGATAAAAACGTGTCTGTATTCCTCAGCTGAACATCCATGTGGGGAACATCTCTCTAGTGGACCAGTTTGAGTGGGACATGTCAGAGAGGGAGAACTCCCCAGAGTCGTTTGCACTAAAGCTGTGCTCTGAGCTCGGTCTGGGTGGAGAATTTGTCACCACTATCGCCTACAGCATTCGTGGTCAGCTCAGCTGGCATCAGAGGACCTACGCCTTCAGGTGAGCCAATTGCTCACTTTGACACACATCGAGTTTACATGTCTAACCACACTTTTGACCTTAAACTAATTTTTGATGCTAATTGAATTGATTATGGAGGACTGACTGCATGTGCGTAATTTGCCCACAGTGAGAACCCACTCCCCACAGTAGAGATTGCTATCCGCAACACAGGTGACGCTGACCAGTGGTGCCCCCTGCTGGAGACTCTCACAGATGCTGAAATGGAGAAGAAGATCCGAGACCAAGACAGGAACACAAGGTGAGATGTCAGATGCATCCAGTAAATATTCTCTAATCCATTGGAGCTGCTAATGTTACCTGTATCAGGACAATCTTTAGCAAACAGCTCAAACGAAGCATGACAGTGACTATGTAAAGTCATCTCGGTGAGCAGATCTCAAACAAAATGCCTCAAAAGTTAAATGATTATTTAATTGAAATGAAAAATGACTAAAGTGAAAACTCTGCGCTAATACCAGCATCACAATCACAGAGTTCCATTGATGTTGCTGAACAAGTGAATGAACTTAACTCAGAGTGAACACAGTCTGATTGAACTAACGCTGACTGAAATGTTTAACCAGGCGGATGAGACGACTGGCCAACACTGCTCCGTCCTGGTAGAAAGTTGCATCAGATGATGATGTCCTCGGAAGACTCTTGTTGCTCAGAATCTACCAAGTATACCTAAACAACGCACGCACGCACACACACGTGCAGGTAATCGATGAAGCATCTGGACATCCCTCTAAACATGAACATGTGGTCAGTCACCACAGGCACCTTACTGACTGAACACACATCCATGCATTCCTTTGCACGCACGGTATACACTGCTGAGCCATAACACTATGACCCCCCCTGCCCCTGATACACTGTTGTGTGCCACTAAAACACCTCTGACACAGTCAAGCGGGAACTTTACTCTGAAAGTAGCCTCTGGTATCTGGCACCAAGATGTTAGCAGCAGATCCTTTAAATGCTTTGAGTTACTAGATGGAGCCACCACAGATCAGTCTTATTCCAGATTACATTCCCCAGAAGCAACTATTGATTTACCATGTAATATATCCTAGACCTTGATGTGTCGCTGTTAGGATATAATCAGTGTTATTTGCCTCATCTGCAGTGGTTGTAATGTTTTGGCTCATGGGTGTACTATCATGGTTCAACTCTGCCTTCAGCACAGCTGTGGCTGCAGCTCACATCTCACCAGTGTTTTTTCATTGGAGACATTTGTTAAACAAGTTACTGTTACATACGCCACTACAGGAAACGTTCACACTACACCTGTTCACTCAAAACACTCCCTCAGCACAGCGCTAGAGTACAGTGTCTGAATTTAATGTACCTGTACAAATGGGTAGTGAAACGACTTAGTGAGCTTGTGGCGTTACCGATCTCACAACTGTAACTTCTATGAAATGGTATGTTAGTATTTATGTTCCACATGACCAGCAGTTGGGAACCGATTAGTTAATCGGTTACTCAATCAACAGAAAAGAATGATTTAAGTGAGGGGGTTTTTTCAGATGAAATTTGTTTAATACATGTTTTTGTTCCAGCTTCTTAAACGTCTCCACATCATTAGAAATTATTCTAAACTGATATATTTGGCTTTTGATCTGTTGTTAAACAAAACAAGACTTTCACAATTTTCCATACAGTAAAACGTCTTAGTTAATTAATAGAAAGCATATTTGGCAGATTGATCAGTAATGAAAATAATTGATAGTCTCAGGTTTGAACATTTCTGACTGATACAGGGATGATGAGAGAATTGAAAAAGTCTCTACTCTACCTGGGATGGGGACAATTGTTAAAATAAAGATTTTAAGAGTCTGGAGTCTGCTTTTAACTAAAATGACCATGTGTAAATTGGTGAGGTTACTGCTGTCCACACTGATCTTCAGATGGTGGCTGTGACTTGATTAGTTTTTGCAGCTGATCAGAATGATTGTTGGTTTCATTGTAGCATGTAGACTCTGTGTTCTGATATGGTTAGTGACCAGTAATATGCACCAGTGTTTATCTGCATGCTAAAACATTGGTAGTTCACACTAGTGCGCTTGAGGGACTAACTGTTCCCACTGTTTCATCTGGTTATGCTGTGCCTCACATTGCACCAGTGTCACCAGACGAAAGCCTCTGTTTTACTGCGAGAACTTTTGCTTAAGTAGAGAGAGAGTAAAACACAGTGAAAGAGCCAATGGTGTCTTTTCAAGCAAAGATTTTCAACTTGAACATACTGCGAAGAAAGATATTTACATGTACTGTCACTTCTTGTGCTCTTTTTTTTTTTTAAATTGCTTTACCTTTATAGTGGTTTCATTTTTTTATATAAAAATAACAATAAAGAAAACATGGAAATGTGTTTGATTATGTATGTATGATTTTGTGCATTTTTCTATTTTGTCAGGAGTCTATTTATTAATCACCCTGTACAGTATGGGTTATAATATAATTTGCATGTTGCATATGTGTGGAAAAATAAATGCTGGAAGCACTGACAGAATCTGGACCAGGACTGTCTAGGGCAGGGGTCTCCAACCTTTTTTCCCCTGAGAGCTACTTTTACACAATGAAAATGGCCGAGAGCTACTAGTGCTTTCTAATGTTTATTCTCATATCTAATTTCCCGAATAAGCTTGTTGTACCTGCACATTTACAAAAATATTCTGTGACTCTGTGGCTCTGCCGCGACGTGTACACACAAAGACAGTCAGGAAATATGACCATTAAAGCATATAATCCAAAAAAAAAAAATTTTAATAATAAGGTGCAAAGGAGGTAGCCTGAGGAGCTGGTCCAGGAAACAAGAGAGAACACCTACACCCCGATTTCACAAGGTCAGATACCTTCTCAACATCCAGTGATATGACCAGTTCAGGGTTATTGGATGTAAATAATAAAACGACGCCTAATTTCAGTGGAAGCATGTCTGTCTTTAATTAAGCTTATCTGGGCAAAGGAAATATAAAAGCTGGTATAATCTTTACATAGAGACTTTGAATAAAATCTAGACAACATCCAGCAAAGATGAGGCACAACAAGAGCCACATTGTAGTGAGTCTGTTTTCTTACAGTAACTGAAAATCACCCCACTACTACCAGTACTGCCCAGTCAGTGTGGGGGCAATGGAATCCTTAGGGAGAGTTCCCACTGCTCAAAATGCAGTCAACACATTTACAGTGTGTCCTCAATGCAAATGTGCAGCACATAAGTCTAGAGTCTAGTGAAGGTTTTATAGAAAGGCAGGAAAGTGTTTTTAAATATTAGCAAGTCACAAGTAACTGAGTTACATATTAGCAGTTCCTGTTTGCATAGACCAAAACACTGAAGAAAACACCTATATGCTATCGTTAGAAACCTGTGCAGGACTTTCACGATGAGATGCCCCATGATAGCATGAAATAGATCATATGCAGAAACAGGAGAGATTAAATTAAATGTTTTGATTTTTGTTTTAATTTGAAACAAAAACCTTTATAGATTTATTCACATGACGGTTACAGTTACATATTTGCATGAAACAAATGAATATACAAGCAAACAGACAAGTATATGTTGAATTACATTTCAAATCTTGAAACATTATTGTCAGGACATTGCCACTGATTAAAACAACACAGTATCCAAGCTACACAGGACTGCTCAGTTTGTAGACACAACACTGTATTTTAAAAGTCACTCGAGTCATCAGTGTCCTGCACTGATTAGAAAGAGTAGCACACTGAATACATATGGACAAGTGTATTATTAAAACAGATATATATGTGGTAAGTGAAACCACAGTGAAGCACTGACTAGGACTGCAGCACATGAATTACATCATATCATATAGTCAGCCAAGTATGATGTGTTATTATTTATTTTCACTAAAGGAACAAAAGCTTTCAAGCATGTTTTCTGCTTTTCTAATAAAGGTACAATAACAATTATAAAACTGAAACAAAGATCTTTAACAGATAATGAGGAACACTGTAGAGTAAAAATAACTTGAACCTATATGTTTGTGTATGATTGCTTGTATGTTTGTCCTTTCCACATTAAACCACATGCTGTAGCACATGCTGCTCTGAATTTAGAAAAATAAACATGACCAAGTTGATTTTCTTCTTCTTCTTTCAGCTTCTCCCTTCTATACTGTCAAAAAGTATAATGCTCTTCTCTTTTCTCCTATTTATCTATCTTCATGGTAAATACTAGATTGCAAAGCTTTTGTAAATAATTACATTATTACTATGTTGCCCTGTGTCAGCAAAAAAAGTTCAATTTTGTGCTTGCAGTTCTGCAGGAAAAAACAGTCTGTGGTTGAGGGGCCTCCAGCTGTGTGGAGCAGGTTGAGTGCTCCAGGCTGTAACCTACATGTTGTTTTGAAGGGTGTGCAAGCACAGGAATCTAATGAGTCAAAACTAACGAAACCAAGGAAGCAGTCGGAGCATGAATTAGATGAACATGTTGTACAAATAAAAGGTCACGATTTGTAGGTGTGTAAGGCTGAGTAGAGGTAAAGTGTGTGCTTCCAGAATTGTATAGATGCTCTTCTAATCCCTTTACGATATGACCAGGTATATCTGGTTCAATTTGCTGAAACTAGAGTTTGAACAATGCAATGGCATGGTATGCCAAAGTAAAATGTTGTGCACTGCGGTTGAAAGACGTCTGTGACTTAGAAATGATTACTTTATTTCTCACTATTATGGTGTTGATGATCAACTGTCTGTCCAGATAATTGATAATCCATAAATGCTTAATAGTGATATTATCCTATAGCTTCAAACAATTAATGCTGAAAGTACAGAATACAGTGAACTGTGCTTCAGTATAGAACGGAAAGGGAATAGGAGTTAAGAAGGAACAGAGGGAATGTTGCTCGGTTTGAAACAGTTGAACTCCCTGCATTGTTTTCATTTATAAATGTTATGGTTTGATCGCATTTTGCCACAAAACAGAACAATGAAAAATATTTGGAAAGTTTTGATGAAGGCATGCTCGCTTTAGTACACAGTAGTCTTGAGATGTGTTGTGTATTCATGAATTACTTAGCAATATGTTAATGTGTGTAATTAAATTGTTTAGTAACACGTAATGTAAGCACTGTGAGCCCAAAACACAATTGTGTTTTTGTACAATGTAAAAAAGAAAAAGTTTAGAAAACCTAAAATTTCAAGGCAACATGATGCAATAGATTTTTGAGCTTTCTCAACTTTTACAAGCTGTTGTTGACTTAGCTGAATTTTTCAAATTAAAATTCAAGTTGCAAGGAGTTCTGCCAACTTGGATTTTCTTGTTCAGACAATTAGAATAACCATGTAAGCCTAACTTCAATGCTATATATAATAATAATAAAATAATTACTCCTTCAATGGTATATATTGCTAGATTCACCAAACATAGGATGGTTGGGGGAAGCTGGAGAGAAGCCACACAGAGAACATGCAAACTCCACATGTAAAGGCACCTTGTAGCTGCAAGGCAACAGCACTAACCACTACACTACCATGCTGCTTAGACTTTTTATATGTATTGTGATATATATTGTGACTTCTAAATTTACAGTTGCATAAGAACTTATTCCAGAGATTAAAACACAACATCAACAGTCCAATTATTAGAGCTCATTACTTCCTCATTTGTTTTGGATAATTAATGTTCAGGGCATACAGAAGACCAAAGAGAGAGAGAATAATGAATCCCCAACTGAAGTTAACGTCCAAATCTGGCTGCGTTTCATCAAGTCGCTTTGGATTTTCTGTTTGAAAAATGTCCGACAACCATTTAGGATCAGCTGTTCATGCGCAGTTGGGAGTTACCCCAACTTCAATAAAAAAATTACAAAAATACTTACAAACCTTTGTTCTGCTGATTTGATTTGCTGATGATTTGATTTTGTGTTGAGTAATTAGTAACAATTGATGTATTACTTAATTACACGCATCTATGCACCTATGAATGAGTGTCATTCATAACACATCATGTCTGCATTTAATGTTAAACACGTTGTATAGCCTAGTGCCTAGAAACACAGTGAAGCTTTGGTACATGCCTAAATATTCATGGTTTTCCACAAAGGTGCTGCTAAGTTTTTGCTAAGTTTGGAGGAAGGTAGGAATGTCACGACTATGCCTTAAGCATGGGACGCGTTCCTGACATTCCTACACAGGTGGCTACACAGCTTTACTTTGACCCATGTGACTCTTAACAACACACTCAATAGCCCAAGTAAAAATTGTGGGAAAAGTTTACTTTTCGACTGGTGTGAGCTAGGTCCTAGTTCTGGGCTGGTGCCAGTTCAAAGCTGGTTTAATTTTCCAAGTTTGTTTTTCTAAAGAGCCATCATATAGCAACATTATTATGGCACTGTATACATTTCTGCTTTCCCAGCAATAGTGGCAGTGGCAGGCTACAGAGTCTTTTTACTAGTGCTGCCCTTGGCTTTACAAGCCTACATTGGAAGCCAAATGTGACTGATCCAATGTATTTGTGCTGCTTGGCGTACTTGCTATGGATAGTGATTACATCTAATAAGATATGTAACATGCTTTGATTTTTATTAACCCTAAAAATAATATACTAATATTAGCCTTTGTTAGCCTTAGTCTTTAGAAAGGTAACTAGCATCAAAATAATAATAGATATGTTATTAATTCCTTTGGGGAAATCCCTATGGACAGGCAGCCCCCTTAAGGCACCAAGGGTTCAGGGCTTACTGTCTTGTTCAGGGACACTTTGATATATGGTCAGGAATTGGGGAACCGGGAATCAAACCTCCAACCCTGGGGTTCATAGATAACTGCCTTCCAACTGAGTCACAGTCACCTACTTGTTGTGTTTAACATTGCAGTTACAGCAAATCTATAAATGATATACCGATGTTTATATTTACATTCTGGAAACACTTTTTCTGGCCAAGGACCAGTTCTTTCAATGTCAAAACATGACCAGCTTTCAAACCTGCTTGGTGAAGGTAAGGTAAGAGTTTAAAAGTCTGGAGCTGCTGCAGCAGTCAGAACTCACAAAGCCTTTAAGTTGACAGGTGAGAGTTGTTCAAAAACAGTTCCCACTGATCTTTAGGAAATATGGTTGCATCAGGCAAGAGTTTGTTTTTATATTCATATGAGTGATCTTAATGAAATACGTCAGTCTTAAGTATATGTCCAAAATAAAATGTTCTGTATGAGTTATCAAGTCCCTGCAGAAGATTTACAGATACAATTGTATGATCCTATTTAGAAGGCAGAGCAGCCAAAGAAATCCATGCCAATACTGCGGGGGTAGCCTTCCATCACCTTTAACACCAAAGGGTCAAACTTCCAATAGTGCAGCCCACTCAGGAAATTGGCATACCCTGTCAGAGAGTGAAAGAGGCAGTCACCCTGGATTTTCAGGTCAAAACAATCACACACTTTTATCAGTCTCATAGACAGAAGCAGAGAAAACCAATTTGAAACTTTTTATGGTCCCAGTCCTCACCATGTATGTCCTGAAAGGCTGCATCAACATGGCTTGGCACTCCTCCCCAGTCATGTATGCTGTGAGGATGGACATCAACAACTTGATTCTCCAGAGGATTGAAGACCCAGTAAAAAGACGACTTGAAGAGGTAGACTTTATCCTTGTGGTGCTCTTCCCACTTCAAAGCTGCTTGGATATCCCTTACAGGAAAACCCAGCTGCTGGACTGAATCTGGCCCTGTTATCTTCCTCTCAGCGTCAAACACCCAGTAGCTATCACCTGTCACAGGAAGAAGATAGAATAAAACCACAAACGTGGTTCTAATTTACTAAGACTTACTAAGACTGCACAAGGTGACACAAGACTGTAGGGTGATTAGGAATAATATGCCCTACCTCACCTGAGTTTGCTTTTTTTGTTCATCTCCTCCACACATAATCTTTTGCCACAACCTCATCCAGCACATAATTTGAAAGAAACTTACTGTGTGACTGTAGACAACACAGTTAAGACACACTACCAGGCACTCCCACCTCACAACACATCTCTTCTGTGACACAGTTCTGTACAGTCGGATAGTGTGCCAGCGCTTTTTTCATACTGGGCCTTCCACCTCTTTCGTTTTGTTTAAATGTCAGTATTATGAGCTCAGTTTGTAATTGACCTTTTGCTTTTTGTTCTCTCACATGGTATATGTGCCAGTTACAATAACAGTGGAAAATTTATTTTTATGCCTTCATACCGTCCTTACATGTGTCCATCCATATTGCCACTCCGTTCTTGTGAACACGTTATCTTGGAGGGAATTCATTCCAACTTGGCACAGCTTTGGTCAACTTATACTCAGTGATTAAATGTGATGTTCAAAAGTCAAAGTTCAAGGTCATTCCTGTTCTTCCAGTTTTTGCGGCCCATTCTTGTGAACCTGATGTGTGAAGGACCACTCTGAAGGAATTTCTTCCAATTTGGTAAAACTGTCCAATTGGAGCCAGTTGATGAACTGATGAACTGGCCAAAGGTCAAGGTCATAGTGACCTCACTTTCCTCTAGTCCTTGTAAACTGATGCATTGATTGTTTTTTTTTTTCAAATATGCCACAACTGTCCACTTGGACTCAGTGATGAACTGAACAGATTTTGGTGGACAAGGATCAAAGGTCAAGGTAACAGTGACCTCATGTTTATTCAATTCTCGTTTTGAATGTGATGTCTCAGGAACACCTTGAGGGAATTTCTGGGGTCAAGAATAAATTGATTAGACTTTTGTGGTCAAAGGTCAAGGTTACTGTGACTTCATGAATGTCCCATTCTCATCAATGCCATATCTCAGAAATGCCTTGGAGGAATTTCATTACATGGGGCACAAACATGCTCTTGGAATCATTAAATTCATTTTAACTGTGACTTTAACTGTTTTAACTCAGCAGGGGGCACCTTTCTTCAGAAAATGTGGACTTTTCCTTTATGACTGACCTTGAAAGAACCAAATGTTGCCAGACTTGTCTTCATACACAGCATCGATACGGTCAGGAATGCCTTCCCAGTGGCGTGAAGTCAAAGCTGGGTAGCCAGCTTGTAGCTTTCCATCACGGATGCGCCACACATATTGAGACTTAAAGAAGAACATCTCTCCCCTGATTATGGACACGGCATCAAAATTTGTTCTGCAGGCATCCGGCTGGAGCACAACAACAGTTGAGAGATTTTAGTCTTTGCACAAATGTGCATGGACATAAATGAAGACTGTTGAAATATACAGTATATAACACTTGTATATACAGTCCCAATCAAAGGTTTAAGGCCACTTGACAAATGGCAGAAAATCATATGTTGCATGGTTGGACAAGGTTCCAAGTAGAGCTTTAACATGCAACAAGAAGAAATGGGAGTAAGACAAAACATTTCTTTGAGCATGCAATTTATTGAAATTAAATCAGGCGGTTTTACAGCTGATTAAAATCTTAGCACCACATGCCTTTAATAGGCCAAATCTGTCCGCACTCTCTCAGCAGCTATAGTGCCCCATGCACAGCAAGCTGTTAAACAGTGTGTGTTCTGACACATACATACACATACATGATCAATCATGGCTAGTGTTACATTTTTACAGTTTCAGTAACAAGCCAGTTTTAGTATCTGATTTCATACTGTATAATTAAATTGGATGGTAGTGGTTCTGAATATACTCTGTTATTGACTTAAATAATAACAGAGAGGTGGGACACAGTAAGACAGTCATTTGGAATTTCTCAAATGAAAAGGGTTATAAATAAAAGGGTTATGGAACAGCAGCCATCCATCCCCAAAGCTTCTTGGGGACGGTCAGTTCTGTGGCGTTCAAGGAGACGAGGCCTTTGAAGACATTTTTTGTTTTGAAGCCCTTCATTCTCAGATGCCGTCTGATGGTTATGGGGCACCAGTAATGGCCTTAATTTGCCATTAATAGCCAATTGTATCCTCCGGCTCAGTGCTGGTGAAATATTTTTGGGTCTTCCACTTTACTTTTTTTCCCCATAACCCTGAAGATAATTGAAGAAATTCCAAAAAATGTCTTACTGCGTCCCACCTCAGCAGCGATGGCGCGCTGCGAGGGACCCTGCTTATGCAGTTCAACAACCCAACCATGTTCAAAAAGGGAAAGGTTGAAGTGTGAATACCTGACAGAAAATGGCAATGAATCCACATTTATGCACAGATTTGGCCTATTAAAGGCATGTGGTCCTAAGATTTTGATCCGTTGTAAAACAGCCTGTTTCAGTTTAAGCGTTGTTTTGTCTTACTCCTATTTCTTCTTGTAGCATGTTGAAGCTCTACTTGGAACCTTGTTAAGATCCAACCATGCAACATATGATTTTTTGCCATTTGTCAAGTGGTCTTAAACTTTTGATCGGGACTGTATAATAGACTAATCTGTCTTACCATGCCATTGTCAATCTCATTGGTGTCTGTCATGTCAGGTGCTGCATGCTGAGGGGGGCCATACAAATACTGAATACCTCTCTTGTCATCCTCACTCAGCTGCAGAGGGTAGGAGTCACTGTAGAAAGGACACATAACAGCATCAGGCTCCAGAGAATGCTGCAGGCCAAGAACATGGCCAAACTCATGAGCTGCCACTTGTAGGAGATCGGTGCCTTAATGAGTAAGCAAAGGACAGAAGCACAAGGACATTAGTTATTTGTTGATTGTGTTGCTCTATCAAATGATGACCTCAAATATGCACTGCATTGAATTCTAGTTTTAAAACTTTAAAAGTTCAAATACTCACCCACATTGTTGCCCACTGTCCAATGCTCATCATAGTCAAAGTGGACTTCTCCCGCTCTGTGTGTCCGGGGGAAAAAAGCATGGGCGAGAATTCCTCCAGTACCATCAAATGGCAAGCTGTCCCCATGCCAGTATCTACAAAAACACATATTTTATTGTACAGAAGCAAATAGCCAATATCAAACACTTGAAGCTATTTCTGCTCAGTGTGTTAGGAATCCTTCACGTCGTGGGATAAAAAAAGTAAAATCTAATTTAAACTGACATTCTAAATGCTCCTCAGATGTAATCTCACTGTTGCTGTCCCAGAGCTATGACGTAGCGTTACCTTATATATGTGAAAGAAAGCGAAAAGCGAGAGAAATCACTGATCACTGCTGAAGTTAACACAAACAAGAGCAGGACAGAGGACAAGACCTGCTGGTAGTTACAGTTAAGTATTTAACGTCTTTTCAATATTTCAAATTATATATTCTGTGTTTATTTATTTAATTACTTGTTTTTTAATGTTTTTTCTATTCTCAGTGTGTATTTATAACATTTTTATGAAAACTTAAATTTTCATTCTAGTATTTTCAGCTTTTTGTCCTTTGCTCTACTGTGGACGGGATTCTATAGTTGTCATATACTGTATAAACTCTATTTACAGAAAAGTTGGCAATTTTCCAGTTTGTTAATTTGTTTGAACCTTTTTCTGACTATTTAATTGTGTCTATTACGCAAAGAGAAAGCCATATCAATTTTATTAGGTTTTAAAAGAGACATATTCTGCTATAAGGCATTACATTAGAGCCACCATGTGGTTTTTAAGTTGTGGCCAACAGGTGTATAAGCAGGGTGTTTCTACTGTTTTCTATTATACTGTATTTTTGTAATATTTAGATGATGCAACATTAAACAAAGAATTATGAAAGTGACTTGTACAAGCAGCCACTTGTGCTATGGGCTGCAGAATAGTCATGAATCTGTAATGGAGCACACAGTAAAATTATTTTTTTTCTTTTACATGGAAATGTCAACATGACTAATCTAAGTTGATAGAAATGTAGCTGGAGGCACGTCTAGAAGTCCTGCCAAACAAGTCCTGGGTTGCTTTCATTCATGTGTGTCATCTGCTCTTGAGCTTGGTTGGAAAACATCTGGTATGGTTTTTGCTGGGTCAACCTGACAAAAGGATCCAAGAGATTCATGTCTGGGTCAGATTACAGAGATTATCTGAAAACTCTGACTGCTGCTAGCTGTTGGTATGTATTTACATTCACACATACAGCACAACAAGCACATCAATGTGAACAAATCTGTTGATCACTTTTCACTCCTTTGACACCAAAATCTAATTTGTGACTATATCTCTCAAATTTCATGACACACCAAAAACACCAATGACACCACCAACAACATTCAATTCAATTCAACTTGAACTTGTGGAGTGTCACTTCCTTTCACGTTTACATGATGTTTGCTTTAAGCTACAGATTTGTGAGTTGTACCATGGAGCTAACCTCCTCTGATTAACTAACTTCTTTTTCAGAGGGGAAACAGATTCAAGTATAGTATAGAGAGAGTGGGGATGATAGTATCACAATCCACCATTTGAAGACTTCATAATTGGCTCATCTGTAAAGCATGGTGGAGGTCATTTGATTCAAAAGTTGATTTTCTATTTTAGGTAATACAGGAAATATTAGGAAATAAAAGCTTAAGGAACTTTAATCTCATATTGGTATTTTGATTTTAAACCCAAATGTCTTTAGTGGGGGTGGCACAGTGGTGTAGTCACAGCTAAAAGGACCCAGGTTTGAATCCTTGGGTTGGCTGGGCATCTTTCTCTGTGGAGTTGGCATGTTCTCCCTGTGTCTGCATGGGATTTCACAGGGTACTCCGGCTTCCTCCCACCATCCAAAGACATGTATTTTAGGTTAGATAGTTGATCTTTACCATAATCACAATTATCAATACAAGCAATATTTCTAAGCTGAAAAAACACAAACAGTCCTGATCTTTTATGTTTTTAAACATATTAAGTGATAGTGTTTTACTAACTGATTGAACAACCTTTGGCATCAATATGTTCTTCCTGTGGCTGTGGATCAGACCTGCACAACATCCAGGAGGAACCTTGGACCATTCCTTCTCACAGAGTTGCTTCAGACATATTTTTAGGATGTCTTCACTTGATACTTCATACTCAATTATACTTCATTTCTCTAGATTCTCTGAATCTTTAGATGATAATATGACTGTAGATGATGATACATTTCAACGAAAGAATGTTGAATTGTTTTTGCAGAATAATGTCAAAATGTAAGGATTTCATTACAGACCAGACAATCAGGCAGATTGTGAGTGGCTCTTAAAACCTCCTTCTTCTTTCCACTTCTTGGAAAAGCAAGTCACTTGATAAATTAGTCTATTCTTCACAAGTTGGGTCTTTAGTTGATTCTTGGTGACTATTACCTACCTGTTGAAGTCAATAATGATGTCAGCTTTCTCATTGATGACCTCTCTGAACCTCAGAGGTGTCACAGCACTCCAAACACCTAATGCCTCTTGCAAGACACTGCGCACTTTGCTCTCACCCATCTGCCAGGGGAAACGTATAATCCTATTAGACAGACACAGAACACACATTAGAGAGCATTCATGAGAAAAATATTTGTATCCTCATATTTGACTGATCATTGAATGCTTTGAAATCTTTAACCAATGGTTCAATTCAATTCAGCTTTAATTGTATAGCGCCAAATCATAACAAAGGTCATCTCAAGGCACTTTACATAGCAAGGTTTAGGACCTTGCAAAATATAA
>JAUYWH010000014.1:20489027-20505614 GCA_034779795.1 Ctenopoma multispine | reverse complement strand
CTCGACCGGTTGGGGTTAGTGGACAGAGGAGAGAGAAAAGAACAACAGGCAACAGAGATCAATACAACAACAAGGAGATGCAGATGAGGCATTGGGCAGGTTGGTACGGCCAGACAAAGTGGAATCACACAACTCTGTGGTCGAGCACACATGCAGAAAGATACAGAGAGAAAAAGAGACAGAGAGGACGAAGCACAACTAGGGGAGAGCTGGGGAGAGAGAAGACACAATGTTAACAACATGCAATGATGTCATGATAGTGGACAGAGAGAGAGAGGGAGAGAGAGAGAGAGAGAGAGAGAGAGAGAGAGAGAAGAATGGTAAATAAACAACAATCTGAAGCAGTTACAAGCTTCTGCAGCTAAGATGGAACACACTATTGCCTCAGTTTTTTTGTAGTCCAAGTTTGTTGACTGGGAAAGAGATCAGTTAAAACTTTAAAAGTCTGAGTTTCTGGGCACTGGCAAAGACTTTGTCCTGACAAAGTCCTGCTTTTGTCCTACTGATCATCCTGCTCAACACATAATTAACAGACTATCATAATAACTAAGTAAAGTAACTTATTATTATTATTTTTTGCAGGATAATCTGCGAAATTCACAACTCACTGAAGTCAGATGGAGCAAAGCATCTACTACTCTCTGATTTGTCATAAAATCCTGGAGCCAAATACCACAGAGGGTCTGTCTATGAACAGGAGAGTCAGATAGCAGAAGCAGCGGTCAACAGAGCTCTTGAGTTACTGTCACTCTAAATATGTTAGCAGTGTGGTGATTACACTGCTGACCTGAATAAAGGAATGTACTATCAAACTGAAAGTTTGTGTTTCTTACTGGTAAGTGAGGTCAGTCTTTTCCCAGCGGCCCCCAAACAGAGCATATCGCTTCCTCCGCTGATTCTTATGCAGGTTGCCCTGCATTGAGGTGGGATAGTCTGGGACTCCGCAGCGAGGACGCTTCCAAAACTCTGTGTCATTTTTGGGAGCAAGTACTGGCTTCAAATGGTACTCTTCATTTAATGTGTCCTGTTCATGTTGACTCAACTTCTTCGCACCAATGTGACTGCTGCTGTCAGGCCAATCCTGCAAACACAGACAGCCATCATATAGACACAGACCCTTTATCAGTCATTATATATATTTCTCTCCTGCTCTCTGTTGAAATTTAAGTTAGGCAGCACAGGAACCAAAATGTCCTGCGAAATGTCACATTGCTGTGTTGGCATTTTGCCGATATTGTGTTGCAGTTCTATGATGCAGTTGCGTGGACAGTGACATCAGGACATTTTTCAGACTTCACACAGCTTGATACTTTATAAATATTTGCAATTATTAATCATCTGGGACCTGATGATAATTGTTGGAATTGGAATACTTATCCGTTGTCCGATTTTCCTCATTGTGATGTGCCACACATTTTCAATAGGAGACAGATGTGGACTGCAGGCAGGACAGTCAAATGAAGCCACAGAATTATAGCACATGCTGAAAAAGACCTGACATTGTCCTCCTTGACTTCTCGGGAAAAGATGTTGCTTTAATGGCAGCATATGTCTCTGAACTCCCAGCATATGCAGTCATCTATGCCATGTGAACTGATGCACCCCCATACTGTACCATCACAGACGCTGGCTTGTTTAACTTTCACTGAAAACCATCTGACAGTTTTCAAGTTACATTTCTGGATGAACTAGTGGACTGCATTAAGTGACGGTTTTCCAAATAATCCTGAGCCCTTGTGGCTATATTCATCATTTCAGATCATTTCTAGTGGTCATCAAACTCTAGAACTCCTACCCCCCGTGTAAAGAGGAGGAGGACTGACAACAGTCATAATCATATTTATGTTATCATTTTCCATTGAACTACATTATATATCAGACTACTATTGACCTATTTCATCCATCTCTAGATTTTCTTAGTTTGTACTGAGTTTTTATATTAATGTTAACTTAACAGACATAAATTCTTTACAATCTTGCACTGAGAAATATTTTAATTGACAATTTTCAGATGTAGTTTGGCACGAAGTGGGCCTTGGATTCAAAAACTGAGCCTTGGATGCTCCTTTTACTACTCATGACATTTTCATCTGTTACCATTTAACCTACTCATTTTAGAATCACCCAGAAAGGTTTTTACTTTAATATGTACTTTTCAGTCTACGAAAACCTTTTCTGTGTACGGCTTCAAGCAAATTAACAAATCACAGATTTTATTTTTTGAATTGCATTTTAATTAACAACTTTGTTCATTCTGAAAATTATGTTTGTAGATACATCACCAAAATTCATTAGATTAATGATTAGAGACTGATAAAACCTTTAGCAAAGTAGTTTCAGGTTTGATTCTTCATGTAGTTTATTGTTTTGGCTGAACTTGTAAAAGTCACATCCAAATGTGGATCAGTTAATCCTGGTTTGAACTTGACACTCATTTTAATAATGTTTGCATCCTTACAACTTTGATTAGAGTAAAGAAAATGTGACACATCTGAGACACATACAAAACAATGTACAACAAAGAACTTTCCACAACTCAGTAAAAAGACAACATGCATCATATAGTTGTAAAATCCTTCAAAAACTAAAGAACTTGCTTTGTTGTTATAATTTAAATTTTGACTTTAAATAGATTAACGTTAATGTATATTTCTATATGGAACAATTAGACTGTGAAGTCCAATGGCAAGTGTGAGCAGACACTACAAGTTACAATCAGAGATCTTAGACATCTTCATTAGACTGACAAACATGCTGTTTTTCAGTCAAATGACATATCAGAAATTCCAAAGTAGGGATCCATCACTGTGCTGTGTATAAGTGTGGGGAAATCAGTTATATTTATAAATTCAGTGTCACAGCAAATTGTTAGTTGAGAAATGTTCATAAAATTGATTCTAGAAAACGTGTGTACTGGTTTTATTTGATAATCAGACCACCTACAGTTTTAGTGGTTTTTCTACTGAAATAATGTGCTTGTCAGAATGTACGTATGTTATATGAATCTATACATGAAATGTCCTGCAACCACACATGTGCTCTTTGTTTTATGAAAAATAAAGGATTATTTTGATTTAACAAAAAAAAGATCAGCTTAAGCTTAAACTCAATCATGTGAGTATGTCCCCTTTGCAGAATGGAGAGTGTAATTAAAGTATCAAATTTATTGTTAAACTGTCCCCATGATTGAAAGGCAAAGCTTCAAAAGCACCCTAATGTCAGAGGATTGCAGCTTGATTTCCTTAAATACTTGACGATTGACAAAGCTTTGGGGAATCCTGCAGAAGGAGCCAACATGTCACCACAGGACACTGCGGTTGCTGCATCTTGCCGAAATTGATGTGCCCAAGCTTCATTCCACAGTAAACACTGAATTCGTCTACACGATGGGTTGGTCTTCACATGGGAGCACTGTTGTTTTATCTAATCTGTTACATTGGGGGAGTCTTTGTTGCAGTCACTGAACCCTGTAAATACAACATGTGTATACACGTATAGACATGCATATGACTGAAAATGTGCACACACACAAATCTATTATTTAAACCCCAAAACACTCTATCACACACTGTGAGCAGATGTCTGGAAATTCCCTGTTCAGGCATGACATCAGGTTGTCTGCACCACAACACAGGGAGTGTGTTATGAAGGGTTTTCAAGGATGCTGATCTGACACTACTGAGTCTGACTAACTTCACGACTTGCAATAACAGTAATACAGTAATGAAAGTGGCCATTATCTGGTTTGATTCCCCAGACCACCACGCTACAGATGTGATAAGACTCTACTCCCACAGACATCCTGTTTTAGATAAAAAGTAAAAGAAGAAGACTTGAAAGAAATGATGTGCAGAGTAGAAAAAAATCTGTAAGGATAAATATTTAACCACAGAATGTGCCAGTTATCTGCAGGTATTCTGTATTTTATACATAAACAGGTTGATTATTCCAAGTGAAGTGAATGTTTGCAATATAAAGAGGGTCAGTATGAATAGAGACGATACCCCACTGTAAACATCTTTCATTAACAAGCTCCATCACTTAGCTTACCATTGATACACTTGTGAGAGCTATTACTGACGGTGGTGGAAGAGGTGGGTATCCTTTACTATCACACTGTATCTAAAGCAAAAATAGACTTACCAAATGTTTCACAGGTACATGTACTTTTTTATATATTCTTAATTTGAGTAGTATGGTATTGTTATTTTGCATTACTACATCCTTAATATTGATGAGTAAGCAGTATTATAATGTTGTCACTACTAGAGGTGAAAGTGATTATGGACATGCAGAGAAAGCAGTTTAGGTATAGGATTAGTGGAAATGAATTTAAAACAAATTTGTGTTAAACTTGTGTTTATTCTTTTTGGTGTTCAATTACTTATATCAGTGATAGATATGCATTACCAAAGTAATTAAGTAAGGTTCGTTCTATGTATGGTTTAGCCAAGCACTTGTAGAACGCAGCATTTTTTTGTGATTCTCCACCCACCGAGATTACTTGAAATTACTTTTATTGTGAGTTGGTACTATCGAATTAAATTGAATTGAATTGAATGTGTGTTGGGGAAAATAATACATGTTCAACATGTCAAAAAAGAGAGATTTGATATATCAGTAATTGTAAAATAGTGGCCAGAGCCCCTGAGCATAACTGATGTTGACAGGGCACCTTGATTCATTTGGGAAAAGGGCAGGGGGCTTGAGCCCCTAAAGTCCTCTATGCCTGCATACTGCAACGCATGTACAGTATAAACCAACTGAACACATGCACACTGAGGTGTGGAATTGTACCCCAAAACGATAACAATAATAACAAGCTGGCAAGATATTGGTGATGACAGTTCACAGATAACTTAAACATTACCCAAAGCAATCGGAATATATGCTGATAAATCCATGCACAGTAAACTAGCACATTGATAACAATTCATTCACTGGCAGTCATAGCTGCATGTTAGGACGATTCATCGTAACAGATAGACACTTAAATGTGAAGGCTTGTGTAATTGTGTACTGCTTTACACTATCAAGCAGCAATCGATCATGTTTGGCAGAAGCTGCTTGTTTTCTCTGCAGACACTCAGCATGATGAACAAACAACAACATCAGATTGCTCAGTCCCTCAGTGGCTGCTTGCCGCATGTATGAACCTCTCTCTCTCTTTCTAAGTAGCTATCTGTAGTTTGCTCCTTTCCCCTGAGTCAGCAAACAAGCCCAGTTTTTCACCAGTTGCAAGATGACTTGCCTCTGCCTGCATAATGTGCCTCTCTCACTCATACTGTTGACAGCCCGGCAAGCAGACCTGGCATTCATCAAGTCTGAGATAGTTTGAAAATGTGAAATTTTTTCTTTAATGTATGAGCAGTATTTTTAGAGTCTATTAAATCTATAACATCATCTCCAATTCCAAAATGCAGTCCATTCATACTAATCCACACATGAACAGCACACTGTCCCAGGGTTTACAATGATTTCAGCTGCCAGATATTTCCTGTTAGCTAAAGTGACCTGTGGATAGGTCAACCATCACAAGCTTGCAGTGAGCAGATGTATCTTGTGACAACACATCAAACAGATAATTCAAGCACATGTTAAAGAACAGGTGGGACTTAAGCTGAAAGGTGTGAAATGCATTCCTAAATGAAACTGTCAGTTTAACTACTTAATGTTTACAGTACAGGTTTAGAGACATTTGTCACAGCTATTAATTCTTCTGAATGACCTTCACACACAGCATCCACAGTGATCTCTGCCATGAACCAACACTTTTCAGCAGCCTTTCAGCTTTTTCTAAAAACACTGCTCATAAGTTGTGTGTTTGACCCACCTGTAGGTGCCTGGCCCTGATGTCGGTCTTCCAGTCGTGTAACGGCAGAGAGGAAACGCAGAGGAAAAGGTGGAAAGACAAGATGCTGCTGCAAAGCATGACAGCCTGCATCGTCTTCTCCTACAGGTGCTGAGTGCAGCCGTTGAGGAGGACGCTGTGCGGTGGAATGAATGACAGCACCTTAAGGAGCTGCAGCGCTCAACTACTCTCCACACATTGTTTAACCCTTTTCACTCCAAAGGGACAGTGACTGAAGTGGTTCAGATTTCAGTTTTTTTACTTTTGTTTTTACTTCACTACAATTCACTGGTAAATATTTTACTGTTTATTTGACAACATTTCTTTGACAGCTTTATATTGCAGTTACTTATGTTTAGATTCTGATAAAAATATACAATTAACTAATAAATGCTGATTTATTATTACAGGTGGACCTGAGTTTGTATATGTCTACTACACCTGGCTGCTGATAGAAAAGAGGTGAGTGAATCACAGTAATGTAATGTCTCTTCATCTAAAATAATTTTTGTAAATGTGACCAAGCTCTTTCCCAAAGTGGCAGCAAACAATCAGAGCTTAAGTATAAGAGAAGTAGCACTTTAAATTCTTTACTAAAATTTTTAAGTACTAAGTGTATGCTATAAATTTTATTTTATGCACAAAAGTACAAGTACAAAATTTTAAAGACGTAATGCTGTGGACAATATATATGTACAAGTCTCCTCCACGTGAGCTTCATAAGTAAGATTTCTGCATGAATCTGTAATGTTCAGTTGTTAAAATGTAAAAATGTTTATTGTCAACTCATTTTACATTTGTGCTGTTAACTGAAAACAAACAGCAAACATTTGTAGTAATGAATAAAATAATAAGGCTCAAAGACCTGTCACTATACCAAGATTCCACAATACCTGGTGGTAAAGGTGGAGCTGATTTGAACCCTTTATGTACTCACAGCTGCTTCATCCATAATAATGCATCAGCATAAATTAGTTAATTACATGTTGCATTGCAGAAGCTGTCAGATACATGTGGTGAAAAAAAAAGTGGCAAAAAAGCAAAACACTCCAGTAAAGTACAAGTATACCCAAATTGTATTAGTATTAAAAGTACTAAATGATGAAGGTATTACTTTAGTAAATGTACTTACCACCTCAGTCCACTTCTACCACCAGATTGCTGAGCTTTAATGGCATATCAGCTGGAGAAAAGGGAAGAGACCCATGGAGTCCAAACTGCAGATGGAAACTGGTTCTGAACTTGCAATTAGGTCCCTTTGCCTCAACATCCCATTAGGTACAGTTCACACAGCACACTATTCATCTTGGAGACCCAGGAACCAACCAGTACACCTATATTCAATTCAACTTTATATATATTGCACCAAATTACAACATAAGTAATCTCAATGCACTTTACAGTAGAAGACCTTACAGAATATAAATATATACAGAATAATATCGCTAACATTTGAGCAGCACTAGGAAACAGTGAAGAGAAAAAACTCCATTTAACAGAAGAAACCTCCAGAAGAACCAGGCTCAGGGTGGGCAGACTGATCTGCAGGTAAGCAGGCAACAGAGATCACAAACAGCAGGTAGTATACTGGGATACTATACCTGATTCTCTGTCAACAGTTCACTAGTACATCAACAAAAACATGTACTCCGAGCTACCATATTCTCCAGGCAGTACGGTCCAAAATGAAACACTTTCTAGGGTGTATCTGCACTGAAATGAGAGATAAATATAATGATCATAAAGCCTGTGACAATACAGAGAAGACACAGTCAGAGTGTTCGATAGCTGCCTTGACTCTTTAATACACAAAGGGTTCAAAGATTCTCTCTAAATGGAGAAGGAGAACTAGACTAAAGTTTCCAGAACCTGGGGACATTCTGGGTGAGCAGAGAGTCAAGTCTGCAGACTAAGACAGAGGAGCAACTACAAACCACCTCTGCATCTCCAATCAACAACACAAGAGGGACAAAGTCCTGGTACAATTAGTAAAATATTAGTTATATTATTAGACTTAATTAAACAAACGTCCTTCCTATATCGCTGAAAGATTTTTACTTTGTATTTCTGGACAACAAAATGTATGAAATCTTCCCTCGGTATCGCTTCACTCAATCAAGTGAATCGGAATTTATATCTTGTCAATAACCAGTTCTTTAGATATTTACAGATCAGAAACTTTGCTCAGGCTAATCTGGCCCTCTTCCCTAAATATGGGTTAGGGTTATTCCTATGATGGATGACCACTGTCACTGTATCACTTGTTCTCACTATTCTTTATTGATTCTATGGTTCTTTTGTTGGTGCCAAAATCAGCATCAGCCTTTCTCCTAAACAGTGTGTTACATCTGCTTTACTAGTTGGCATTTATATTTGACTAAATTTGCCAATGTTCCTGTTATCATGCATAATATTTGTCTTCAAAAATGAGAATGGCTGAGTTGAACCATAAAGATGTTGCATGTTGCAGCAAGTTGAAATGAGAATGTAATTCGGTTTTATTTTATTTAGGTATCATTAAATGGGTGTAAAACTACATTTACTCTTCAACCACAGAGCCATCTGCTGATCAAACGGAATTCTTACTGTAGCAGTCATCGGCTCTCTAATTCTGCTGGACAGCTAAATCACAACTTATATGAGGAACAAATGATTCTGTGTCTCCTGTCCAGGTGTCCTCTTGTGATATGTGAGACAAATGACTCATCGGTGTGTATTCTGTCTCTGTTTCTAGCTTAATGCTTTCATCAGCAGTACAATCAAGAGCAGCTACAGATTGTATGTGTGAGGCAGCTTCAGATTGGCAGAAGAGGGAAGAAGCAGATTTGTATTGGATAACAGAAACAATTAATCATGTACTGGCTCCTGTGCCCATAGTTAGATGACTGAGTTTGGAAACTCCACAGACAGATAAGAGCACTCTCTAATAACTGGGTGGTGTTGGAGCTTGATGACAGGTTCAGTTGACACCAGCTACATGTGAGCTTTACAAGTTTACACACATGATTTATGCTGAACACTTGTTTGTTAACTAGAATAGACATTACACTTGGGTCATTCACTCAGATGGGTTAAACCAACAAGACAACAAGTTCACCAAATCATTCAAAAATAGATACAACTGTTCTTTTCGATATACAAACAAGACCTGTATGAATAATCTTTTTGGATGTGTTTGGGTGTTATTTGTGTTTTTTCAAATTGATCATTTAAATTACTAAGTACTATATTGTGGAAGAAATTGCAGTAATTGTGGAACAAAATTACAAATTAAATATTCAAACAAATTGCTACTTACATTTCCGGTGCCAAACACTAGAAACAAAAATTTCAATTAATTTTGTCACAGTTCTATCAGCAGTGGGCGCTGTTGCATATACTCCCTATTTCAGAGCGCGTCAAGTTTGCTGGAGGTTAACTATTGCGCCTTGAAGTTTTCCTTTCAAAATAAAATATACAAACTCAGCTATTGGCATTTTAGGCAATTTTCCAAATTATCATCATGGTGCTATAAATGTAATATTTATGATGTATAGCTTATTGATTTCCGTTGCTGTTATCTGTTAGAAGAAGATTGTGTCATGGGCAAATGTTTTCTTATTGTGAAGGATTCTTACAGGGTGTTATTGTCATTGCGTAAGTAACTTGACCCGAAGATTAAAGTTGCAAAGGTGGGGGGCGACAGAAAGGGAGCTTGCTAGCCGGCTAACTGTTTTAGCAATCTTTTTGATTTTAGCGTAGCAATAATGGCGCCATTAGACCTCGATAAGTACGTTGAAATAGCAAGACACTGCAAATACCTACCGGAAAATGATCTAAAGGTGAGTTAAATTTGCAGGAGTTTACATTGGCCGAGGTTTGTTAGTCAACAGAAGCAAACGTTATCAGACTTTTTGGTTAGCAGGCGTGACTAGCAACGTTAACGTAGCTGCTAGTTATTGCTGGGAGGTAGCATATTCTACAATGATCATAGATAAATCGACGAGAATCAAAAAAAATGTTTTAGTCAAAGAGGAAGCTGTAGTGTTAAAGTTATTGTTAGAAGCTAACAGTTCCCTCGATGTTTCTAATGGTGGGAAACACGAAAAAGTAATCTGAGGTGAATTTGTATTAAGAGTATCAGTTTTGGAGAATAACCATACGAAATCAGATTCCACTTATGTTACAAAAGAGCTAACTGTAAATGAATTCAGCCACCTTCCCAAGCTGAACATGTCTGCTAAGATCAACTGTAAACAACGATGCTTCCATTTCCATAAAGCTCTAGTTTGCATTCTCGTTTGCCTCACCACAGTAACGAAGCAGCTGTAACTGCTGCTCAGTGTTCCAATTTTTGCAATATTATTTGAAAGGAAGTAACGTCATAGTACTTAGTTAGTCTGCGCTAAGTACATTTGAAGTAGTTTGCACTAGTAACCTGGAAGCTAACCTGCAATCAAAGCTGAGTTGATGCTGGTCTTGAATCATCTTAGCCTGATGTTGAATTGAAATATATGATTTATCAGGAAAATTGTCTTAGTGTGTGTGTGTGTGTGTGTGTGTGTGTGTGTGTGTGTGTGTGTGTGTGATCGGCTAAAACATACAGTACTTTTAATATTAAGACAAACGCCCCTTCCTATCCGGTCCCATATTTCCATGAATAGTTCATCAGTACATGTGGAGCATTGTACTATACTGTGTTACTATGTTACTGGGTTGTAACAGGAAGACTGTGATAAGTAACCATTGTCATGTTTGACTTTTTCAGAGATTATGTGATTATGTTTGTGACTTGCTGTTGGAAGAATCAAATGTTCAGCCAGTCACTACGCCAGTTACTGTCTGTGGAGATATTCATGGTCAGGTAGGGCCAAATGATTTCTCTTTCTAACCCCTCTCAGAAAAAAGTAGACTTTTTGAGATCAGTTTTTAGTTTGTCCTGTTAATGACAGGATCCACTGAGACCGATATTTACTGATAAATGGAGAATAGATTTTCTTTAATTGTTGCATATATTGAAAGTTGTGTAGTAGTAATAGTAAGTTTTAATCAGAACCATGTATATGTGAATGGTATGGCCAATATGCATGTAGGGAAAAGGTATTAGTTCTCACACTCCTTCTTTTAAGCTATTTCAGACATTTCTTTCCATTAATCTGGCAGCATTTGAACGTGTCAGTCTAAATGAACACCATGGTCACTTTTCTACTACATTTGTGACCAAAATCTTACTACTCTAGTTTGGGCCTAGTAACACTTACATATCACTTTTAACACAGCACGAGAGCAAACTGCATGTAGTCATATTAACACACACACACACACACACACACACTAAAGATCATGACGCACTGATGTACTAATCACAACAATGTAAGAAGTGACACTAAAAGGTACAACCTAATGCCAGATATTATTTGGAAGCTCAGCTCACTAAAAATGTGATTGTTTTGGAGAACGGCCTAAGCAGCAATAACTCGAAAAACAAACATTCTCCTGAAACACATGTTCGTTGCACCATGTTGTAGCTAATGTTACACACTGACCTCATACCTCACTTCATGTACTGTTCTACTTATGAGAATAGATGGGACAACATGTATGACAAGTGTCCTGGACATAAATGTGACCAAAGTTTGAATTACATAAGGTCGTTACTTAAACAGTAATGTTTACGTATACCCTGTCTGAAAAGGGCTTTAGTCAGCAAATATGTTGCTAGCCTTTGTCTTAAATACAACCACATGGATAATAGTTTATGCAAATGACTTTGTTACAGTTTTACTAGGGTTAGGGTCTACTAAAGAGCTCTTTAATGTTCCTGTCTAGTTTTATGATCTCTGTGAGCTCTTCAGAACTGGGGGCCAAGTTCCAGACACAAACTACATTTTCATGGTAAGTAAGTGAGTATTGAGCTGTCTTTTCAGCAGACATAGGGAGGCTCTTGTTTTGGGGTATCTCTGATTGTATTTTCTTTTCCTCCCTTTAGGGGGATTTTGTAGACAGAGGATATTATAGCTTGGAGACATTTACACACCTGCTAGCTTTAAAGGCGAAGTGGCCGGATCGTATCACCCTTCTTCGTGGAAACCACGAAAGCAGGCAAATAACTCAGGTGTACGGCTTTTACGGTGGGTAACACTTTGGTCACCGTTATTACTCATGTATGCAGAGGACCTCTGTTTCACAAGCTCAACATGTGTTCTGCTTAATTTTAGATGAGTGCCAAACAAAATATGGAAACGCAAATGCCTGGCGGTATTGCACAAAAGTGTTTGACATGCTGACTGTGGCAGCTGTAAGTTCATTCATGTTTCTTTCATATTGGTTACGTGATTACACTTTTTGATATATTTTTGATTATTGGTAGGATATGCAGTGCATCAGTTATCTTCCAGTGCAATGATTCACACATCATCAAGTCCTATTTCAGTTGTTTTGTTCAGTCATCCCATTAAGTCCTGTGTTACTGACTGTGTTTTTCCCACCGTACAGGGGCCCATTGGTTTCAGTTCATTTTAGTTTGCTGTCAAAACCAACTAACTGAGACTTGAAGCTAGCTCAGTCTAGCACATGGTTTTGGAAACTCAACAGAGAATCTACATTATTATTAGGCACGATTGTTGTAAAAACTGCGTGTAATCATTGGATGAAAGGTGCTGAAAGACCAGCATGGAAGTACACAAAATAGTTAGTGAAAAGTTAATTCAGCAAAGTAGTGACATGTTCAGAGGAAAAGCCACCAATATAGGAAAAAAGATGAGAAGAATATGTCAGTTTGTGCCAGAATGTGCTGCAGTTTAGTGCTGCATATTTTGAGATAGTTGTAAGAAATGGGTGTGATGAGTGATTGATCATAGAAGCCCTGGTCCGTTTTCATTTTTCATGACTTCCATCATGCCTCGGAAGGAAGTTGGATTTCATTCTTCTGCTGGCAACAGAAACACTTAACTTCCTTCCTCATTCCCTCTGTCATGTGTACAGTTGTTTGCAAGAATGCACTATGTGCTCCTATTGGTCAGTGTCATAGAAAAAGTAAAAGTTGTTGCTGACACGCCATTACTGCCACCCCCTGATTTTCTTCCACTGTGAAACAATACAGAGAATAACATGTAGCTAACCTGTTAGGCTCTGGTCCTGGAAGTAGCTGGGGTTAACCATCAGAGCTTGTGTCTCTACTGTAGGCAATTGATTAAATTCACCTTGATCTTCTAATTTCACTGGGCAAAAATGTTTGTGAGAACATGACTTGTAGTAATGCTAGCTACAACATGAAGCTGTAGATGTTTTTCACAAAAAGCCAATCTGGTAACATATTGCACACAATGTATCCAGCACTAAATGACTCACATAAAAACATAAAAAAATTAAATACTTTGTTTAAACCCATCAGTTAAATTAGATATAAAAGGTTTAGGGCTGCAGCTACGGATTTTCAGTGTTTTGTCTGAGCAATAGTTTAAAACTGAACATTGCTCAGTTTAAACAGAGAAAAATAGAGAAATTCATACCCCTGGAGCTGAAACTAGAAATTCTTGCTTTAACCTCACTTAAATTTAAAAAAACAATTACATAATAATCTAAATAGTTGCAGAGGCTCTATGTTGCTTTATAGAGCTTTAATTTGCTAATTCCCTGATTTTCTAAAACTATCTTTTATATTTTATTCCCAGCTAATAGATGAGCAGATCTTGTGTGTCCATGGAGGCCTTTCACCTGACATCAAGACTTTGGACCAGATCCGCACCATTGAACGCAACCAGGAGATTCCCCACAAGGGAGCCTTCTGTGATCTTGTGTGGTCAGACCCGGAGGACGTGGACACTTGGGCTATCAGTCCACGAGGGGCTGGTTGGCTCTTTGGCTCCAAGGTCACTAACGAGGTATGCTGTGGTTTCTACAAGAAAAAAAGAATAATCTTAACCAGGGCTGACTTTTGGCATAGGGGAACTAGACGGTCGCCTAGGGCGCCTCTTGCTAGAATGGACGCAGTTTCAAGCCCTCAAATTAAAAAGTTGCTTGCAGTCAGTCACAGGTTTTTGAGCTTGTTTCCTGTGAAATATAATTTAAATATAAAATAATTATCAAAATAAAAATAAGGTGCAACATTGCTAATGGGGATATAAGGAGTACCAAAAAAACATGGAAGAATCATGTTAAATGTGGCAGCAGGAGCAGTGAAGTGAGCATCAACGGTAAGAAATATGAAGACAAAACATTTTGTCTTGAACAGATGTACTGAGAAAATCTTTGTTTTATGTGATCTTGTTTTTGCACATTCTGCTGATAATCATTAAGTGTAAAATTATTAAATAAAATTAGGGTTAGGTGAGGTTGATTACGGGGAGCCAAATCTAAAATTAAGCTGGCTCTGATCTTAACACTTGTGAATCTGGAAGTAATGCTCATATCTCTTGTTTCAGTTTGTCCACATCAACAACCTGAAGCTCATCTGTCGTGCACATCAGCTGGTCCATGAAGGCTACAAGTTCATGTTTGACGAGAAGCTGGTGACTGTGTGGTCGGCGCCAAACTACTGTTACCGCTGTGGAAACATCGCGTCCATCATGGTCTTCAAAGATGTCAACAGACGAGAGCCCAAGCTGTTCCGCGCCGTCCCTGACTCTGAGCGTGTCATACCTCCCAGAACAACTACACCTTACTTCCTCTAAGAAGTTCTGTCAGCTCTCTCTCTCTCTCCCTCTTGAAACCTCAACTTTCACACTTATTTATATACAACTTAAAAAAATAACGTCCCTTTCAGATCTGCAGCATCATGATTAGAACAGGGTTTCTTACATTCTGTTTGAGCCAACATCACTTTGTCCCGTCACAAAGGAAAAAACCCTCTTCTCCCAGCGAGAAAATTATATGTCTTGATATTTTAATTTTAAATGATACAATAATGGCAAATGCTTTAATTTTGATTTGCTGGATCCCACTGAGACAATTAAAACCTTTCAACTGAGTGGTGCCAATAAAACATAAATAAAGTGATATTTTTGTTTAAGTCTGATTGTAGCTCTTTGATATCATTTTTTTAGTTTAGTTTAGTTTTAGATTTTATTTCTCTTAGCATGATAAGGTCTTGAATAAGGAAAACTGTTATTTAGAATTGCTTCACCTCTGACACTGCTGAGCCCACATTCTGCCTTAAAGCCTGGTGTCATTTTTATTTATTTTTAACAGTACCCTACAGCAGATTCTATGTATTTTTATGACAAACATCCAAACCAGAATTTAATTGAGCATTTTCTCATTGCTGTGTCTACTGTGATGAATTGTTGCAGCAGTGGCTTTTGTAAGAAATATAATTTAACTTTGACAAAACAGTTTATATTGAACATGCATTTTCTTGATTAGCTCAGTTGTACATGTGCCACAGAATGGTTAATTTTGATGTTGTGCCAGCTTTTCTAATTGAATAAAACATATGTGAAGTAACATGATCAAAAGTCATTTGAATCATAAGTGGATGGTACTAATTTTGTTCAGAGTTCTAGTGAGGCTGCAATGAATGAGATTATAAGGATGGTGTGGAAGAATGCTGACAATGATATCATCATGAGGGTAATAACTGGAGCACTACTTTATATCTGACCCCCCTTCTGTGCATATCACATGTTAAAATACACTTTAATGCCATTGTATATAAGTTTATGTATTAAGATGAAGGTGTCTGTATTTTAATATCTTTTTTTTTTGTCCAGAATTTAGAGAACAAAAGCAGAGACTTTACCTCACCTGAGTAACTCAAGTACCATGTACAGTCGTGGCCAAAAGTTTTGAGAATGACACAAAAAGTTTGCTTTGTTTCAGTTGTTTCTGTGATGTACTAAAATATAATAACAAGCACTTCATACGTTTCAAAGGCTTTTATCGAGAATTACATGACATTTATGCAAAGAGTCAGTATTTGCAGTGTTGGCCCTTCTTTTTCAGGACCTCTGCAATTCGACTGGGCATGCTCTCAATCAACTTCTGGGCCAAATCCTGACTGATAGCAACCCATTCCTTCATAATTACTTTTTGGAGTTTGTCAGAATTAGTGGGTTTTTGTTTGTCTACTCGCCTCTTGAGGATTGACCACAAGTTCTCAATGGGATTTAGATGTGGGGAGTTTACAGGCCATGGACCCAAAATGTTAACGTTTTGGTCCCCGAGCCACTTAGTTATCACTTTTGCCTTATGGCACTGTGCTCCATCGTGCTGGAAAATGCATTGTTCTTCACCAGACTGTTGTTGGACTTCTCAAAGATGATTTACCTTTAATCAGCACGTCCATATCAGAGTAGATACATTTATCCCAACTAATAGGCTATGCACCACAGGCTTTTAAAGTAGCTTTAGTAAAACCTCTACTTAAGAAACCTACTCTGGATCCAGGGGTTTTACCCAATTATAGAGCGATATACAATCTGCCCTTTATTTCTAAAATCATTGAAAAGGTAGTTTCGAGGCAGCTTTGTGCAGAAACCATCTGTATGACGTTTTTCAGTCAGGATTCAAAGTAAATCATAGTACAGAAACCGCACATGTTAAAGTTACCAATGATCTTCTCTTAACTTTTCACAGTGGACTTGTCTTGTTAGATTTTTGTGCGGCTTTCGACACTGTAGATCATAACATTTTATTGCACAGACTGGAACACAGGCCCGGTTCTAGATAGGCATATATGAGGGGGCAGACAGAAATGTGAAGGGGGCATATGATGTCGACAGAGGCGGGAAAGGGGTGGGGTGTGGTGGGGGCGGGGG
>JAUYWH010000014.1:20470987-20482665 GCA_034779795.1 Ctenopoma multispine | reverse complement strand
GTGTGTGTGTGTGTGTGTGTGTGTGTGTGTGTGTGTGTGTGTGTGTGTGTGTGTGTGTGTGTGTGTGTGTTCAATGATAAATGGTCTACATTTCCGGTATATAGCACTTTACAGAAAACTGTGAGGAGCTTAATGTTGCTGGATGACCTCTCTACCTTGTGGATCACAGCCACGTAGTGCAGCAGAGAAATTTACTTTTGTGTTCTTTAGGAAACTTAGATTTTTTTCTCTTGTTGAAGGATGTTAGGGGAAGGAGATTGCTCAAAATACTCAGACCAAAAGTAGTGTACTAGTGAAGTTTGTGGATGTAGCCTACAAATGTCCTCTGAAAAACTGATTTGAATCAAACTTGAGCTGTCTCCTTACAAAAAAAAATCAAGCTGAGGTCATTGTCAGTACTTTAAATGATTATGTGTTTTCCATGTGTTTGTTGTGATACTGTTACAAAGAATGGCACAATAAGCTCACAAAAACTGGAGTGAAATCATACTGACTGGCCATCTGGAGTGGCAGGAGAGTTCCTGCTGATTTTGTGAACCTGTCGAATGTTGGTAAGCCAGGCTGGACAATACTGACAGAGAGAGCGAAAAGGGCCATGCTCTTAAATTGGAGTAAGAACTGGATAGAAAAAATGAATCAGTGATTAGATAGAGACAAATATCCACGCATTGCTCCCTGCTTTTTACCCTGTGGCTTTGATTTGAGTATGTTTTGCTCATTACGATCTGAGCTGAAAGTGACACACTTAGTTTGTGTTGGATTAGTCCGAACTGCATTATTTTGAGTCACTGACTGAAGAGCGAAAATGGGGGGTGAAAATGGTGAGAAGCAAATTTGGTTTAATTTTTTTTTATAAAGAACAGTAATCTGTGCTGTCTGAAGATTCATGTCATCCAGATCATGGTTATCTCAAAAAACTGAAAAACGTATTTGGGGATATTAATCTGTGCTATTTTTTGACTTCTGGCTGTACATTTGAATCAAGGTGTCTCAAAACAAAACTCTACCAAGCCGGTATCTTCCCTAACCCAAAAATTGTCAGGAGTACATAGGAGCAAATCATGGTCACAATGATTTTGTGTTTGTAGCATAGGTTTGCACTTGTAGAGAGGATCTGTAAAACAAAATGTTTGTCTGTCACAATTTGTGCTTTGTGCCATAGGAGTGCTTCAGCCTGAGGAACATGGAGCAGCTGATGCCCAGTCTCTGAAAGATCCACCAGTGGCAAAATCTGAGTCTGTAAACATTCCAAAACAGAGACCTGAAGCTCTGTGTTTCAGGCCCATATTTACCACTGCTGCACTACATCTTACACTGTCATGTGCAGTTTTTAACAATGCAAGCTCAGCATTGAAATACTCTGTGGAATCAACAGTGAATTTAACTACATAGCTAAGTGGTTACATCTGCCATTGACAAATTCTGATTGATCTCATATAATTGATGAATTAATAAACTGTATACCTCAACTTCTGGCTTTTAAGGCCATTGCTTTCCTGACTTTGAGCTGTTATTGTTGGAGAGCTGGGACAGCTCTTTATTATTGTGGAGGAGCAGGAACTGCTCCCACACTATTGATATCCTCTTTTTTTTTTTTCCTTTATTGGTGCCTGCCATTAACAATGAATAGGAGGGCTTTGCCATGAAATGCATTGCCTCCATTCATTTTAATGGAGACAGATATTGTTAATAAACAGGTCTCTTTATTTCTTTATATCTTATAATGTCAGCAATGAGAATGAGAAGAGAACCCACACAAAATATACATCAAATCGACCGGCTTGGTCCCGGCATGTGCTATTACTTTTATTGTAAAAATATTAAATATTTTTTAAATAATTTAAGTTTTTTCATTTTTTTTTCGTCAAAAAATGGCAGTTGGAGGAGACATTTCATCCCTTCGTCCTCATGGTGTATCGCCATACTTTGTCTTAGAGACGTCATTCGAACAGACACTTGTAGCCTTTTCTCTTTAAAACATCTTTTTCATATTTTTCTTCATAATTTCCCCTGTCATTTCTATAGGCGGAATGTTGGTGCTGTTGGTGTTGATGTCACTACCACTCTAGAATTTTGCCCTCAGCTGTTGTAAACTTCTTTTTGCGTGTTTTCTTCTCTCCTTCAGTCAATTATCATGTTTCATAAACAAATTGTACATAAAAACGGGGAAATCTTATGGTGACACAATGTACAGCAGGGGTCTCTGAGAGCTATTTACAAAATGAAAATAGCCGAGAGCTACTAGTGCTTTCTAATGTTTATTCTCATATCTTATTTTTAACAAAAACAACCGAATAAGCTTGTTTTACCTGCACATTTACGACATGTTGGTGTCTACAACTCACATTTTGCATTAAAATGTCAAAAAAATATTTAGTTTACCTGAGTACGTTTGGATGTCTATATTTCTAGTGTATCTCACACTATTTAATTAAAACAATGCAATTTCGAATACACAGAGATTACTTACTCAGTTATCATTTTGTTACATGTCACTGTTTCACATGGTCTGTTTCATGTCCAGTTGCACATGTGATGTGTATTTAGTGTTTTTCAGTTAGTGAGATGACTGGCAGTGCATGGAGTCAACAGGACAGGTGTATGGTAGAGTGAAGCCACTTAGGTTCACTCTTATGGAGTCATTTAAATGTTCATCTGCTGTCTTGATCTAAACTTTGACTTAAATACATTCATGTCAGAAAAGGCAGACGCATAGAAGTATGTAGGTACCCCTGCGATTCTGTAGGTATATAGACCACCGTTTCCCCTACCATTACACAAGGGGAGCGCCCCGCCCCCCGAAGACGATCAAGTTAATTTTATTTAATTAGATTTTCTGTACAGTGCTAGAACACATTAGAAGTTACTTCAGGTTCCCTTTCCTATAGAACAGCTCTGTATGTTGTTCTTTTATTAAAGTGACTAAACAGCTTGATGTTATTTATCGTATGTACAGGGCGTCATTTCTGTCACTGTACGCGCCGCGACAGAGCTCTGCCGCGACGAGTAAACACAAAGACGCACACACAGGTTAACACACAGAGAGCGTGAGTCGGGAAATATGACCGTTAAAGCATATAATCCAAAAAAACACTATGCGCAAAACACACACTGGGCACAGCGGTGCAATTTTTTTCCAGTCATAATTCCTGATTAAGCAAATGACACCATCTATTTATTTGATTTGAGTGCGTTTTCCTTGTTATTTTGTAGCATTAAATAACATATTTCTACAGTCTGAAACCTTTCAGCTATATGTAGAATGGTTTCCTGTGCGTTTGATGTGATATGAACACACGTTGCGTGCATTGTGCGCATTTCTGCAGGTGAGCGACACAGATTCAGGAACGGAGTGGGACAGTACTTTATTTTGTGACATCTTCCATGGGCTTTTCTCGTGTGCCTCATCTGAAATGTCATATTCTCAATACACAACTGCTGCAAAACTATATGACCAAATGTCGAAAGCTCGCTGCCCAAGTCTCCTATTAAATCCATTGTTTCTGAGTTTAACATTTCTCTCCCAAACCAGAGATGATCTGTATTTGTAGATCGCCGCCAAATGCTCATTTTTTAAAAATTTCATTACAAAAATACATTTGACATAGTTTTTGAACGGCGAGGACCAACTGCCATCACTTCTCCTGTGTGAAAAACAGTAATTAGGTGCATGTGTGACTTTTTACAGTGTCTGTGTCTTTTAACACAATACATTAGTACTCCCTTCCTCTGTTAAATACCTCTGTTCTTTTTAATTTAAAATCATGTCTCACACACACACACATATATATACACACACACACACACACACACACACACACGACTCCATCCTGAGAGTTTTTAATTTATTACATTTTTGTGAGTTTGTTTGGATTTGATACATGTCACATGGTGTGATTAATGTCGCTCCTGATTGGCTGAGGCTTCATCAAAATGGCTGCCAGGTTGGCAGCCATTGGCAGCACTTCTTCCACACACAAAAACCTCACTGGATGAGCTCACAGGACACAGGCTCTGTCATGACATGACCCCTATTGAGGTTAGTTGGCATTTTGAGTTACCATGGCAATGTAACTCTGCAAAAACTAAATGCAAGATTCCCTCAGCACAGACTGTGGATATCTACCGATCTTCTCTACTGGCTTAACAGTACTTCTGGCAATACTCTTTGTGTCAGACACATTAGCCTACACACAGACACAAACACAACTCAATCACCACTTGTTTCTAACCATGACTTAGCATTTATTTTTACTGTAGTTCTTTAGGGACTTTTGTCTACTAACTAAATGATGATCATTCCACACTGAGAGTCAACCTTCATAATAAGAGTCTGATTTTCACAGTAAGAGCCTTTTGTGACAAAACAATAAAACGGGTTGAAAGTGATCTGGATATTTACAAAAACGACATTAGTAAGGAAGATAATGTCATTTGTCATTCATCTTTTCTTAGTCGATGTTTGCTATTTATGAACTTTTTTGTCAACTTCTACAATTGTCAATATTATGTCTTTGTAAACGTTTTGGCTTCCTCATCTTTGAGTTAACTTTCTGTCTTTGCTTTCTGTCAACATTTTGTCTTTGTCAACTTTTCTTTTTGTCTTTGCCAACTATGCGTAATGTTGGTGCAGCTAGAGTGCGTGATGTCACTCCCACTCTGAGATCCTTTAACCTTCATTATCTTTTTTTTGTTTGTTTTGCTTTTGTTCTTCTCCTCGTCAGTCAACTTTCATCTTCATCATAAACAAATTCTACATAGAGGTCTATGTAACCCTATCCCTAACCCTAGTAGGAATACTATTTTTCCTGTTTGTAGACACATTAATGAGCTGCAGCTGTGTCTGTGTTTACTAACTCTCTGTCTGTGTGTAACCATTACCATGGCAATGTAACTCAGTGCTTCTGTGTCTTCTAATCCATTACATTATTTGTCGTCATCCTTTATCATCAGTTTTCTTTTTGTCACCCTCTGTTCTCTTGTCTTGCAATCTAGAAAAACAGCATTAGTTCTTTGTCCTCCTCTTGTCATTGTCAGCATTTTTCAACTTTTCAATTTTTCAGGACTTGGTAAACTTTGTGTTAACTTTTTGTCCTTGCCAAATGTTAGTTTTTGTCACCTTTTTTTCTTTTTCAACTTTGTCAACTTTTTGTCTTTGTCAACTTTTTTCAACTTTTAGTCTTTGTCAACTTGAAAAAACTTGCCGGACCAGACAAAACCAGCTCCCCCATGCAATTTCTCCAGAAATTTCTAAGTCTAGTTATTGTGGAAACAGCTCCCACACTATCAAGTTCCTCTTTTTTCTTTATTTTCTCTACTGACTTCAGGTCTACTCTGTCAATACTCCTTGTGACAGACACACTAGCCTACACACATACAGACACACAAACACAAGTCAGTCACTCCATGTTCCTAACCGTGATTCAGCATTTCTATTTACTGTAGTTATTCACAGACCTTTACGTAGTACCTATTTGATGATCAATTCACACATGTGTTCATTTGTTGTTGATGTCCCTTAGTTTATCTTGGTTTAGCTTTAATTTAGCGCATGTACATTCCTTAAGATGGTTATAACTTTATATTTGTGTACAGAGCTGCCCTGTATGATATTGATATATGTGGCGAAAATAGCGGACAATTTGTTATAAAACCGCTAACAAACCGATCTTTTCCATTTAACCAGAAGTAGCATTGCCTTTTTTTTGTACATCTACCACAAGTAGTTCATGTGTTCTGATGCTAACTTAACCTTGCATTTATGCTACTTTAGACTTGCATAGTGCAGTGGTTCTGAAACTTTTTCTACCATTGCCCACTTGGCATGAAGAAATATTCTCACGACCCACCTCAACAAAACATTGACAGAAAAGCCTATAACACCACACTCATAGATATGTAAAGCTGTGGGGAGTATGAGCTCCTCAGCTATCATGTGAGGTTTCTTACACTGGTCAGTTCTGTCTGTGACTTTGTATGATGAAATTAGTGCTTTGTTGTTTACTGATGCAGATTTGATTTCATTTTATGGGCAACCCTTCTTGGATCAAGGCCTTGTTGTGGCAGAATGCCTTGCGTGGCCTAGTGTTCCTCGGAGCTATGTTGTCGGGAGCTATATGCTCCTGTAAGGGTCTCCCAAAGCAAAAAGGTCTGAGGTGAAGATCCAGACTAACTCAATCCAAAGACCCCAACTAAAGGGGTCCTTATTTGGTGGCCTTAGAATCTTATCTCTGCTTTTTCAGATGATGTGATTTTGTTGGCTTCGAGCAGTGACCTTTAACTCTCACTGGAGCAGTTTGTAGCCAAGTGTGAAGCGGCGGGGATGAGAATCAGCACCTCTAAATGCGAGGCCATGGTTCTCAGCCGGAAAAGGGTGGAATGTTCTTTCCGGGGGACAAGGTGCTACCTCAAGTGGAGGAGTTCAAGTAACTCAGGATCTTGTTCATGAGTGAGGGACGAATGGAGCGGGAGGTCAACAGATGGATTGGTGCGGCATCTGCAGTAATGTGGTCTCTGCACCGGTCCGTTGTGGTGAAGAGAGAGCTGAGCCAAAAGGCGAGGCTTTCAATTTACCAGTTGATGTATGTTCCTACCCTCACCTATGGCCATGAGCTCTGGGTAGTGACTGAAAGAGCAAGATCACGGATAAAAGCGGCCGAAATGAGTTTTCTCCGCAGGGTGGCTAGACTCAGAGTAGAGTCGCTGCTCCTCTGTGTGGAGAGGAGTCAGTTGAGGTGGTTCGGGCATCTGGTGTTCGGGAGGTGTTCTGGGCATGCCCCCCTGGGAGAAGGCCCCGGGGCAGACACAGGACACGCTGGAGGGATTATATCTCCCGACTGGCTTGGGAACGCCTCGGGGTCCCTCCAGAGGAGTTGGAAGAGGTGGCTGGGGAGAGGGAGGTCTGGGCTTCCCTGCTTAGGTTGCTTCCCCCGTGACGCAACTCTGGATAAGCGTTTTTTAATGGATAAGATAAGATAATCCGTTATTAGTCCGTTATTATTTAGTTAAAAACAATAGAATAAAAACTATACAAACAGAGCAGTACACTGTAGTACACTATACAATCTAAAAATATAAATATATATGAGTGTTGAAAAATACAAATGTCCATATATGTATATGTAAACTTAGATAAATATATGTATGTACACAGAGTATATGTATGTATATTGTGTGTGTGTGTGTGTGTGTGTATCGTCAGAAAATTGCATTCATGTGTGTGTTTGTTAGTCTATGTGTGTGTGGTCAACTGCAAGGTCTATATTGTACAGTCTGACACAGACCTTCTGAATCTCTCCTTCCCATCGTGTGTGCAGCAGCCTGCCACTGAAGGAGCTGCTCAGTGCTGTCAGAATCTCCTGCATGGGGTGGGAGATGTTATCCAACAGGAATGACCGCTTAGCCATCATCCTCCTGTCAGTCACAACCTCCACTGGGTCCAGAGGGCATCCTAGAGCAAAGCTAACCTTCCGGATCAGCCTGTTCAGTCTTTTTCTGTCTCTTCAAAATAAGAGCGGAGCTTCTTATTTATTCTTATTTCATACTGACAGAAAATCTGGTTTCAAATCAAATATTAATGCACAAAAATATTTAACTGTAAATATAATCTAATCAGAGGTTTTTTACACAATCTGTCTGCGTTTTCTTATCCCTTCAATTATTACTGCAGTCAGTCCATTACATTTGCTGTGACTGAGGCCTACACTCTGAGGCACTGACAATAGTCCAGCCTGTGCATACCCAGACGAGAGTCCTCTGATTCCCTCAGTGTTAGTCTAGAAGACAACTTTATCAGAGTTGTTGGGAGGCTACAAATATGTGTTAGGTTGCATTTACATGTATATAGCATGTGTGACACAAAGGCTGTGTACACAGCTGGACTGTTTAAAATAGGAGCATATCAGTTGTGTGAAACAAAAAATGCTGAGGATCACCTCAGATAAAGAAGCAAACGGCAGATGGAGTAACTGCCTTCCCTTTTCAGAATCAGAACCAGACTAAAATTTAAAGCCTCTGGCTTTGGCATGTTCCAAGTATAGATTTCCGTTTTTTTCATTCAGCCCAGGCTCTGTCATCTCAGATTGTGTTGAGGGCTGGGGCTGCATGATAGCACAAAGGGTAGAGCAGTCGTCTTCAAACCTGAGGGTGAGTGGTTCGATTCCCAGTCCCGGCAGGCTACATGTTGAGGTGTCCTTGGACAAGACACCCTTTGCGCCTCACAGAGGCATTCTGTCCACAAAGGGATGAATAAAGTATCAATTATTATATATCATCATTTTCAGGAGCTATAAATTATCCCATAGTTATCTCTAAAATCTTCTGAGCAATGCACCTGTAACAGAAAAATGTGACAACGTGTTGAATTATTAGCTACAAATATAGGATTTAAACAATACTTTTTTTACCAAATATTAATATTTGAAAGCTTTTACCTTTTGAAACTTAATTTAATCTTTTTATTTAAACAGACAGCAGTCTACTAAGCACGAATGATCTCAACAACAATTCAATTTTCAATTTAATTAAATTTATTTTCATAGCACCAAACCACCACAAAAGTCACTCAAGGTACCTTACAGTGTAAGGATTAAGACCTTACAAAATATAACTATACAACTACTGTATAAATTATAGAAAACCCAACTGTCCTACTTGAGTAGCACTAGGTGACAGAGGAGATGTGAATAACGTCACTTGAATGAATGAGAATCATAAATAAGAGAAAGTTTCAGAGTCACCTGAGCCAGTTCTAACTATACGCTTTATCAGAAAGGAGTCTGACTAGTTAGACATTTTACAAAATACAAATAGACCTTGGGGAGACTGGCTCAATAACGTTGTTATTCTTAATATCTAACTGCTGCTATTTCCCAGCATGTGATTTTTTCTTTGTTTACACTCAAGGATGTACAGTATGTGACTTTCCCCCTATGTGCTAAATTGTGCTCTTTGCTGCAGAGACCTTCCTCAGTATGGACATAAGCAGTGGCAGTCCTACTTTGGACGAACGTTTGATGTCTACACTAAGCTGTGGAAATTCCAGCAGCAGCACAGGTTGTTCTAATCTTCTATGCCTGATGCAAATGAATTCAATTAAATTTTGCTGGAGAGATGCTGTTATACCCTCATTGATTTATGTCATTGTTAAGTGTTTTCTTTTTTTTGCATTTGTTGACAGACAAGTTCTGGACAGTCGGTATGGCCTGAAGAGATGGCAGATTGGGGAAGTTGCATCCAAAATTGGACAGCTCTACTACCACTACTAGTATGTCAAACAATAAGCACAGAACTGCTGTCTTAACACAGGATACTATTGATAGCAGAACAAATGTGAAATACTACTACATATAGTCCTGGACCATGTCTTGAATCATGTTGTGTTTCCCCTACCATTATACAAGGGCGGGTATTCGCAGATCCTTGAAAAGCCTTTAAAAGTCTTAAATTATATTTTACAAAATTAAGGCCTTAAATGTCTTTAAAAATTACTAGTAAGCCTTAAGTCCAGAGATCAAAGGTCTTAAAATACCAAAGACCAAAGGTATCTGTAGGTATGTAGACCACTGTTTACCCTACTATTACACAAGGGGGGCGCCCCACCCCCCCAAGACGATCAAGTAAATTTTTATTTAATTAGATTTTCTGTACAGCGCCAGATCACATTAGAAGTTATTTGAGGTTTCCTTTCCTATAGAACAGGTCTGTACATTGTTCTGTTATTAAACTAACTAAACAGTCTCAAGGTATTTATCATATGTACACGACAATGTCATTTCTGTCTCTCTGTGTCGCGCGTACACATGACACGTGCAGGCACACACAGGTAAACACAGAGAGCGTGCAACGGTAAAATATGGCCAAAACACACACACACACACAGACTCCAGTGCCAAGCGATGTGCATAACAATTTTTTTCCAATCATATTTCCACCGCATAGCTGATATTAAGCAAACGAAACCATCTATTTACATGATTTTAGAGCATTTTCCTTCTTATGTTTCTAGAATTAAACATATTTCTACAGTGTGGAACCTTCCAGCTGTATCTACAGTTATTTCTTGTGCGTTTGGAGACGTTGCTTAAAAATTTCTATAAGAACATTTCCACAGTGAGAACGTTTGCATAGGTGTCCACAGCGCTAACTTTATAAATTTTTCATGATTATTGTCGCGTGCTCGACACAGATTCAGGATTGGTCAGATTGTAAATTATTTTGTGAACTTTTCCACACCGCTGCAAAACTACAAATCAAAGTGGCCTTAAAAAAAGTCTTAAATTTGGCTTGCAGATACCATGAAGGGAGCCACCCCCCCAGCAGCACCACCACCCCCCCAAGACGGTCAAATTAATTTTATTTCATTAGATTTTCTGTACAGCGTCAGATTACATTAAGTCATTTCAGGTTTCCTTTCCTATAGAACAGGTCTGTTTGTTGTTATTTTATTAAACTAACTAAACAGTGAGGTTATTTATCTTATTTACATGGCGTAATTTCTATGCTCACGTTTACAATTCTCCTCTGATCTCTGTGTTCTGCTGCGATGCGTACACACAAGGACACGCGGTCTTTTTGTAACACTTTAGGGCATTTTCCTTGTTATGTTATTGTTATGTTTCTAACATTAAGTAACACATTTCTACAGTCTTGAACATTCCGGCTGTATGAATTTGTTTGGAGACATCAAGTGAAAGGTTTTATATGAATATCTCCACGGTGAGAACTTCTGTGCACATTTCTGCAGGTGTCCACAGCGCTAACTTTATTAATTATTCATGATTATTAATTTTCCCAGACACAGATTTGAGATAAAAAAAACAGAATCATAACCAAAAGATGTAGTGAAAGTACGGCGGCCGAGACCTTTCAATTGAAAGTGAGTGAAGGTTCGTTGGCTTCAACGCTGAGGTTAAAGGTTCCCTTTAGAGTTTCAATCACTGTGAGTGCTGTGATTAGCAGGTTCTTTTGTCTGTATCCTGTTGGTCATACTTATGCACACGGGGTTAGAGATACTGTATACATTGCTCTGCACAGCTGTGCTCTGCAGAATAGGAGTAAAGGTTTATTTTGTAAATGTGAAAATAATTTCGGCACACCGGTGAATTGTGGGTTCAGACACTGACGTAAGATAGTCAAACTCAACATGTTTGTTAAACTTCAGGGATGCACACAGTGTGCACAGTTTAATTGCACTTTATTAGACATGTGCTTAAATTTTTTGTGTGGAACATTCTACTAGATCCTTTCTTTCTTTTGATCTTGATTGACAGCCTTCGTACCTCAGAAACAAGTTACCTGAATGAGGCCTTTTCATTCTACTCAGCCATCCGTCAACGATCTTACTATTTTCAGGTCAACAAAGAGGACAGGTAAGTTCCAAGCCTTTTTATTGTGGGTTGAAATTGAATTTCTTTGTTTAGGATATAATAAATAGTTTGGACATTTAGTAATAAGGTTTAACATTTATGATTTTTTTGAAGCGATAAGGCAGGCACAATTCTATATTTTTCCATCAGCACATCCCAGGGAAAGTTTCTCTGTCTGATTTCTGACTTCCCTGTTCTAGCTGAGACATTGCCTTGTCAACATGCATAAATGCATTGAGTTGCCACCTTGTGATTGGCTGATCAGTAATTTGCGTCAGTTGGACAGGTGTACCTAATAAAGTGGCCATATAT
>JAUYWH010000014.1:20405514-20466220 GCA_034779795.1 Ctenopoma multispine | reverse complement strand
GTACTATGATTTACTCTAAATCCTGACTGAAAATCTTCATACAGATCGTTCATGCGCAGGTGGTCACAGAGCTGCTTTGCAACTAATTTTTCAAGGATTTTAGAGATAAAGGGCAGATTGGATATCGGTCTATAATAATAATAATAATAATAATAGAGATAGATTGTTCTGCTCTAATATGGACGTACTGATCAAAGGTAAAACATCCTTGAGCAGTCTAGTTGGGATGGGGTCTAAGAGACGTAGTACATTTAGATGAATTAATTATTAAAATTAATGCCATATGATCTACAGTAAAGAAGCAGTCTAATTAGAGTCTAATCTAGCAGTCTAATCTAATCTCTCCTAATAAGTTTATGAATGAGTCCAAGTGGACATTTGTCCCTAATTTGAAGAATGTCCTTCATGACATTCCTGTGATATCTCAGAGGGAAAATAATTGGTTTAAGCCTGTTCAGCATGTGTTATGAATGTAACATGAATGCTCTTAGAAACATTTTATCAGGCTGCCAACACGTTTCTGTGTACTAACAAATTAAGAAAACCGTGGTGCGTAAAATCTTGATCCTCCATATATCTTTGAAAAGTTAGTTGACAGTGTTGTTTTCTTCTTTTTTTAGGTGAAGTTCAGTGAGTTAACTATTGATATGTTTCGCATGCTTCAAGCGTTAGAGAGGGAACCTGTGAATCTGGCTACACAGACTTCTAAACAGGGAACACTGGTGAGTGTCATGTCCATGATACCTGGTGCTGAACTGTTTTGACTGAACCTTCTGGCAGCCCAGAGTTTATGATCATTAGTCCCTATTTAGTTTTGTTGAAATGCTCAAATGAAATGAGAGTGTTGCTCTTGTCTTATAAAGGTTTTTACATAGTAAGTAATGTAGTATATAAATAACAGTAGAATACCAAATATTTCTCCACAGGAACCCAGTGAGAAGCCAGCCAAACGAGAAAACCCTCACAAGTATTTGTTGTACAAGCCAACATTCAGCCAGCTTTTTACTTTCTTGTCTGCTTCTTTTAAGGTCAGTTGTCACTTCATGGTCATATTGTGTTGAATATCATGTAAAATAAAGGTCTTCGGATTAGACATGCAAGGTCGCCAAGATGTCTCTGAAATACAGTATTTGTCATGCTTGAAGATTAATGTTAGTTTGTCAACCTACTATTAATGATACACCTGTTACTTTCTACTGATAATTCTCCAAAGACATTTTCAGCTGAAGATGTTTGGAGGGGCATCCAGTCTCACTGAGAGAACAATAATTAAATAAGATTGTAACAAGTGAAATGTTTTTCTACTGGGAGGTTTTATTAGGAACTTTATCAGTGTTTCAGAATCACTTTTAGAAATCACACTGAATGTTGAACTCAGGTTTATAAATGATCAAACTTCAATTTGATCTACTAGTGGTAAAACTGTCTCAAAGTATTGCCTGCAGCACTTTCTAACTGTCTTCCTTCTTTTTTATTGCTCTGATTTCCAGGAATTGCCCGCCAATAGTGTTCTGCTTGTTTATCTGTCAGCTACTGGAGTCTTCCCTACTGGACATTCAGATTATGAAGGTAAAGTGACTGCAGTAGTATCTGTGATAATCATGAGGGTAGGTAAAGTCTCCAACCTCTTTAAATAATTTCACCAAATCAGGCACCCTGAATGATTATGCTGTATAATATGTAGAAATCATGTACCAGTTAAAAGACAATCCATGGATTGTCTTCATATTGGGACAATAACCACCCTATGTTCACCATAATTATGCTGAATGTAAAAAAATTATAACTGTAAAAGGACACACAAGTACATGAATAACACTGATGTTGTTCAGTTCAGTTTATTTGTATAGTGTCAAATCACATCAAAAGTCATCTCAAGGCTCTTTACAGTGTGACGTTATTTCTTCTGATCCTCCTCTGTTCATGGTCTTGTTGATGTGCAGCAGGCTAATTATTATAAGATTGTTGTTTATTAAATGTGTATTAATCTACTGAAAAAATAAGCATAAAAACAAGTGTTATGGTTTATAGCTCCCATTGTTAAATGGTTGCTAGCTTGACTGCTCTCTTTTTTTTCAGACATCAGTTTGTATTCAAATGTGAATGTGAAGCACATATACTATAGTTGTGTTTTTACTGAAAATCTAATGTCTACATATTTTTGTACATGTGGTTCAAATGAACCTTTTATTTTCCTTTTTTAAGCACAAAGATTTTCAGTGTGATGTTTTAGGTGATATGGGCTGAAAGGCCCCACCTTCCTAGTTGAAGGTGACTTGCACTGTTAAATAACTGAAATTAATGACACAGTCCTTTCAACTTGTAGGACCATATGATTTTGGAGGCGTTCTCACAAATACTAATCGAGATGTGGTGAATGGAGAGACCGTGCAGAAGAGGAATCAAGCCCAGAAAGAAATGCACTGGTGAGAAATGATTCTAAAGTATGATGGAGTGTCCATTTCGAGAATAAAATTCGAAATGTAGAGAATGAATCAAATTACCAACTTTAATGCACAGTGGTGGAAAAATTATGTGTGAAGATGATCTAGTGACATTGTGCTTCAGAGCTGGTTTTAATAACAAGGATATTATAGTTTGGTCATAAGTATTGGAACTTTAAAGAGATAACCCCATCTGTTCAGAAGAAGAATGAATTCAAACTTGGAAGAAATGTTAATGGACAGATTCAAGGCTGGCTGCACCTGAGCATATGTTGTATACAGGCATTCTGACTACCCCCACCTCCCCTCTCCCACACACACTTGAATGAATGACGAGTTTTAATTGGGCTAGTGTAAAGTATGTAGAGCTGTATTTTGTTGTGGATCAGACCTCTGTCATTGATAATGATTTAATCAAAGTGAACAGGATATGGTTACACCTAATGGAAGTGTGCTCTGGCGCAGCACACGTGGCCTTAGATTTATCAACACAAGATAGTTTGATTCATTCTCAATTTTATACTAGAAATTTTAACTTTAACCAACAATGCCTCACAATTCTTGTGTTCACAGAGCAAAAACTGTTGGAGCAGGGTTTTAATTCCTTGTTGTGACTAAGGACAAATGATATCTGTCTGCCTCTAAAAAGCTTGACAGCTCTAATTGTGTGTAGACAACTAGGAACCTGACAAACATATGATTCAAACCATAACTTCAGCAGTGCTGAAGCTCATCATGTCAAAATGTAGGTTAATTTATTTATTTAATCTGTGATGTTGCAGCCTTCATCCAGGAGATTTACTGCCTTTCACCCGAAAGCCACTTTTTGTCATTGTGGATTCTTCCAACGGCACAGCTTACAAGGTATGTAAATATGTTCAGTGCTCCTGACCAGCTTATTTTTATTAACCTTCAATATCTTTTCTGTGATAGCATAAAAGCTGTTCAAACCTGCCTGGCTCTATGTAAAAAAAGTAATGTAACTGTCCAAATATTAATACGGACCACTTTAAGTTTTTGCACACTACTGCTTTGTACTAGAAATTAAATTTAAATGTAATACATTTTCATTTTCTACATCAATCTAGACACAATTACTGATTTGTCATTTTGTCAATGACAAAGGCTTTTAGATCCTAAAGACAGCACTTAAAAAGACTTAGACTAAGACAGAAATTAAACCTCTGCAGGCTTCTCACGCTCTAAATGTAGGCTGGTTTATCCATTTGTCCTCCTTGACAGATCCTCTCAGTTAGATTAGATGGGAAGCATCAAAAATCTGTCCACAGATGTTCTATGGGGTTAAAGACTTTGGTTGGGCCACTCAAGGACAGCTGTATGTCTGGATGTGATGTGATCAGAGATCAGACTATTCATATAGTTAACATTACATTTTTTTGTCTATGTTTGTTTCCTAATAGAATTTCACTAATCTGTTTGGCCAGCCTCTGGTGTGCCTACTGTCACCTACAGTGTATCCCAAAAGTGTACAAGGTGTGTGTAGAACAAGACTTTACTCAACAGTTCTCTTTTGTGTTTTTCTGATTTTGTACTTGTCAACAAAAACTAAATACTGAATATCTCCGAATACATTTAGTAACATTTTGAATTATAAGTTTTTCAAAGATATTTGTGGCTTTATTTGATGATATTATATTATTATTTGATATGAGCAATGGTTCTTAGCTGGACTAAAGTCTAAACGTCCAGAATGTCATACTTGAACAAGAAATTTAAAGAATGACTTGCTCAGGTCCACAAACATGAAGTTTAGGACTTAGACTTTACTTAGGACTTAAATCTTACTTACTGACTTTGTCCTTCATTTGCTCAGTATTTGACTTCTATCTGTGGTTGTGAGCCTGGTTTCTACTGGAGATGTAAATCTTTACAAAAATGTTACTCATGTTTAGTTTATATCTTTTAAAAAGACAGACATTTAGTACCTATACATTTTTTTTTTATAATCAGCCTTACCTCAAATGTTCTCTTAAACACTTTCTCTTCTGCTTTTTTCATGTCCAGTATTTACCTCTTACCTGCTCCGTGTCTCTGTTCACCTGTTTAGATCAGTCTCAGCGCGGGAGTCTCTTCACTCTGTTCCTCTACAGCCCGCTCTTGGCTTTCTCCTCCGTCTGTGGATTGAACAGCATACGAAAAGGACTGTGGGAGAGGGCTCAAGAATTTCTTCGCAAAGTCTACCGTGACATTGGGCAGATGATAACTCGATCACGGACCATAGGTACTCCATGTCTCATAGACAGTCCCAGAAAGACAATCTCAGATCCCTGTAGGATCTTCCTTAAGTGAGAAAACTTGAAAACAAGTAAAACCACACTCATTTTAATGAAATCCCTGCACCTACAAGATGCCTGATGTGTGTGCAATTATACTTCTTCATATAGATGAGATCAGAATGGACCATGAAGTTAAACATAATATTAATCACAATCAAAGTGATGTTTTTATATAATTTTTACTTGTTTCCTATGTGGATCTAAAATAAGTATTAAACTGTGTTCAAAAAATGTTTACATTTGACTTGAATCCTGCAGATTCTGCGTACTTTCTGAGCATAAATGTTGTTTTTTAATATTGTCTGCACAGATCAAGCCTTTTTGCAATTCTTTGGTGACGAGTTCCTTCGGCTGCTGCTGATCCGCTTTGTGTTCTGCTCAGCTGCACTGAGACTGCATAAACTGTTTCGAGTAAGTTAATGCTTTACTTTGCTTGGCAGACGATTTTATCCAAAGCGACTTACAAGGAGCAAGTGTCTTGCTCAAGGTAGGGCTAGGAGTCTGGGCTGGGATTTGATCCTGCCACCTTCTGCATCCCAGTCTGATGTTTATCCCTATCAGGCCACTCGTTACAGGCCACAAGTTACTTCTCCTGTGTGTGTCCTGAAGTGGTCTGTGTGCATACTGTGCCCCTGTACCCACTGCTGTTGTTGTGAGAACTAAAGCCCCATCACAAACCATCAGGCACAGAGGAAAGTGTGTCCCACTTCTGAACAATCACACAATACAGTTTACACACACTTGATGCACACTAATACCACTTTAGAGTGTCTGTTTTCAGCTCAGTGCATCCCACAGTTAATCACAGTTGGCTGCATTACACAAGCTGGTAATACTCATATAGGCTGATTTGACAACCAGCGTCAGATAGTCAAGCAGATTTAAAGAGCTGATATTATGATCTATGTCCAGTTATTTTCTGACTGTATTTTAAACAGGTCTGTTACATTTTTTTCAGCCAAAGTCTCTAAATCCATTCTTACCACCAGAGGTTTCTGAAGCTATTGATGTCAAATTAGTATTTTTCATTATCATCTGCTCTAATTGGGTGGAGGTGTGGCTTCCACTTTCCCCATCAGTAAATACAAACACAAATTAGTATAATACTAGTAATACTAATTCATGTTCTCATACATTGTTTCTTTACTTCAGCAAAACAGGGGTTATGTAACAATCCTAACAGTAACAAAAAACCTTTTTTCCAAAGATGTGGCTAGCTTAGCTTTGGGAAATATATTTTTAGCTGGGAAACAATTTCAATGGCTGCGCTTGTTTTCAAAGTTGTGTAGTTCATGTTTGAAGCAACTTCAACATCCTGAAAACTGTGATCAGATGTTTCCTAAGCAGTTTCCGAAATGTTAATAACTTAAGAACACAGCACAGGTTATTGAGGTTATTACTTTTACAACACAGCAGGCCCACTGTCAAAATTTAACCTGCTCCAGGATTTTTAAGCCTAGGGTTTGATTTTTGTCCACACACATGTGGTGGAGTATGTGCACCCATTGTTCTCGGTGTAGGCCTGAAAACACAGCCAGTCTGCATTAACCTCAACACTCTAATTTATACTGTCAAATGTAGTTGTTTTCTTTGGCATCATACCATCTAATCTTTTCCTCTTTTTCAGGGTGTTTGTAATGGTAAACTAGTGAATCTTTTTAAGATGTACGTAATGGAACCTACTAATGCAGTGTTTTTCTTAACAACTTTCTTTAACAAGTTCTCTCTTGTTAGAGACAGTGAAACAATTATAGTTTATAACTACCAGTAATGATAGAAGTGAGAGCATGTGTACTGTGATGTTTGATGCGTTCAGACATGTTTAATATTGTGTCTGCAGGAGTCCCGGAGCTTCCCGGAGTCATACCCCGAGCTCCCTAAACAGGACACAGTGGAGAGCAGCCATCTGCAGAAGCATATTTTGGAGCTGGCGACCATGCTGGACGTGCAAACCCTATTTTGGGACGATTCTTTGGAATCCTACTAGCATCTTCATAAAGGGCAAAATGACAAATGTGTACATACAGACTCAACTGCTGCAGCCCTCACAGCTGGCTTTGGTTTTTTACAGGTAATCAAATAACGGTTATAGCACATCCAAGTTCATGTCCTGCATTTAACTGTTAATTGTAAAAACAAATGTAGTGCAACGTTCATACTATATGTTTGCATAGATAAGAGTTAAATACTGTGTCAGTTCCCCCAGTTGTCTCATGAATAAACCAAACGAGAGGCTGCAAAAAACTTAACTAATTTTTCCCACCCAAATGCAAGATTTCAGACTACAGCCTGTGACTTTATGTCAGATAAATGTTAAGACGTTTGCAGTTTTTTAAAAATAGCATTCATCCTTGTTCATCATAGTGAAGGATATGTAAGTCGGATGGAAGTCGTAAGGATTGAGAATGGTACAATGTGGGCCAGTATTCAGGTGTGGCTTTAGAACACAGTGCTAAACAAAACCTTCACTCAGTCAAGCAACCAAAAAACCAAAAAAGTTGTAATCAGTCTGGAGTTGTGCTTGTGCAGTATGAGAGCTTCTCTTGAGCAGGATGAGCCGCTGCTTGCTGTAGGACATGGTTAGTTGTAAAGATATGACAGTTCTTCATGTGATCCATCCACTGTCTTTAACTGTTCACACCATTAAAGAGGCACTGTAGTTCATTTCCATATCACTGTCACTTCCACACGTAAAAATGTTTTCATTTGACTTCCAAGATTTCAGCTGTGATGGGCACTGTTAACAACTTCTTTGCTTTCCAGTTCTGTCACATTCATGGTTTACTGTCATTGTAGTCACTTGTGTTCATGTTCAGGGTGCTGTGATGCATGCCAGTTCAAAGTCAAACAGAATATGCTCAGAATATCCAAAAAATTACAAAGAAGTAACAGATGAATTAGGTAGCATGAGCACTAACACGTCCATTCATGTGTTCTGATCCTGTCTTTTGTTTGACAGTATGAAGTAGCGTATCAGTAACTAAAGCCTCTGTACAGTTTCACAGCACCGTGGTGACAGGGTCACGTTGGAGGAACATGGTTACCATCAATGGTGTGATGAATAACGTTTAAACATCATATTGTCTTCTATGTTTGTCTAATTATTGTCGCACAAAAAGGCTGAAATCAACATTTCTCTCTGCTCTCTCTGTGGCACTTGTTCATTTTTAAAGCACAAATGTACCATATAGTTTGATTTTACGGAAATGTCCTCGTGTGGGACTCGTTTCAGTGGCACACTAAGCCACATTTGGTGCTCTAGTATTTGTGGCAGCAGGGTGGTTTGTCATCAGTGACGTTCAGTTGTGGTTTGGGTGTTTTCACTATCACCAGCCTTATCCTTTAAAACACTCTACATGCTAGCCTCTTTTCTAATGAGGGTCTTAGAACAGCTAAAAGCTAACGTCACTGTGTCCAGCATCACTAAGGCTCAGATGATCTACTTAATACTTCAGGCGTTGAATTATCTCTTACACAGTTTCATATCACTTGAATTATGCTCCACATCTTGACATAGACCAAAGTGGAAAGAAGCCAGGTAGTCAAGTAGTAGAACTTATCAAGTGTTGCTACTGAGGATTTGTTTGTGGCACCATAAGTAAGATGTGATTGCACAGGTCACTATAAGAAAGCTGATACTGTAACCAGCTGATCTTCAACTGCCCTTGACCAAAATGTTAAAAAAATACAACAATGCAGGAAGGAGCCAAGCCAGCTGCTTAGAAAAGATGGGAAGAACACTAGTCTTAGTGTTCCTAATATTCTATTTATTGACATTGTTAGAGTTTGTGCATAGATAATGTAAAACAGTGTTCAGTGTTTAGTAAGTCTATAAATTGTGTAATGAAATATGAAATTCAAATTAAGGAGGAACAAAATGTTAATGAGGCCAGTTTGTTCTGTGGCCATTTTTCTAAAAGTGTTACATTCCAACTTTCCAAGGACTTGAAGAGAAGCAAAGGAAAACCACTGCTCTCTCCATTTGACATTTGCCTGGGAAAGTGAGCCTGTTCTACATTTTCTTCTATTTTCATTGTAATATCAGCTTCCGTGTTCCCTTGTGTTGACAGTTAAGATATTGTAGGCTTGCACTTTATGAAGTTATGAAGTTTAATCTTGTTATGATCTTGTTTGTTGTACATATGGGGGGAAAAAAGCGAACAATCCTCCCATGTTCTTTTCCCATGCCAGCTATTATTTTTTCTACTGAGAAAAAGTTGTGCTGTGATTTCAAACATCTTCCTAAAGCAACTTTTCATCCACTGTAACTTTTTTAACTGCTTCTGCTCAAAATGTGTCAGACATGTTGGCTGTTTCCTGAAGTGTGTGAAAGAACTTCAAGTGTTTAATAGCCAGCGGTCCTGTAAAACACTGCTTTCAGTAGAGATTACAACATCAATCATGATTTTTTTCTTTACTTTCCAAAGGAATAACGACAAAAAACTGTTTACATGTTTGGACATCAAGCAGAACAGAAGAAGTGAAGAAATGAATTTGTTAAAACTGTCAAATACTGCATGTTGACAACGTTTCTATGTTTAGAACATGTTATTGTATGGTCTACTCCCTGAAATCAGATTCATAAAAAAGAATAAATATGTCATGGAAAAAAAATCCCGAACAGTGAAGTGACACTATACTAGTGAACTAACTAAAAAAGAAGCTCTTGTGTTGATGTCGGCTGTGCTTGTCCATGAAGTTAACCTCTTCATTTATTGTGTAGCAGCAGTGAAATAAGAAAAAAAGTATTGTTTAAATTAGCTTGTATTCCCTCACAGGTGAATGCTTGTTAAAACAGGATTATGTATGTATTGTATCGTTGTGCGTGCATTTTTTGAATTTTCATGTTTTCAATTTGACATCCTACGATCCAGCAGCATATGGATCATAGTGCAATATGGTGAATTTATTCTGTTTGATGCAAATGGAATTTTCCAGCTCCATATAATTTGAAGGGTGTAGCAGAGCAGATTGCTAACAAATCCTGGAATTGTGTGAATGAGATATTGACACAAGAATTTTTGCACATAAGAGAACTTGTGCACATCATTTTTTAATAGTCTGTTTAAACTAACTACCAGATGTTGGATTCCAGAGGAGCTACTAAATGACAACTGGACTTCTTGGGGGGTTAAGTTGTTAACACCAACTCCTCTCTTAAGTGATCCTCATTCCATCACTTAATAGCAACCTTTTCAACCTCAAGAAGGTCTAGTTGCCACTTAGAAGCACCTTTGGAATAACATGATCTGGATGATTAAGAAGAGACATGGTTTTAGAATTGATTGCTGGTCTGTAGGGTCATGCACAGTTCATAAAGTACTCATATGGGAGTATAATCCTTATGCAGGGTGGACACTGTCACTCAACCAGGATAAACCCCGCTCAACAAACACAACGCGTTATTTTCTCCTTTGCTGCCATTGCCTTATACCTATAAGCCTTGCTGTTTTTGAGAGACCAACTTCAGCATTTTTGGACTCACATTGGGGTTTGTTGTCTGCTATTATTCCCATGTTCAAACCTATATAAACACAGCTACTTAAAATCTTAATCTGTAAAAATCAAGTTGTTGTACTGCAGAATCAATACTTCCTTTCTAAAGATTCCAATCTGCACTGCCCAACATTCATATATAGAAACAGCCTCACAGAAGCATAGAAGTCAACATTGAGTAAAGAAAATAGAAACGGGATCGATTTGTTCACAAGATGTTCTGGTGAGAAAGTCAGTGTTTGTCCTGCATAATCAGTATTAGAATCCAGAGCACAAGAAACACACGTTTTTATCATGGATGTACATTATGGCCACTGTTCTATATTAAGGACCTACATTCATGGAGAAGCATGTTGATCGAACCTTTTGGAAACATGACTAATAACTGCTTCAAGCAAATCACTCCTGGTTTCTCCCCTATGTAGGGGAATTTCTACCTTTTTATACTTGAAAAACTAAAAAGATGGGTGCAGCCCTCCTTTATAGCAACACGTGTTAAATGCTTGTTGTGATTTTCACTTAGCATCAAAATGTCAGGTGGACTTTTCATTATTTCATTTTTAAAAATGTGCAGATGATTAACCCTGTTAGCAGCATGTTTGTTTAGGATAGAAAGTGCCAAAGACTGGTGTATCTCACTTTCCCATCTTACCAATCAATTACTGTATCAGGTTTTTTTTTTCTGTGTTGCCAGATGGATCCAATAAAGAAAATGTGGAAAGTAAATAGTTTACGAGTGTAAAGTGTTTTTATTGTCTGACTGGGGAATATGTTTAAAAGCACTGCTCCGTTGCTATGGCTTTGTTGTCTTGAAAAGGTTTTTTTCAACAGCAAGTGGACTTGGATTAGTTCCTTGACTGTTTCATGTTTCACCCTTCCATTCCAGAGGGCTTTCTCAAGTCAGACTGACTGGTAGGAGTAGCAGGTTTATAAACCCTGTGGAATCCTCAAATGGGTAATTGGTGGTCACCTGTGGGCTGAGCCAGAGTGAACGACTGAACTCTGGCTCACGTGATCACATTAACATACATGAAAACCAGTGGTGGGGGACAACCCACAGGTGACCACCAATTACCAACTCGAGGATTCAACAGGTTTCAGTCGTCCTGTTAGACCACAGAGCACATGATAATTTTCTCTGCCTTTGTTGATCAGTGTGCGACTATAACTTCGCTCTTGGTGGAGTTGGCGTTATTTTCTACTTTATTGTGGTCACACTTAGAAACTATAATGTTTTTTTCACTATCCATATTCATAAAAAATTACAAGCAGCAGTGAAGTGCAGACTTACTATTATTAATGTGCCTCCAAAACCAAACTTAACAGTATTATAACCGTAACCTGAACTCTGCAAAGATATAATGATAAAGGTCTCAGGACATCTGTATGATCAACTGCAGAAAAATAAAATGATCTCAATAACTGCATTATGACTATTCTCCCAAATCGCACAGCCCTAGTGTAAGGTTACTAGAAGTTGTGCATATCTCTGTGTACATATAGGAAAGATGTTAAATACTAAAGAGACACTTGTTTCTTTTTTCTGTGAGTTGTGGTGAACATTGACCTTAAAAATGACCATAAAATACATTATTATTACATCATGCTTCACTGCAGACACTCGTGGACGCTCTCGAGCTCTGCAATTAACAAACTGCCTTCTGCTACAGCCAAATACTAAAATTTTTGACTCATCAGTCCAGAGCACCTGCTGCCATTTTTCTGCACCCCAGTTTCTATGTTTTCGTGCATACTTGAATCGCTTGGCCTTGTTTCCACGTCGGAGGTATGGCTTTTTGGCTGCGACTCTTCCATGAAGACTACTTCTGGCCAGACTTCTCCAGACAGGAGATGGGTGAACCTAGGTCTGCCAGTTCTGAGCTGATGGCACTGCTGGACATCTTTTGCTTTTGAAGGGTAATAGGCTTAATGTTGAATAAGTAGAATAAGTTTCCTTGGCTGACCACTGCATCTACGATCCTCAACCTTGCATGTTTCTTTGTGCTTCTTCAAAAGGGCTTGAACAGCACATCTTGAAACCCCAGTCTGCTTTGGAATCTTAGTCCGGGAGAGACCTTGCAGATGCAGTATAACTACCCTGTGTCTTGTTGCTGTGCTCAATCTTGCCATGACATGAAACTGTCTTCAACAACCTCACCTTGGTAGCAGAGTTGGCTGTTCCTCACCCAGTTTTAAGCCTCCTATACAGCTGTTTCTGTTTCAGTTAATGACTGTGTTTTAACCTACGTGTGACATTGATGATCACTAGTACCTGTTTGGTATAATTGGTTGATCATAAACCTGACTATAATCCTACAAAATCCCTGACTTTGTGCAAGTGTACCTATAAGAATTGATGCTGGTTTGAAGGCAAAAGGTAGTAACACCAAATATTGATTTGATTTAGATTTTTCTTTAGTTTTCTCACTTTGCATTTTGTAAATTGATATAATTAACAATCATTATTGATATTTCTGAAAGCATTCTTTGTTTAAAACATTACAGCCTAAAACTGTTGCACAGTATTGTATATATATTTTCTAAAATGGTAGCAAGTCCTCTTCTGAAAATGACAGTAACTTACTTTATACATTTCTGTTTAAAGCTGGGACATCAGTTGTAGAGTCATTTATGAAGTTTAGGGATGTGAAAGAAAATATTTTATATATATATATATATATATATTTTTTTTTTTATTTATACACACAATTAAATAAATAAAAAGTGCAACTTATTGGTCTGTGTTTATAATTTAAAATATAATATAAGTAATATTTCGAATGAAATGTGCGTTATTTGTAATAAAGTCAGGTGTCACTGACATAGTTTAGCCCACCTCCTTATCCGCTTCATTTAGGAGAGGGGAAGTGAACTCCCCTCCCCTCATCCCCTCTCCTCTCCTCTCCTCTCCTCTCCTCTCGCTCAGCTTCTGTGCGGCTCCTTCAGCAGCAGGGGCGGCACAGGTATCATAGACAATAGAAAACCGCTTAGCGGCACAGATGATTTTTTTTCCTCCAAGTTCGTGTGCCGCCCCCCACCTGTCATGAAAAAAAACCGCGTTCGCCCATGCCCAAAACCGCCGTTGCAGGTGAGCGCATGTATGGGTATGGATGTCAGCGACGGTGAACTGGTAGCTAAAAAAATAACAACTTACGAGACAAATAAAATAAAACATGATAACACACCCAGTGGTGTAGTCCTGCGTCCTGCACACACACAGGTACATGGTGTGGATACTTGGTCAGTTGAAACATCCACCTGATTCGCTGTTTTAAGTCAAACGCATGTCAGTTTTCTCTGCTATTATTGATCAGTGTTCAGCTATAACATCGCTCCCTGGGCAGCTGACTTTATTTTCTACTTCGTTGTGGTCACACATAGAAACCCAAATGTATGTATCACTATGTGTATAAAAATACGAATAAGGAAACGTGAGAAGTGAGCGATGCTGTGTGAACTGCAGCAGCGCCTCCAAAACCAAAGTTTACAGTATTATAACAACAGGACACAGCAACATGTACTCTGCAGATTATGATGTTGCAGGTCTCAGGACGTCTGTGTCTTTAACAGGAGAAACAATCCTCTCACAGTCTTCTGTCCATGCAGGGATCTTTTTAACCGTTAATTAGTGGTTAATCAAACATCAGTCACAGCTATTTTAAATTTGATCCATGATGATACAGAAAAACGTAAATCTGCCTGTTATTGATCTCTGTTGTCATAGTTACTAATATGTTATTCATAATTTTCAGATTTAGTTATGCAATATTTTAAACTCCAAATCAGCTGAAAAATTAGTAAAGATTATGACTAAGTAAAAAGTGAAGTTTGCCTCCGGCTGAGCTAATAATCATGAATGAGGTCTGTGTAGGACCAGTAATATTATAAGATGCTTTTTGATGTTTTTAACATAATATTGTGATACTCTGGTCTCGCTATCAAATGAAATCTTCCACAGTTCAGCAGTTTATTAAAAACTCTACTGACACACTCAAAAACTGCACAGGACCTAATGGTGTAGTTGAACCTGCATCCCTGTGGTTTATGTTAATTTAACATCCTTACTGACTGAAATTAAACAGCACATCTAAAAAAATATATAAATTCTTCTATAGTTTGAATTGATCGCAATAATTGTCTTTTTTCCAAAATCGTGCAGCCCTTATCAGATGTGGAAAAAAGTTAATTTTGATGTTCAGATCGTCCTGTGTGCAAATAAAACGTTTAATTTACATTTTTATGAAGACCTGGCTTTGAGACTTCAGACTGTAGAAATGTGTACTTTCATGTTAGAAATGATGAAGCCTTACAAACCAAATAATGTTCCAGAAACATAGATCTGTTACTGCTTAAAAGCTGCTTTACGTGGTTGAGTGGATGTCAGCGCCCTTACCTAGTAGGTAGGGGCTTATGTTGTCATGTAAGAGATCGTGGTTTGTGTCTTGGTCATGGCAAATTCAAACTATCATAGAAATAAGAGCAGACAAATGTTTTTAATTTGTTCACTGCTGTAAGGCTTAGATTTATGTGCCATGCCAATTAAAAAGATAATTTTGACAATGACAATGAAATTGTTATAAATCACATGCATGTAAGGTGGGACGTTAAAATATTTTTCCCTGCCAAGTGGGAAATGATAGAAAAAGTTTGAGAACTGCTGACATTATGGGTGATGATTTGATAATGTACTTGTCAGTATATAAGATATGTAAGTGTTTGTGTAAACGAAATCTAACGAAAGCCAGGTTGAGCACTGTCATAACCAAGGATGAGAACTGATGACATGGAATTATTTTGTTTTTCTAAGCAGTACAGTGCAGTTTTATTGGCAGATTGCAATGTTCTAATTTGTGGGATTGTGGTGTGACATTTTTTGGAATTTGAATATTTTCTGGTTCATCCCTGACTTCAAGCTAAGTATTGGTGTGACCCTGTAGAAAGTCCTAAGGTGCTGACAGTCCTTTCATTTTTCCAATTTCCAATACACACATTTGACAATGTACTTGACTAAACTAAAAATTATGTATTTCGTTCATTTCCACTGTGTAATGATGGAAGAGTTCAAAGTAAAAAAAAGAAGCCAAAAGCTAATTAACCTTCCCAATTCCTGTATCTCTTTGTCTTGAATATTCATATGCTGTCAGAACTAACAGCTCCAAGGTGGCAGTGGATCCAGAAAAAAAGAACTCAGCAACACAAAGATAAGTTTCTTTCCTTTCCCACGTCGGTTTTTCGTGTCAAGTGTGTATGATACACAGACACAGTGTGAACAAACGCCCTTGTAGCTTGTAGGATCGGCACAAATGTGGAGAAAGAGCAGAAGGGTTGGAAAGCACCTTCCTTGCAGTCAACTGATCTGCTCATCTCACATCACATTTTATTTGGTGTTATAACTGTAACTTAACCCTTTTTTTAGTTCCTACCCAAAATGCCAGTTGATCTCTTTTTCCCTTTGAGTTTTCCTTGTAAAAACATTCACTCACTAAAATTTGTAACTTATCAGTGTCTTTATGTTGTTAAGCACAAACTACACACACACATGAAGTTTGTTGGCAACACCACAGTTTTGGGGCTCATCTCACACAGTGCGGACATGGTCTACAGAGAAGGAGCTGTGATGGCTGACGGTCTGGTGCAAGAATAATAATCTGTCTCTTGTTGACAAGACAAAAAAGCTGATCGTTGACTTCAGAAAGACCCAGCCTGACCACCTTCCATCCACCATTGACGGTGCCACAGTGGAGAGTGAGGAATACCAAATTCCTTCGTGTTCACATCACAGAGGACCTCACCTGGGCCGACAACACTGGTTCCCTGACCAAAAGATGCCTATCATCTTCTTCACTTCCCACGGGATCTAAGGAAATGGCACTTCCCAAAACCCACCACACTGATCATCTACTACAGAGGCACTATTGAAAGCGTCCTGACTAGCTGTATCACAGTCTGGTATAAAAACAGCCACACCTCTGACTGCAGAGCCCTTCAGAGTATTGTATGGACTGTTGAGTTCATCATCGGCAGCTCTTCTAACTTCCTAACTATTTACATTTTGAGAAACCCATTCATCGTACATGTGCACAGTTCTCCTTCGTTACAGTAATATTATTGTGTCCCTGATGTATCTCCTCTGTTGTCTTTTACTTGTTAATAGTTTTTATTTTTTAGGTAAAGGTTTTGTATATTAGATTGTAGATTATATTGTAGATATTGAAAAAATATATTTGTACATACATACAGTAATTATATTGCAACCCCCCTGTATTTTACCCTTACTGCTGACAGAAGTAAGGGTATCATTCTGCACCTTTGATCCAGCAGAATGATATTTCATCTCACTGTGTACTATATGTAGATGGCAGATGACAATGAAGCTCTACATGACTTGACTTGACTTACCCACTGGACAGAAGAAAATCATTTTATCGTTCTCAGAAATGAAGAAATGGACTTGAATGAAAATGAACTCACACAGCACAGCTTTGAACGTAACATGAAGGAACCGACAGAAACTTCTAAGCACAGACAAAACAAAGAACAGCGTAGTTCTGTCTTTTTAAAGTGATGTTTCCCGAATTGAAATACAGAGAAACGCAACTGAACATGCAGTGATGTTGTTATCTTTATTCCTAAATGTGATAATAAACAAAATAGTGTAGTAGTTCCAAAATATATATAAATGAAAAATGAAAATGCATTATTTAATTTATATCTAAATCTTAATCCCCGTGTCTTCACCTGATATAAAAATACTATAAACCAACACAAAAAGTGAAAAGACATAAAAATACATCGGAAAACATTTTATTGAGTCAATCTTAGAATTATTTTAGAATCAAATTTATTTCGCCACCAGATGTCACTGTGGTAAATTCCGAATCTTCCAAAAGATTGAATCGTTTTCTGGAACAATAGTTCCAAATGATTCGATCTCCCAAACGTTCCATTTTTGCCATCACTAGTCGTTGGAACTTCCTCGTCTGTGTAGCGACTGGGCCACATGAGCTCACCACGTTCCCTAGCGTCGTGGAGCACTTCCGGTTTGGGATCGTCTACTTGCAGTGCGTTTTACGGAGCCCCCTTGGGGTCATGTGGTAGAAAAAAAATACAGTATTTAGGGAAAATAAGTGGTAGAAAAAAAATTCAGACTCCTCGCCCACAGGAGCAGGGGAACCTTTTCTGTCACAACACCTGCAAATGTGACCATAGGATGGCAGGATGTAAACACAAAGTGGGCATTAGCAGCTACAGCTGTCCAGAACGTTGCACATCATTATTATAAACTGTGCGCTATAAATTCTGTATCCATTACATATTCTAGTAATATTTTAACTCAAATAATTTTTAACGTTTGGCTGGCAAATGTGTATCTTTCCAGCTCAGCACCCTACTCACTAAAACACTCCAACACAACTGGAGTGCCTCTTACAGTGCATCAGTCCACCTGTCAGTTTCATGATCCATTTTACACTCAGGGGATGTGTTGTTTAGGTTCAGGACTCCTCAAAGCAATTTTTCCATCACCAGATTTTTTTATTTTTTACCCCCGTTTATAAACTTTATTTATCATTATAACAGTATTTGTTAACAATGTTAGGAACAACAAACAAATGTTAGGAAGTAGGTACCAAAAATAAAATAGTTACAAAAATAAAATGAAATAAAACACTTAAAGCTAAAGGGGCAGAAAGCAATCAGACTAATTCAAAATTGGCAAATAATTGAAATAATCTTTTCGCCGAATCCTGTTCAGCTAAGCGTAACGATTTACTAAATAATTTCAAATCATTCAACCAGTAATTAAAAATCAGGTTTAGTTTTTTAAAAAGCTACATTTATGGATAAAGAATTTTCCAATTAAAAGTGAGTTGTTAATTAACAAGTCAATTTTTCTTATTCAATAAAAAAATTCCAAATTTAACTATCCTTAAATTCAATAAGGGCAAGTCAATCCCTTTGGTCTGCAACCAGCTCCACATGTCCTCCCACAACCCATGCACAATTTCACATTGAAAAAAGAGATGATCAAGATTTTCCAGCTCATTATCACAGAAGGTACAACCATTAACATCCAATTTAAATCTTTGCCTAATAAAATCATTAGTCGGGTTAATGTCATTTAGAATTTTAAAATGAAGTTCTTTTACCTTTGGACAAATGGGGTAAGAAATATATTTCTTTCTGATTACAGTTTTCTGATCAAAATCAAAATCCTTAAGTATATAATCCCTCTTGATTCCTGGAGAGCAGTAAATATCAAACTTAACACAGAAATCCTCACAAGATAACACATCACCTACATCATTCATAAAGTGTGACACTGACCTTTGGAAAACAGATCCTCCATGTACACAGATTTCCACTGGGTAGATGAGCCGAGATAAACTGTCCATTTTCGTCAACAAGATCCTTCCAAAAATAGTGGTGTCCCTATGTAACCTTCTATTTAAAATGGCTTTGCACTTTTCTATAATATTTTGAACATTCATCTTCTCAGACAAAGTTTTATCTTTACAAATAATAATCCCTCAATATTTTACTTGCTTTTGCACTCTGATGTTGTACGGTTGGAGAGGATGATCATGTAAAGTCAGGATTTCACACTTATCTAGATTTAACTGTAAACCTGAGGCTTTAGAAAAAATTCACTCACTGTAATCCAACAGGTCTAATACCAGTCTTATGTTGTTATGAATTGTGTTTCACTAATTACTGATGAAATTCCCCTTTTTAATCTGGCAGCAATAACTACTGAAAGAATTTTATAATCTTTATTCAACAGTGTGATTGGTCTCAAATTATTAAGAAGCCTTTTGTCTTTTCCAGGTTTAGGAATTAAGGTAATTAATCCTTGTTTCATAGTAGCCGTTAACTCCTTCCTTTCCAAACAACAAACAAAAGCTCTGAATATTATATTTCTCAACTCTTTAAAAAAAAAAACGATAAAAGTTAGTAGTGAGACAGTTCGTACCTGGAGATTTGTTAAGGGTCATCTTCGAAATAACTATATCCAATTCTTCAATTGTAAAAGGCAAGTCACATATATCTTTGAAAGAATCTTCAGCCTGAGTAATAACATTTTTAACTTAGAACTGGAATATAGATTAGAGAAAAATGTAAAAAATTCTTTTGCTATAACTTTACTGTCTTTTCGCTCTACACCATTAACTAAAACACAGAATTCTTTTGTTGCCGACTTTTTTCCAAATGACTAAAATAAGAAGAGTTCTTTTCACCAGCTTCAAGCCACTTGGCTCTTGACCTGATAAACGCACCTTGAGCTCTTTGAAGGTATAAATCATCTAATTTAGACTGTAATTCCTTTAGTGTCTGGTTATGTGGATCAGGAGAATTACAACACTGACTGATTTTGTGGAATAGTTTACTTTCATAGAGTCTTTTCTTTTTATTAAGATCATTGCAAAATGTTGGAGTAGCTGCTCTAATCTTATATTTAAGAAATTCCCATATATTGATATCATCCTCAAGTGAATCATTATCAGCAGTCACAATAATACCTCTAATCATATTACAATATTCCTCATAATCCAGTAAAGTCGCATTCAATTTCCAAAAACCCTTATTTCTATTCTGTTTCACCATATGTCCTAAAATTTAACTTACAAAGCAATGATCTGATAAAGGTGCTTTTGAAAGTGTGAAGTGAAGTGAAGTGTATAGTAACAAATTATCAGTGATTAACCAATAATCTAATCTAGATTTATTCTCTCCATTAGGTTTTATCCATGAAAACTCTGCTAGACCTGGATTTAATGTTCTCCACACATCTGTAAGATTATTGTTCAACATGAAATCATTAATCACATCATTATATTGTGGCTTACCTAATCTTCAAGGGCACCTATCCAGCCCCATCACCAGATAATATTAACAGCCACAGTCAGTGGATCTCCTCCCCACAGCCTGACCTAAGCCCTGCTTTCTGTTCCTATCCTTCTCCACAGTGTCCCCAAACTCGAGTAGCCACAGAGGCACAGAGAGATCAAGAACTCATGATTAACATGTTACTCTAACATATTTGAGATAGTTAGGTGTGGACTCGTTTTTATTCCAAAAATAAATGTGTATAAGTTAATACACCTGCCAAAATGAAAGTATTACAGTATCTAAGTCTGACTGACTGACGATGTTCATATGATTAGGTCTAGCTAGATGTTTTAAGGAGAAAAAGATTGAATTACTGAGAGAAATAAAAAGACAGATGTTAGAGGTGGTAACAGCGACTTCAGCAGGCTTGGTTAGAGAGCAGATTTAGACCAAGTAATTGTAACTCTTAAGGCTTAACTTTTTATATGAAGTGTAGGAATTTGTCAGAGTTTTCTGGGATGGTCTCGAATAATCACGTAATCGTAAATGCAGTTCCTCTTAATGACCGTAAAAAGAAGCACAGGTGACATTCTTATTATTGTTGTATTGTTTTTTTTTCAAGCTGATTATATGTTAACACCCTGTCTAACAATGATTGTAGGCCTGACAGTGTATAGAGCCCTGTAACAAAAGTTAACTACCTCCTTGTTTTTTTATGCACCCTTTTACGGTTTTACTTTGCAGGAACTGTGTCTGCCACGTTGAGTCAATTGAGAATTCCTGGTTATTTGTTGCCCTCTTGTGGTAATGTTGAGATACTGCTCACGGACATAATAGTTTACACTTAAGTTGACGACGTTTGCTTCCGTTTAGAGACGACATGCTAGAAAAAACGCTTGCGTTCTGTGGGATAAATCTTTACACATATTTAATACGGCACAGCCAGGGCTTGACTGGCCATCATAATTAACCCCAAAAAGTTTAGTATAAGTAATTTTTATATCGACCGCGACGTCCCATTGGTTGATTTTCTTAGAGGACATTGGGCAAATTCAATGAAATCTCTCAGCCCTTATCGGCCCGCCGTGATGGTGTGATTGTAGGTATTTGATTACAGGGCGCCAAGTCAGAATCTTGCTTAGAGTGCCAACATGCACTGGTGGGCCAACATGAGCAAAAAATGCCAGGGCCGTTTTTTGGTCCCAGTCCAGCCCTGGGCACAGCTGAGTTTACCATGTTGCTAAGGAACGCCATGATGGCGACTCTCGTCCTATCACAGTTGGATAATTAAGTCACGTGTTTTAAACCTGCCAACCAGATTTAAGTTAACGTTTGCTAGATGTTGAAGTTTGTCCCAGCGTTCACTCCATCCGACAATTTATGTTAACCCACTTACTTTACACGCTGAACAACAAACGCCTTTCTGTTAATGAAATATATTTTGGTGGGGATAATTTGGTTCTCATATGGTAAGACGGAAAATGTGTTAATTGCATTCAGGATACGAATGCTGCAGTCAATGTTAGCTAGTAGCTCAGGCTAATGTCAGATTCGTGTAGTTCGCTAACTTGAAACTTTAAATTAAGCTATGCTGCCTTGATTAATCTGTATTTTAAGACCGATAATCTCACCATGGCCATTTAAAAGTATTGCCAAATTCCTACATAAAACATTCTAAGTCCATTTGTTTAAGGTTCGTATTCATAGCTGTCATCAATTCTGTACCTTTTAGCAAAGTAATTTAACTTAATGTTATTGTAAATAGAATCAGATAAAAAAAGACTAAAATTATCTTTAAAATGCCTCGGTTTCCATTCATATTACTCTAGGTTTTGCTTATAAGAATCTAAACTCTGACTGACAATAATTGCAGTTACACAGTGATCTTACAATTATATATGTAAAAGTGTTCTACTATAGATATAATATCAAAAAAGAAAAGTTGATTTACGATGTGACAGTTAATTTATTGATAGATGTGTCATACGATTATAATCCTAGAACGATTGTCACTCATTTTAATGTAAACAATGTTAACACTTAATTAGTTAGAGATACTCATCACCCACTGTTCTCACAGAGGAAAGCAATGAGAACTCGATCTAGTTCACCTCCAATTCATGTGCATGTCAGTGATGCCACACCAATCCATGTGCACGTGAAGAGCCATAGGATGAGTCCTGCCAGAATGCCACAGGTTAGAGATTGACTATGGTCTGTCTGTTATGGTGTTATGTGCTCGCATGTGGTTTATTTTCTTTACTTTATAGTTGCAGAAGAAGTTGTGTGCCCTATTGATCTTATGCTTTTTAATTGTTGATTAAAAGTTCTGAAACTAATTCTACTCACTCGTGCTTGTAGTACATACTGTACCTGTTCTAATAAAATGTAGTTATAGTGCAGCATGGGGAGGTCTGGCAGACAGAAATGACATTTTGCTGCACATGTTGTGTTTTAAAGGGGAAGGCCAAGGTGGACAGAGGAAACCTCCGTCCTACAGCCATAGTCAAAGCTCGAGTGCCATGGATTCCTCCAGGAAAGGCCTCTGTACGGGATGCTTCATACAAGTGGGAGGTAACACATCTTAAAGGAAAATTACCCTTAAGACTCAGCATTGTGAAAAAACTCATGCAGTCAAAGATGCAGTGTTACTGAAAGTGTAATTTGCACCAAGGGGCCAACACATCGCCTTGAAATCACACCTCCACTCCCCGAAGTAGATCCAGAACATTCCCATTCTGCGTTACAATTGACTGACCTCACATCAGAAGAAGAGGATGGGCTACACAGACGAATCAGCCAGTATGAGAGGAAAGTTGACAGCTTACTAAGTGAAGTCAGCTCTCTGAAAAATGAGGTCAGTCACATAAGGAAATAGTCCCAGTTACATTTTCAAGGGAAATGGTTACTACAGTCTACACACCACACAAGGCTGCTGTGATTTTTCTAACACTGGCATTCTGGAACTTACTTACCAATACTAACAGACTGTGGTGTGAGGAAACAAATAAATTGGCTTTGCTGGCAACATAAACTTTAAAATGCTTAATGGCTCACACCAAGGCTAAAAAGCCTCTATGTCAATGCTAGTAAATGCTTGTTGATGTCTTCTTGAGAAGCTATGCTGCTTCAGCCCCACACTACTACATCACGAACATCCACTTTTATAATTTTATTTTTATGCTTACTACAGTGTCTTTTGTTGCAGTCAATGTCCAGACATTTTGAGATAGATTACAGGCTGTTCTCACACTTGATGTGATAATAGTGAGCACTTAGAACATGTGAGAGTTACTATGACCCCAGTAACATGATTTGTGTTTCTGTCAGCATACATTTTTGCACCCCTGTACTTGTGTGTGTGCACAGGTGGAACTGCGGAAGACGGAGCAACTGCTGGAGCGTCAGTCAGAGCAGCTAAGTGTCTCTCAGCGAGTGATCGCAGAACAGGAGGTGGAGTTGGCTGAGGTGACCAAAGAGCTGAAAGAGACTGAGCGGGAGAATACAGTGTTACGGCAATCCATGGAGAAGATGCTGGAGGAGACGGACTACAATAGGTATATACTCTGACAACTGGAGTATAAGTGGAGTGCCTGTCACTCCTCAAATTAGAAGTAGATAAGTGCTACTGTGAGAAAGTCTTAAAGTCGGTCATAAAGATCCTGCTCCTTGGTGCTCATAGCCATGTTGTATTTATTTTATCCAGGTTTTTGGAAACAATTTATTCCTAAGCACAGTCAAATAAATTGGGTAAATCTGGGGTTAAAATGTTGAAAAGTGAAAAATAGATTTAGTTTATTTAGGGCCTGAAGGCTAATTGCTCTTGTTCTAATAGTAGTAATATATAATGAGAGAAAGTCAATCTGGACTGTTGCTCTCATCTTGTCTTTGCAGGCAAGATAGCACCCATCAGGACAAAGATGCTTTGCTCAGGAAGCTGATGGAGGCTGAGGTGGATGGGACAGCAGCTGCCAAACAAGTCTCAGCCCTGCAAGAGTCTGTTTCCAAACTGTGTGTTGCTAGTGGCAGTGTGAGTATTAACCAAGCACCAACACTCAGTATGTGCCCTGTAGCATCCAGCATTTTAAGAACCTTAGAAATTAGTAGGTTACCTCTTCAGCTGCTGCAGTGAGGAAGGCTTTCTGGTAAATTGACATTCTCTGGAGAAAAGAACAAATTAATTTTCATAAATGGTCAGAATTATTCTCTGTGTTATGAGTTCAGTGATGTGTCAGAAGCTGTTTAGTAAATCTGTCCCCTCTCTGTCTTTTGTTTGTTTGCTGTAAAGAGGTTGTCTGGCTCAGAGTCTTCACTCTTAGCCTGTCAGAAGGAGCTGTTGCTGCAGAAACTGGAGACATTTGAAGTCACAAACCGAACTCTGCGCCAGCTTCTCAGAGAGCAGCACCGATCGCAGGTATTGTGTGTATCTGCAATGACTTGTTTTGTGTTGTGGTTATGATGTGTTACCTTTAGAGGAAGAGATTTCCTATGTAAACTATCTTGGCAGCCTTTTACACTGACAAGATAACTTCAGGACAGAGAAACTAGAACACTGTTGGTTCACAGGATTTGGGGCTGAGTAGCTATTAAGACTAGGAGCCAGATTTATGTAAACAGTGCAGTTGTCACAATATTCATTTAGTGCCTGATTTGCAGCTTATTACACTTTCATTGTGAACTACTGTATTGCCAAACACAGTGATTTTAATTCCACAGCTTATACTTGAAGCACAGTCAACTTGACACGAGAACACTTTTATAGATCTAATTGCTCTGGTAATGTTGTATAAGTCATGACAACAGTATGGGAAATGATGAAGATCTGAAATGGGACACATGATACATGATACATAATACAGTTATGGGTCTAAATAAATACCCGTAACTGTTGTAGGTACAGCAGGAACCTGCAGCTCCAGAGTGATGCTAGAATACAGAATTAGATGTTGTCAAGTGTGTTAATATGTTGCATTGTGTAATTATAAGAAAGAACAATAAAGTTTAAACTTGAATGTAATTAAAACACCATTATCCATCTTATGTTCATTAAATGTTGGAGAATATTAACTTATTCATTAATGCTTGTTGCAGTCATTTGATGGTTGTAGGCCTGTGTTTTCATGAGCTCATCTGTTTCCACGACACTAACCTGGTACTGCTCTCTGGATGTTTTTTTGTGACTAATTATATTTGCTGTCACAGACCTTTGTTTTGTTAATCTCATCTCCACGATGTCTTCTTCTGATTATTAGAGAAACATTTCCAGCAGAACTTACAGTAAATGTCAAGCTGGCTGACAGACTTTCACCTGTGTTTATTTTCTTTTTAAGCAGGTGGAGTCAGTCCGATTTTCAGAGCAAAAGGACACATTACTGAAGAAACTGGCAGACACAGAGGCAGAAAATGCAGTAGGTTTAAAATAAGCCCACTATAAGTCTACTTTAATCTGCTTTAATTAGCCCATACTGAATGTCTTTAGTCTCTTTTAGAAAATTCAAATCTGCCTATACCTATCAGACATTGCATTGACATTCTTTTTTTATGTATTGTGTTTTGTATCTTCACTTAGTTTTTCCCATGTGTATAAAATGTGATGTATAAATAAAGCTTTTCCATTTACAGCATCTTGTGGTAAAACTTCAGGAGAAAGACGGAGAGGTTAAAGAACTTGCCAAAATGTTAGATTCTGAGAAGGTACAGTATTGGGAGCACAACTATTATATAGATATATATAGATAGCATTTGATCATTTTGTCAAAGCAGACATGCAGATTTTTACTAATGTAAAGTCTGTTGGACTTTGAAAATGTAGGACAATGCCAGAAGTACAGCTGATTTGTCCAAGAGTTTGGATTCAACAAGAGCTCATTTACAAGGAATGCTCCGCAGCAAGGAGGCTGAGAACAACCGGCTTGGTGTGCAGATAAAGGTTTGTCATGGGATCTCGTATGTCCAGGCACATACCATCCTGGTTAATAATCTGTTGTTGTTTGGTGTGTATTGTCTTTATGAGTCTGAGACTTTAAAAATGGTAAACGCAGCTGTAGTGCTTGGTTCTGTCCTTTCAATTGGTTCAGAATATGGAGCGAGCAGCCAATCAGCAGAAGGCAGAAATGGATCATCTGCAGGAGCAGCTGACAAGGCTGAAGGAGCAGGCAAGCGCAGACCGGGAGGCTCTGAAACGAGCCACACGAGTCCAAAAACAGCGAGCTGAGCGCAGTGAGGGCACTGCAGGCCAACTGAGTGTTCAGCTGCTGGACATGGTAGGACTGTCTGGGTTATCTACTAGTTGTTAATTTATTAGTCAGATAGACACAAGACATAGTCATTTTAAGTTTGTGTATTTACTCTTTAATTAATAAATTACTGTCCATATTAAAATATTATGACCATATGAGTGACCAAGAATATGACCATTATTCTTTATTTTCAACAGGAGAAGCAGGTGACGGATGCTCTGTCGGCAGCTGAGACCTGGCAAAGTCGCTATTCTCAAGAAGTGACAGACAAGAGTAAACTGGAGATTGAACTGTCACTGTTAAAAAGGTAATTGGATCTTTTCAGGGTACGTGTGGTTGTGGAAAGACAAGAATCTATATATCTTGGTACATATTGTTTTCCTATTTAAACTAAGAAAATGTAACATTTAAAAAAAAATTTTCAAATTGATGGCAGCAGCAGATACTTTATACCCAATCATGTTACTGACCTGTTGCCAGTTAATGTAATGTGTTTGTCTTAAGAAGATTTACCAAGTGGGAACAGGAAGAGGAAAACTGTAGGCAATTCAAAATATTTGTTAGTCTGTGAAAAGTTACCCCTGGTTTTGGTTAAGACACTGATATTTAAGCAGTGTAAGTGAAAATATCACATTTTATGTGTTCTAATAGCCATATAGCAGAGCTGACTGAACAGCTGCAGAGCACAGAGGATAAAGACAGAGTGGAGAGAGAAGCTCTGCTGGATCACCTGCATGGACTGACCACAGAAAACACTGCTGCCAAACTGGAGAACCAGTCCCTCAAGGTGAAACACCAAACAAAAAAGTCACTTGTGACAGTGACCACAACCCAGTCATCAAATTGTCACCTGTAATACACACCAAGACATTATTTATTTGTAACAGTGTAATCAGCTGGCAAACCATCTGAAACTTTAAATCTGACCTTTCAGAAGCATAAACTTCTTGATTGAATTGATCATACATACCCTCCCAGGTGTTAGAACGTCTTACAATAAGTTCATGTCCAGTAAACCAATAAACTGAGTTTATATTTGGCTTTTCCTTTGTATTAGCAGAGTGACTTTCTACTTTCAGTGTAAACTAGAACTAAAAATGGACAAATAAAAATGACTTTCCTTAGGAACATCTCAGTCCATACTTGTCCAGAAAAGGAAGTTTTTTTTAATCTATATATATAAGTTTAAGTGTGTGTGTCTGTGTGTGTGTCTGTGTGTGTGTCTGTGTGTGTCTGTGTGTGTCTGTGTCTGTCTGTCTGTGTGTGTCTGTGTCTGTGTGTGTCTGTGTCTGTGTCTGTGTGTGTCTGTGTGTCTGTGTGTGTCTGTGTCTGTGTGTGTCTGTGTGTGTCTGTCTGTGTGTGTCTGTGTGTGTCTGTGACTCACTTCCATTCGATATCAGAAATACAGATTCACTTCCTCTATTCAAGTCAAAACTCAAAACCCATCTGTTTAAATGAGCTTACTCTCTTTAATTTTCCCAAATGTTGTCAATTGTTGTTTTTATATTTTTTAAATGTATTTTACTGTTCTTTTACTCTTCTTTTGTTGGGTTTAGAAAGGCACCCACAAATAAAATGTATTATTATTATTATTATTATTATTATTATTACATTGTGTGTTTTGTGATCCATTTATAACTATTTGTTTAAACAACAGATAATAATAATAATAATATGTAAGGTGTTTCCAAATGTTTTCTTCCCAGTGTATCTGTGATGGTTTTGTGTCTCAGGTGTCTCGTTCATTTTAATATAGTTAGGGTCTTACAATTACATTAGGAGGATGTATTGTTCTCTTAGTTTGCAGCAATCACTGATCGCGCTAAACTATGTTTCTGTCAGGCTGAATTGTCGTCAGTGGAGGAGAAGCTAGCCTTGTCTCAGTCAGAACTTCAGCAGGTCAAAGCTTCCATCAAGCAATATGAAAGCCTGCTGGACAGCTATAAGGTCCAGGTATGTGGAGCGCAATGTACCACTAGAAATGCACACATTTTAATATTTAATATTAGTTCCCCTTGTGCTATCCACCTTTGTTTAGGTAGGGAAAACCAGAGCCGAGGCAGATGAGTATGGTACTCGACTGGCTCAGGCGGAGCATGAGGCCCAGGCAGTGCGGGAGGAGCTGGAGAAGGAAATAGAGGAAGTGCGCAGGGAGTTATTGGGGCGGCTGGCAGAGATGGAGCCTCTTCCTGAAGCTTTACAACGCTGTGAGCGGCAGCTGCAGGAAGCTCAGGACAGGGAGCGCAGCCTGGAGAGACGCAGCAGGGAGCTCAGCACAACTCTGACTGATCTACGCTTGAAGGTCATAGTAGTCCTGTGCATGAAATTCCAATTAAATTGGAATTAAGCTAGAATGCAAGAAGTAATCTAGAATTTTATGAGAACTGTAATCATCTTTGAAATATTCTTTCGTATTCCACATGGCCCTTTGGCTTTACTCACTTTAAGATGTTGAACAGCAGAGTGGGTAGAAATCTTCCTCATATTATGCTTGTTTGTAGGGCTGTGATATGAAATGTGATGCTGTTTCTCACTGTGGGGAAAAGCTGTCTTGCTATTCGTACACAACAGAACCAGAGCAGCAGCAGCAGCCAGCCATAAGTGTGAAATTAGAATGGAAGATGCCCCCCTCTGTCTGACAGCACTTAGAATACCTGTTCAAAACAAACAGGACAGAGTGACAGAAGACACCTGACTTTACTGCAGTGCAGGAGACAGTTTCTGCCCAAAGGTCTCAACTGCTGCCAGAAAATGAAGACATGCTTATATTCTTAAAAAAGAACGAGATCATCAAATACTTTGGTTTAAAGTCCAAGTCATTCAATAAAGTACTTGTTGTGGTAGGTGGAGACCCAAGGCAGCCAAATGGAGCTCTTTAAACAAAGGAACAAGGTGCTGCTGGATGAGAACAGACAGCTTCAGCAGCGGGTGGAGAGTTTGGAAAGGTCTGTTTTCTGCTTTATGTCACTGAATTTTACACGTTGCTCAGAACAGAGATGTGTGTGATGATACAGTGTGTGACATTGTGCCCGTTTGTCAGTAAAATAGTGCCAAAATAGCTTTAAGCAGTTCCTGTTTGCAGTGTATTCATGATGGTATATAGAGAATATTATTTTGATTCTGAATAACACTTGATTCTGGAGTCATAAGGAGCATCTCTTTTCATCATCTCATTTCTAAATGGATTTATGCAAATTCATTCACTGTGGACAGAAAATGATTGTGTCACATGTGTGTTTAATGTGTTTTATTTTATTTATTTGTTAATTTCTGCCTTTAATTACTGAAGATCTCTGGTCCAGACACTTTGTCATTGCATGGAGAAACAGTTTATCTCTTTCATTAGTCTCATCATGTGCATGTCATTCTCACATGTGTGATGATAGCATAGCTTGTAAGAAATTAAATCATCTTAATGTAATGATACGGTGCACTGACTGTTCACTGTTCTTTTTTTTTGTCATCTTGCAGAAAGCTGGAGGAGGCCTGCAGTCAGAACAGCGACCTGCTGGCAGTCATTGCCAAACGGGAAGAGACCATCCACAGCAATCAGCTCCGTCTGGACGACAAAACAAGGGAATGTTCCCTGCTGAGCTGTAAACTTGAGGAGGCTCTGGAAGATGCTCGCCAACAGGTCTGAACCTGACAGCCTGACAACCTGCTAAACAGCAGCCATACAAACTGTGTGCTTAAGAGTTGTGTAGCAGATCAGCATCAGAAACGTTAACCTCTACACCCATTTAAGTGACACCTCTTGACAGAAACAATAGAGAAAAATGCTAGATAATCTGGCAAAAAGGTTTGTCAGAACACTCTCTTACACTTTAATATTACACCCAGGGGCTGCTGCAGCTGGGTGTGTAGCATTACGTCTTGAACTGCCTGTTATTGGGGATATTTCCAGATTATATAGTTTTCATTCACCGTTACCCATTAATTAAGTTCAGTGTGTTTATTTATCTCCAGATGTCAGAGACCAGAGAACGTGCTTCCACCAAAGAACGCTCCACGCAGTCCAAGATATTGGACTTAGAAACCCAACTCAGCAGAACCACCTCAGAAATCAATCAACTGCGACACAACAAAGACGAGGTAAAGCCCTCCATTACCAGTTTCCTCACATCATTGTGCGTATAAATTTGTATAAAGTTGATCTGTAAGGTGTTTATTTATGATGCTCAGATGGAGCGACGATACCAGAGCCGACTGCGGGATGTGAAGGATCGCCTGGAGCAATCAGATAGCACCAACCGAAGCCTGCAGAACTACGTCCAGTTCCTGAAAGCGTCCTACACCAATGTATTTGGAGATGTGGCCCTTAGCAACTCACTGCAGGCCCCATCACCCTTTTGATAGCCTGTCCACCAGAGGTGCATTATACACATTCCACAGTAGTAACATGGTTTAAAGCTGTTGCTAGTTTTGCTTAGAAGAAGTGGAGGCCGAGAGGAGGTCAGCAGTGGCTTGGTGAATGGTTACATAGCACTCAGCTGGGTGAAGAGCAACATTGACTGATCTGTTAGTGTGGGCTTTTAGAATGTAATACCTGGTTTCTGTAAATATTTATTTGGAGTGGATTTGGTGAGAAAAAAAATAACACTGACACAAAGAAGTACCAACAGTGTGGACACTGAAGTTGGTCCAGAGATTCTGAATCAGGATCAGAAGAATCAGAATAGTTTGCAGTAATGTAACTGTACTCATGGGGGCTTTCATTTAAATGAGTCAAGACATTTGCTGAGTTTGAAGGTCAACTCCTACATCATTGATCTTCCCCATGTTTATCTTACCATGCTCTGTTTCTCTGCATGTCTTTCTAACACAGGAGAGGAGAGGAGTGCAGGACAAGCAAATGGTGACACTGACATGTTAGATTGGCTGTGTGATAGAAAATATGCAGTAAAACTGTGCTAGCTTACTCAAATGTGAACAGTGAGCAACTCACGTTTTGCTATGCAAAAAAAAAAGAGTCACGACACACACACTGAAACACACCGATGGGGTTTAAAGGGGAACTCAGTATTTGGGCTTGAAAGCATGTTTACTGACTTTTATTATTTTTGATTTCTCAAAGACCAAACATCCAACACCTAATATTCCCATTTGTAATTTTTACTAATGCTTCAGTTTTTCATTGTCTTGATAAAAGTTTTGGTTTCTATTTTCTATGCCAAAAACAGAAACTGCTAAATTTCATGACAAATATGAAATAGATCTCCTAATAGAATGAACACATCATACTGTATTTGTACTCGAGTATATTAAAACTATATCACATTTATTTAACTTGGTAGACAAACCGTCCAGGACACATTGTGTACTTACTTTTGCTCTTTGATTGTATGTAGCTGACAACATTGGTGCTGTCACTGTCTTTTGGCTGGTACGAGGCAGTGTGTGTCTTGTGATTTCACTTTTACATTCTCATATACAATGTTAGCAAACTTAGTAGGTGTTGCTCATGTTTTTATCCAAAGTATTAAAGTGTATTTAACAAATGAATAATTTAAATCTGCTGCAAACCTGCAATAAAACACTTGAATCAAACTGGAAATAATGGTGTCTATGTCTTTTTTTCATATAGAGTTTAAAAGCATAAAACACAGCATAACACATGTTGGTGTTTGTCCACCCTGTACACCTCTGACTTTCTGTACAACATAGAGTCCTGTCATCTGCAGAAGTTAGAGCTAGAGACACCAACGAACTGAACAAACTGATCAGAAGGGCTGGCTCTGTGCTGGGGACTTCACTGGACCTTTAGAGCAGGTGGTGGAGAGGAGGCTGCTTATTAAACGTCATGGAGAACATCTCTCATCTTCTCCACAGCCTGCTGGTTAAACAGCGCAGCAGCTTTAGTCCTAGATTTCTTGAGCTCCGCTGTAATATGGAAAGGTAGGTAACCCCTCAAAGACTGCAGGGCCAGATGGAGTCAGCCCCAGGGTGCTGACAGCCTGTGCCCCCCTGCTTAGTGGGGTCCTCCTACATGTCTTTAACCTCAGCCTGCGTTTGGAGAAAGTTCCTCTTGGGTGGAAAAAAATCACGCCTGGTTCCCATTAATAAAAAAACATGTTCCACTGTCCTCAGTGACTACAGACCAGTTGCTTTGACATCACACATTATGAAGGCTTTTGATAGACTGGTCCTGGAGTCCCTCCGACCTCACCTCACCGCTTGACTCCCTCCAGTTTGCCTACCAGCCCCAAATAGGTGTAAATGATGCAATCATCCATCTACTCCATTTCACCTACACCCACCTGGACAAACCTGGAAGCTCAGTGAGGACAAAAAAACATGCTGTTTGACCCTCCCATGATTTCCTGAATCTTCTCACTGGTCGCCCTCAGTATGTTCGTCCGCAGAACTGTGTGTCTTGACACTGTGGTCTGCAGCACAGGTGCTCCACGGGACAGTTCTGTCTCCATCCCTCTTCACCCTGTACACTTCAAACTTTTGCTTCAATTCAGACTCTTGCCACCTTCAGAAGTTCTCTAATGACTCTGCGGTTGTAGGATGTATTCACGGTGGAGACATCACAGAGTACCAGGGTGTGGTGGACAACTTTGTGGACTGTTGTGAGCTCAACCATCTCCAGCTCAACATCAGCAAAACAAATTAGCTGGTGGTGGACTTCAGGAAATCTGGGGGTCTTGTAACCCCTCTCTTCTTAAAGGGGGAGGAGGTGGAGATTGTGTCAGAGTATAAATATTTGGGTATACCCCTACAATAAACTGGACTGGTCTACAGTCTGATCTGTGTCGTGCACGGCGAAGCTGCACTCTGATGTGAACACACAAACACACACGGAGCACACATGGGCAACGTGAACCTGCACCTGAAAAGCATATTTTAAAAGTTGGTAATTTGACTGATGTCATTAAAAGAAACACGTAAACGCCATGATCAATGTTGGTGTCTGTTGTTTGGGTGATTTGCTGCAGCAACGGTGTGTGTATAGTATTTAAATGGTATGTCATACTCCAACTTTGCAGTCATTGAAAATCAAAACGTCCTGAAAAAAGTTGTAGAAACTTTCTGTCTATTGTAGAAAGTCTTACGCCCACCCCAAATGCTCTCATTGGTTGATATGCACAACGACGCCAATCCAAAGCCAGTACTGATCAACATCCCACCCCTCCTGTGACCCGTTGTGCTTGTTTTTTTTTTGTTTTTTTTTACTTTTTTTTAATTATTATTAAGCTTTATATACAAACATAAGGCAGCAAAATGCAGTTAAAGTGTCTAACATCCGAAGCACATGGAGTAGAAGAGGAAACGGAAATTGTATAAAGGAACATTATGTTAAAAAAACAAACAAAAAGAATCCGTTAAACAGTAAATGTATAAATAATTCATAATTGATTAATTAGGGATGTAGAAAAATATCAAGGTCCTTCGCAGTTTGTGACAAAATCACTGCAGTATTTCCTTTCATAAAGTCCAAGGCACAGAAGAACTGTGGAAGTTCTTTCTTGAAGACAAAAAAATTTGGAAATGTCTGGACTTATGAATAAAGAATGTCCCTAATAATAAGATACAATTGAGTAAGAGATCAAGCATATCATCATCAAGTGTAAAACCAAATATGATATCATTACAAGTAAAAACACACGTTTGATAATTTTGTATTTCAATCTTGCAGATCATCCCAGGATGTTTGGGAGTAGATGCAGGAGAAGAACAAGTGTTCTGCCGTCTCTATGTCGACACTGCAGAAAGTGCAGGAATTATCATCAAGATAAAATCTAACATGAAGCACTTCTTTACATGGGTAAATAGCATTGAGAGTTTAAAAAAAATATCTATTTAACTTTGGGAGGAACAGGATAATTAATATATTTTGTGCGAATGTTTTTAATAGTCAATTTGTCTAATCTGAAAATAATCAAATTTTTATTAGAGAGGCCAGGGAAAAGTCTATTAGTAAGACATTGTCTAATAATTCTGTTTGTAAATTTACCATCCTTGAAATTAATACCATCGAACAGGAGAGGAAAAAACGGGCTATAAATTAAGGGAGGGGCTGAAACAACAAAACTGACCAACATCAAATGTGCAGCTGGAATAGCCTTTAGATGTGTATCAAAATCCTTTCTAACAAACTGTGTATTATATTTTAAACAAAAATTTTCAAAAGACAGAACATTTCCTGCATTATCCCACAGATGTAAAACTGACCAGATGTCCTTCTCCGTCCAAACTTCATACTATAGGGATTTGTGTTTGTGGGTAATACATCTTTTATTCCAAATAGGCACCAAATGTGGGGAGAAGTTGTGTTTGAAAAATAATTTGGAGTACAAAAGAACTTGTTGATGAAAAAGTGATAGTTTGTAAGGGAGTTTAGAGATTACAAAATCACAGCTCAGTAACAGTTTTATTCCACCCAGTTTTTTAAACATAGCTCTGGGAACACAGAACCAGAAGCTGTTGCTGTTGGACAGAAACCATTAGAGCCAGTTAATTTTCAATTTTCAATTAATCAAGAGACTTTTCTTCAGGAAGTGTGTTTTTCTTTTCCATATATAGTTGAAATTAATTTGGTTAATCAACTTAATAGTTTTTTTGGACACAGCAATCGAGCATGCAGGGTAAATGCATCTGGATAAACTTTCCATTATAGTCAGGAAAATGCCACCTAAAATAGAAAAGTCCCGCTGTGACCACATGTTAAGTTTGGCTTTGCATTCATTAAGCTTTCTTATGATGTTCAAACTTTCCAAGTCTTTTTCAGTTTTAGATAGTTGGACACCTAAATATTTCACTGACATCTTAACAGGAATATTGCAGAAGCGTGATAAAGGGCAAACATGTATAGACATCAACTTACATTTATTTAAATTTACAGTTAGACCAGAAGCATTTGAAAAGATTCTTACATATTCCCAAACTTTTGGAATTTCCTCTTTGTTTTTGACAAAAATAGCAGTGTCATCAGCCAATTGTGTAATGACTAGTTTTTGGTCAAGGACATTTAAATGAGCAATATCTGAGTGTTTAATAAAGATGGCTAACAACTCCACTGCCATAATGCAAAAATGGAGGGGAAATGAGACAGACCTGTTTAATACTTCTTTTAATGTCATATCTGGGCAGGGTTCCACCTTGGAGGGCAATAGAGCTATTTGTGTTGTGGTAAAAAGATTTAACTATATTTATAAAATGTGCACCAAAGCCAAAGCAGTTCAGTGAGCGAAAAATTAATTTGTGCTCCAACATATCAAAGGCCTTGTAAAAGTCCAGGAAAAGAATGAAACCATCGTCTTCAATAAGGTCCTTTTAGTCAAGAAGATCAAGGACTAGACGAATATTATTGTGAATTGAGCGACCTTTAATAAAGCCTGATTGCGTTTCACTAATAATTTTCAGAATACCTATTCTAAGCCGATTAGTACAAATCTGAGTGAATAATTTATAGTCATTATTGAGTAAAGTTATGGGTCTATGATTGATCCATTGTGCTTGTTAGTGATGAGCAAGTGATAACTGTTAACAGAAAGTCATTGTTTAATAGAAATGGTTTGAGAGTGGTATTTTGTTTGTCCCTGACTTGTTGGACTCATATGGTAGTCTGTTGGATTATGTATCTTTTTTGAAGAAATATAATTTAGGTTGTCCGCAGAAAGAATACTGGACGGTTTGTCGTGCCATCCCATTGGTTCTAAGGCAACTAATATGCAACATAATGTTATATACAGAAGTCAAACCAGGGTTGCCAAATTTAAAAATTGGAAATTGTAATCTAAACGATAGCAATTGTAACAATAAGGTTATTAGTGTGAACTTTAAATTAATTATTTTCCACGAGTTCGACTCAGGTAGGCTTTTGCAGGCTTTTCACGGGGATCAGTCACTCATGGAAAAGACGTTTTCTACATTTGTTAAGTGGCCTGTTTCCCCAAAAGTTAAAGAAACTCATTTCATGATAATTAATAATATATTCCCAGTGTCTGAATTTCTAAAGAGAAGGTTTAAATTTGGAGGTGGACCTGTGTTCTTTTTGTGTTTTAGTCTGTGAAACGTTACAACACCTATTTCTTCTATGTCCTGTGTCAGCTGATTTTTTGGTTAGAAATACACAGCTGGTTATCACTCAAGATCAGTGATATTCCACAGTTTTACCTACGTGATGTTATCTTCTACATGGATGACCTACACCCATTGGTCTAACATTGTCATCCTTTTAGGTAAATACCATATACATTATAGTAAGTGGAGATATAGTAAACTCTCTCACACAGTTTCAAAATTACTTTAAACAATACTTTGTCACCTAAGAAACTGAAATCCAGCAAATCAGTAAGGATCTGTGATGACATTTCTCGTTTGTTACCGTTTTGATTTATGCCTCCAGTGCCATGCTCTCTTTGTTATTTTGCACTTTTTTTTTGTTACTGTGAATCGTTTTAGCCTCCCTCGTACTTTTGCTATTGTGTTGTAGTCTTTAAATGTTGATTTATAGTGTTATTATCTGCAAGATTTTGTATTGTATTATATTTACTTGTTAATAAAAATTTATTGATTCATTAGTCTGTGTTTTCTCTGTGGAGATCAATTATTTTACAGAATAAATGCTGTGATTGATCAGAAAAAGTCAATTGTATCTTAAACTTAAGTCACAGATTACTTTCAGATCCCTAAAAGAACATCTGCACAGATTTTTCAATCCTGACAGTCTAAATATGAGACAGATCAATAATCAAATGTCTGTCTTGTGTTTCTATTGACTGACTAATGTTTTTATTTATAGTTTAAACAACAAACTGACATGATGACAGCGTTTCTTCACAAGTTTCATGTGAAATAGATGACTTAAAAAAAAACAACGGTTTGTCGTGCCATCCCATAGGCTCTAAGGCAACTAATATGCAACATATGATTTTGTTTTTCAAAAAAATCAATCAAAGACCAATAATTTTTTTCAATGTTAGATTAGGAGGTTATAAACACACCTTCTGTAGCATTTTGACAACAAACAACAGTTAGTCAACAATGCAATTTTATTTATTCTGTAACCGATCTGACAGGATGTGGGGATTTGGTACAAACGGAAGCTTTAATGCTGACCCTAACCCCCCCTAACCCTAACCCTCAGCTGACAGACAGGTGAAGGACGAAGTTTGGAGAAAAAGCAAAAACTCTACCTTCTTAAAAGGCATCGGTGTTAGATTGGCCGAAATGTTACTGAGAGAAGATTTGGAGGAAAGAAGACAACTCTGGCACTTTACAGTGTAAGGTTTAATACCTTACACATTATATAAATATATACAGAGTAATGTAGAAAACCCAACAGTCCCACTTAAGCAAGCAGTTAGGCAACAATGGAGAGGAAAAACTCCCTTTAACGGAAGAAACCTCCAGCAGAACCAGGCTCATGGTGGGCGGCCATCTGCCTCGACCGGTTGGGACAACAAAAAAATTCTGTCTTTTGGTTAATGGTGTAGAGTGCGAAGACAGTAAAGTTATAGCAAAAGAAGTTTTTACATATTTCTCCAATTTATATTCCAGTTCTCTAGAGCAGTTACAGAATCTTTTTTTTTAAAGTTAAAAATGTTATTCCTCAGGTTGAAGATTCTTTCAAAGATATATGTGACTTGCCTTTTACAATTGCAGAATTGGGTTCAGTTGTTTCAAAGATGACCCTTAATAAATCTCCAGGTATAGACGGTCTCACTACTAACTTTTATCGGGTTTTTTTGGAAAGAGTTGAGGAATATAATGTTCAAAGCCTTTGTTTTTTGTTTGGAAAGGAAGGAGTTAACGGCTACTATGAAACAAGGATTAATTACTTTAATTCCTAAACCTGGAAATGATAAAAGGCTTCTTAATAATTTGAGACCAATCACACTGTTAAATATGGATTATAAAATTCTTTCAGTAGTTATTCCTGCCAGATTAAAAAGGGGAATTTTATCAATAATTAGTGAAACACAATCAGGTTTTTTGAAGGGACGATCAATTCATAAATAACATAAGATTGGTATTAGACCTGTTGGATTACAGTGAGTTTATTGATTTAGTGAAGGTGGATATATTTTATTGAACATCTATTTATACTACAGACTTTGACTCATTTTGGTTTTGGACACAATGATATCAATGATATCAATAGCTCAGTAGCTTTGGATCAAGGCACGTGTTCAAGGTTTGGAATTAACAGAGGGAAGGGAAGATTTGGCGTATTCTAGAAAACATAGAATTCGGTGACAGGAAGGTTTCCAACAAATTTCTAAGAACTTTGTTAATAAAAGATTTTTTTCCCAAACTAATCAAGAGGGATTATATACTTAAGGATTTTGATTTTGATCAGAAAACTGTAATCAGAAAGAAATATATTTCTTACCCCATTTGTCCAAAGGTAAAAGAACTTCATTTTAAAATTCTAAATGACATTAACCCGACTAATGATTTTATTAGGCAAAGATTTAAATTGGATGTTAATGGTTGTACCTTCTGTGATAATGAGCTGGAAAATCTTGATCATCTCTTTTTTCAATGTGAAATTGTGCATGGGTTGTGGGAGGACATGTGGAGCTGGTTGCAGACCAAAGGGATTGACTTGCCCTTATTGAATTTAAGGATAGTTAAATTTGGATCGGATTTTTAATTAACAACTCCTTTCAACTGGGATAGTTCTTTATCCACAAATACAGATTCTTCAAACATAAACCTGATTTTTGAATGATGTTTGAATGATTTAAAATTATTTAGTAAATCGTTACTCTTAGTTGAACAGGAATCGGCCAGAAAATTGTTTACATTATTGCTATTTTTGAATTAATCTGATTGCTTTCTGCCCCCTTTGTTTTATATTTTATTTATTTATTTTTTTTTTATAACTATTTTATTTTTTTAACTTTTTGTGTGGAATACTGTTGATAGAATTTTTTTCTATATGTTTGTTTGTTCAAATGGTAAATTAAGTTAGAGACTTTCAGCCACTCCCCTTGCTGCGTCTGTCTGCTCTCGTCTCTTGTCGAGGCGAGGCGCAGTTCATCTGAACAAGCCCATTGTTTCACAGTCCGATGGTCTTCGGACGGAAGTCATCATCCACTAAGTATCTTTGAACTACACAATAAATAGACAAAATATGAATGTTGCTCATAATTTTAGAAGGGGCTTATGTATGGTAGTTGACATTAGGAGGTTGTCAAAAGAATTTACAAATATCTAACAATATATAATGGCTAACGCACAACGATCCTTTGTCTGCAAAGGTCTCGTGGTAGTCATCTGATAGAAAGGCTGCTGAACAATTGTCAGATAACTTGATGATTAATCGAGTTATTTTGTAAGGGCTGAATTTCTTTCCCACATAGACTGTACAGGTAGTCGTACATACAGGGCCGGAGTGGGACTCCTTTTCAGCCCTGGAGTCACGACTTCATGTGTTGTTGTACCGCCACTGGTTTTAACGAAACATTTACTCAGCTTAGTACATTTGGCTGCGTCAGTGTCTAGAGCTTTCTTTTTTTTTATTCTGGCCGTTTCAGCACAACCTTTGCGCTTTTTATTATCTATTTTTCATCTCTTGCGTATCTCTTAACAACTGATTTTGCTGTTGACCAAGGTGTCGGGGGAGTCGAATGATAATTACGTCATCATTAACCTGCAGGCTGCATTCTGCTCATGGGGCTGCGAGAAAATAAACAAAAACAGTGGAACTGCGGTAAAATAATGAATAAAAAGAGTGAGGCTATGGCAAAATAATGAACAAGAGTGAAAAGAGTGCTATGGTGTGAGTGCAGGCAGCTAGGGACACCGGCCCTCGCGGCCAAAAAACGGACCGGCCCACCGAGAACTCTACCGGTCCTCCCGATTAGTCAATCCGGGCCTGCATACATATATAGCACAGTATCAGTGTTACACTTAAAAGTCAAACTGTGTGTTCCTGTACAACCAGTAGGAAAGTGTAAGTATGAAATGTAATGCTGCTCATATGCTTTCAGTTGTGAATATTCAGTGAAGTCTTGTTTATGCCACAATCACTATTCTTACTGTAAACATTACAATTATGTAACAATCTGCTTATAACATTCTGAAATGAAGTCAAAAAACAAATTAATACATTGAGAATGTATATACGAGCAAATTGAGGAAGTTTCGACTATGTTCGGTATGTTCCGTAAAGCTGCAGAAAATGACGTCACAACAGGTTAAAAAAAAAAGCCATACCAGTGCGTAGTCTCTCATCCGTCGTCGTTGATCCGCCTGGACAGCCACAATATCTTCAGCTCTTTTAACAAAAACCAACCAAGGTACGAAAATGCACATATTGTTATTGAGTTGCTCATTTTAAAAGAGATTAATTTCACAACACAGACTTTGCTTTCCTTGGCCGCCCTGTTCTGTTAATTCAGTTTGTGTTCTATGGGTGCTAATGCGAGTGCGCTAGCTTAATGGCTAACGATAGGGTTAACGTCGTTAGCTAGCTGCAAGAATTTGTATTGTTAAATGACATTTAACATTAGCGACGCTACGGTGGGCAAAATACAAGCAAAAAACGCTTAACAAGGATTTGCATCTAAAGAGACCAATGGGTTAAATGAAATCTAGGTTAAGCATTACCCAGCCTGCCAGATGACTTTAGCTTGTTTAGAAAACATTAAGCTGCGTCGCAAAGAAAATTGTTTATTTTAAATATTCATTAGTTGACGTATTTAACGTCTGAAAATGTTTTCTTCACCGTAGCGAACATAGGCAATGGGTTTGTCCCGTGCTGTAGGCTGCTAGCTAGTCTGTTAGTTAGATGCCTATGTAAATTTGCGGTAACATTAATAAAATGTCGCTGTTAAGCAAGCTATTTATTAAAGCCATACATTTCCTCTGCGTTTGAATCAATTAATCAAGTATAAGTGGAACTGCAATAACAAGGTTACGTAGAAGACAACATTAGGTTGTCGGCCGGAGAGGGAGACGCCCAGTGCCGTTGAATGGCTTTGGACATGTTGCCCCAGCTGTCTGTCCTCTCTGCGTTTGTGTAAATGCGTAACTTTACAGTGTCGCGGTTAATAATTCATCTCTGTTCTGTGGTGGGCTAGTATTCTTAAATCTACGAACACTTGAATGAGTAATTTAGTCAGATGTGTTGTCATTAGCTAGCATTGCTTGTTTTTAAGGAGTGGCCCAAGCCCGTGAAAGGACCGTGGTACTTTCAACAGTTCAACACTTAACAGTTTTATAAAGACGGTGTTCAGTTTGGATAAAGGCGGTTGTGGATAGTAAAAGCAGATAACATGAAGCCGCTATCTCGGCCTATGCTACTAGTGGCCTTGCAAACGGTTTTGACTGGGTGGTGCCAAATTCCTCACATAACTGCCTCTCCACTCATCTCCTTTTTTAGGTAGCTTCACTTATAAATTAGTAGTTACTTATATGGTTATAATACTTTTTATTTAAACTATTAGAAACGTTGTTGTGTCGTGAAGTTTTTGTATTTGGTTTATTTGTTGCCATGGTGAATTTGAGATTTGTGAACAGAGGATGCAGTGAAGATTTAGATTGATCTATCCATCCACTCACATGACCTGCACTGTTGTGTGCTGTGTAAGACTTAAATTGAGCTATTAAAAAGTATTTTCTATCCTCCTAAAAGTTTAAATAAGAATTTTATTTCATACGTCAGAATTGTACATGTTGTGTGGCAGCAGTCTGAGCAAACTTGTGGATGATGGCAACGGGCGTTGTCTGATCCACTTAGAGTATGGATTGGGCCGCATATTTCTGCCTGAACCCATTTCTATCCTGAGACTATGGTGGCCAAACCTTACGAGCATATCGTATTTCATTTTCAAACCTGATCCATGCCCGACACAGTTGAGTTTGCATGGTGCTTTTCAAGTATGGCACTGAGGATAACCTGCTGGTAGAAATGCCAGTCTCTTTTGATCATTATACTCAGAAGACATTTGAGTTCTACAGCCATCTTTTAGGTGTCGTCATATTTTGAACTGCAGTTATGCTTAGTCTTGATCTACCTGAATGACCCTACCTCAACCTGAATATTTTATAAATCTCTGCCCATGTGAAACTGGAACCCATGTAAATGGTCTGCACTTATATAGCGCTTTTCTACCTAGACATGTCATGACTGACAGATAAAATGAGTTTTTATAAATGTAAAATGTAAGTCAATTGGCTCTAGGTAGTTTTTAATGCAAAATAGACCTATCATGGCATTTAGTCCAATTCATTACATGTTGCCTTTCAGAATAGTGTTGTCCCACATAGAATGTAGGTCTCCTCATATCAAGGGCTCTCGGGTTTGATGTTAGGTCTGCAGATGTACTACAGCCTGCTAACTCATTGGCATTCTGCTGTTGGCATGAACTACTTTTCAGGCATTTTGGGGCACTGTAGAAAAGTTAAGTTCTTTCCATTTCAAATGTACAGCCATTTGACTGTTGAAATATTATCATGATGAACCTATAAAAGCAACTTTTTATACTGATTACTCACTACTGATGTTATATACCCTGTAACCAGCCAACAGAGATACACCACATGTCGACATTTACTAATCCCAGACTCAAGGTAATAACCATGTTTGTCACTTCTGTGTGCCTCTGTGTGTTTGTGTGTGCTATTGCGTCTTTTGGTTTTGTATATGAGCAGTGTTAGCTAGTGGTTATGTTGTTTTGCAGAGTAGAAGGCTAGGGCAGAGCTGGAGGGAGGGGTATAGGAGATATGTAGGAGAGAAAGACGCATGGGCTGGGCTACATCTTGGCTTGCCCCTCTTTCACAGTGTAGTCACTGCAGGTGCAATGCGTCTGCTGCTGTAGATGATGTTTTGCTTCCTTAGTCACTATGACACCACACCATCACACCACTGCAGACCATGACTTGATCACAGATGTAGACCTCTGACCAGCTGGGATAGAAAGAAGTAAACCGGAGAAGTCGGATTCCAGAGTGTGGTCTGTCAAACTATCATATAAGTCAGTACAGTAATGGTTGAGTTAATTTGAATGTATAATTGTAACGCAAGTATTTGGTAAGTTACTGCTGATCTGAATTGTGTGTGTCTGTTTCCAGCATGTTCTTTTAGTTCTGGTTGGCACCTACTGTGAGAGGACTAATTACATACTTTTAAGTATGGATGTGATGTTATTGCATGCCTTTTGGTGTGATATTCTTTGCGTGAAAATGAAGTGTGGTCTTATTTAAATAAAATGGACTAATTTCAGAATTTGACTCTGGTATGAGTCCTTTCGAAAACATTGAAAGTTTTGCCAAATAGTTGGCATACCTCTTGATATTAGCTAGTTATCAGCTTCATTAGAGAAATGAACTGTTGCTAAGGGACTGCTCAGTAACTTCTTGGGCATTGTGAACATCTCACATTGGTCTTGAGGGAGATTCACACTAAACAACTGCAGAGCCCATTAAAAATGTTTTTTTTTTCTGGACATCTGGTCAGGCTTAGTTGGACCAGTTTTATTCCAGACTGAATAATATGTTTTTCTATGTGAGACTGCTGGCTGTTGACACAGTACAGTGACGTACAGTAAGTACAGCTTTGTAGTTCAACCTCCTCTGTAACTCTCACTCAGACTCTTTAATTTTTTCTGAAGTTTCTGTTCTCATGGGGTTTGCAAGTTTCTCTGCAGCCAGAATTTAAAATTTTTACAACAACTCATTCAGTGTGCTTTCTAGTATTTGCTCAGACATATTCAAGTGTTAGCTGTTCACTCTTTGGCTGCATCTACTTGACTGTATTTACGTAAGATTTCTTTAGATTCTCACTTCAGTTTGAGGGAAAAGTCAGATATGTTGTTGCTGTTACATCATCATCTTTGTCCTTGGCGATCTTTGGCAAATCTACTTCTCAGCAGGGAAGTAGATTTGCCTAGCCTCATGAGACTCTCCCATTTCCTGTTAATTTCCTTAGCTTCCATCCTCCCAGAATGGCGCCAGTGTGACCTCTATTTATAACAGATGGTTCAGCATCTAAACTGGGAGCAAGTGAATGACTTTGTCCACAACTCTGTGGACATCTGATTATAGAGGGCTGAAGGAGGGTCAGTGAAATCTATTAATCACTAGAAAAATGCTGTATTTCTAGGTCCAGTTTTAGGGGGTAGTCTTGCTTCATAGTGTTGACAATGACCGAGAGCTTTTAAACTCTATATCTAGAAAGCATCTATCTTTTTACTGAGTACTGTTTACCATCTATTTAGATTATTATTTTTTTATTCCACCCTAATTATTAACTTTTGACTTAATCAGCAGTCCAGTCCATTAATCGTTTTCATTTGGTCCAAATTAGCCTCCTCCCTCCATCATACCTGCCCTTAAACTATGAGGGCTGTTTTGGATGAGTGTAGCAGTTTATTGTGTGAAAACACAACACATCTACATTAACACCGGTAGAGGCTTGTGGATGGTGAATAGTCCTTGTTGAAGCCAGTTAAATGTATAATCATTTTAATGGAGTGAATCAATAACCATTGCTCTCATTAGTCCACCTATGCACATGGTTTTATCTCTTCATAAAGGATGTTTTCTCTTGGCGCTTAAAGGCAGCATAGGATTTGCATTGACTTCAAAATGAAGTGGTGTATCCCTCCCTCTCACATTAATGGGGAAAAAATAAAAATAAAAAAATTTGCTTTTAAGATACAGTAGATACAGTGCAATTCAGAGCTCATTGGATTCAGCTGATTTTCAGATGACAAACTGAATATCAAATGTATCTGTTTGCAAAAAGGTTTTTCGTTTTGCAGTGGTGGAAAGTAACACCGAACACCGGTGGAAAGAATCACAGCATGTGTGTCTTCCTTGTTTTGACTCAGCATTGTCAGCCATGTAATCCGTACACTGCAGCAGAGTTGACCCAGATGCAGAACACATACAATAATTTATACAGTTGCTCATCATTAACCTGTCCTCAACATATTGTTAGAACTTGGAAGAAAATCTGCTTCAGAGTAACCAGAGACAGGAGCAGTGGCTCACCTTTGCACACCACAGTGCCCACAGCATACAGTCAGTGCAACATTAGAGTAACTTTGGGACAAGAAAATCCTGTGTGAAAATGAACATTCACAGACACTTACCATGCAGTCTTTTCATGGTAATGATACAAATAATGACATGACAATGACACAATTCAACTCAAAGTCGTATCAGTGTAGAGTGTTTAAAGTCAAGCAAACACAATCATTGTTGCCTGACCTGGGCAGTATCAGATACCAAAGAAAAAAACAACAACAAAAAAATGAAAAAATTAAGCAAGTTAAATTTAAATCCCCCCCTTGCTGGTGTGTTGAAATTAATCACATAATCGATGCATCGCAATGCAGATGTTGATGATTCTGCATTGATGCAGTGGCAGAACATAACTGAATATATCATAATGACATTGTTAGGTAAAAAAATGTTTTTTGGCTGTGGCATTAAAACTCTAGTTAAAAATAGTCCCGGTAGTGACTGTGGCTGCCTGATCTGAGTACAGCGCTGTTCTGTGTGGAGGTAACTCATCTATCTGACATCACTCACTGCATATGCCCCAGTAGAGCAGAGGCTGAGATTAAAAATGCTCTAAACACTTTAAAAACTGATATCTGGACTCATTTTAGATTTTACAAACAAAGATTAGGAAGCATGAACTGTGGTATGCGGTGCATAAACCCTGTCACACAAAAATTAAATATATTGGGAACACTACCAAATTAAGAAGTCACATTAGCTGTTTACACTCGGAGATGCTAACAGCAACACTGGCCAGAAAAATCACAAACCCAGCAGAACCACAAATTTACGCAACTCTGTCCACAATGGCAGCCTTCATAGCGAAAGATATACGACCATATTCCGTTGTGGACAACACCGGGATTCAGCACCTGTTAAGGATGTTGTAGCCCATGAGCAAAGCTAGTTGGGCAGCAATAACATGTGATTTTTGGATTTATGGACTTTAGTGGCAACAGTCTTATGTTACAGTGACAGCACATTACATTAGTGAGGACTGGAAGATTATGTCCTATGTGCTGCAGACAAGAGCTGGCATACCAGCTGTTGAAAAGAGCCTCTGTAGGTGGCAGCTGTTCAGGCCAAGTAACCAAGACAGCAGAGCTTTAGCAGCTAAATGTAGACCTTGAGGGGAGATATTTGGATTGGATTGTATTTTAATTCCAGCCACTTGCCTCTAGTTACTGAGTCAGCTAGAGGCAGTATCAATGTTTAATAAAGAACAAAATAAGTTAATGCAGAAAATGCCCACTAAGCTCTGAAAATGATCTCCAAGAAGAGAGAGTAAACCCACTCTCTTCTAAATGTTTTCTGTGCCTGTAAAAGTGGATAGATAATTGGACTTTGGAAGGGTGTTGACCGTTAGAGTCACATGTTCAAAGTTCTCACCCAGCAGTAAAATTGAAATAAAAAAATGGAAGAAAGGTAAAGGAAGGTTTTTATGATATGAGCTGTCCATGGAATAGAAGCTGGCTGAACTGTTGACTGATATTGGTGTGGGAGAGAGAGGTAGAGGTGAAGAGAGTGAAGGCTGTTATCTACAGATACAAGATGGGTGGAAGTGTCTATCAGCAGTTCCAGCTCTGTATTTGGGGGCGTCAGAGCTGTTAGCAGCCCTGCTCTGACGCTAATTTTGTCTCCTTCAGATATTCTATTAAAAGCAGACAAAGTTATCATGGGAATAGCTGTTGTCTTTACATCGAGTTAATAACATGTCACTTGGGTTTATGATTAAACTAACTGAGAGTATATGGCTGAACCTGGACAGCTAGTCCCTGTGAGATTGTTAAGTAACGTCCAACAGCAAATTACCTTCCAGATGATAAAAAATTATAAAATTCATAGTAATGGGAAACTGGAAAATAAAAATAAGTATCTGAACACTGTCAACCTGGGTTAGCAAAACAATCTTTTGGCATCAGTCTGTCAATGGACTGATTTGAGTCAGGCTTGAGAACACATGTTCATCCAGCTGTGAGAAGGTCAGCTCTTAAGCTTCCAGAGTGTCATTCTTTGAGCAAGTATGTGAAATCTTTCATTCAGTAAAATTGCTTCAGGTTAGTTTTGGTAACTGGTGTTTTCCTGGTGGTTTTATGTGCTACTATAATGTAGTTATTAAGCAAAAGAAAATATATAAAAGTTTGTCTTGTTTGATTGCTGCCTCTCCCCCCCCTATGTTTCTCCAGGTAAAAAATGTGCATTTGGCTCTTGCTTCTGGAGTAGGAGGATGAGAAAATTTTAGTTAAAATGCTTTCTCCTTTCGCTGACATCAATCTGTAGATTGGGAGGGAGATCAGTTAGATCCTGATTTGATTTAAGGTCTCTGTGAACTGGGAATTTTTTAGATGGGGAAAGGGCACTGATCAGCTCTCTGGACAGTTGCCTTTTCTATGCAGTAGATTGATGCACTAATCTGCTTACAGTAGCATTATACACTGTGCGAGTGTGTGTGTATACACTTTTGAGCCCAGTGAGATGCTGGCTTGTGTAGAAATGTAATGGGCACCTCTGCTGGCCAAAGCATGTCTGTTCATTGGAGATGGATAAAAGGCCTAGCTACACTGTTGACTACACTAATCCTTCCATTCACTGTAGACATGGATCTGGAGAATCGCTTCTAGCCATAATTTTGTGTCTCACTATCTGCAGCATCAACAAAAACACTTGTTCATCTATATTGAGGCCTGACAGACTCCACACATACACCTACCCTCACTGTATACACCTGTTGGATGTCAGCGATTGTAATTGGGGTCTGGTTGACCTTGATTTAGTTAGATGAATATATCTGTATTTTCCTCATGTCTGTCTGTTGAGGGACAGAGTCTGGCACTTACAGAATATACTCTATTTACACTGTGGCCGTTAAAAGACACCACATAACCACAAAGTTTTAAGCTTGTATTTGTTTTTTTTGTGTGTGTGTTTTCTTAATCTACTGTGGATGCTAGTTGAAACATGACAGATCATTGTTTTAATATGGCTGCTAGCTAGACATTGCCCCAGTTTGTGACTCCACTGTCCATGGGGCCAGAAACTCCGTATACAGAGAAGCTGACTGCAGCAGTCCCATTGTGTGATGAAGCCTGGTTACTGTTTGTATGCATGTGGAATTTCCGACCCTGCCCCCACCTCCCGTTTGGCATTTTACTATTTCAGCTACTGGCTGCTTGGTGTCTCAGCTTGAGGCAGGATGGGAGTTTTTTTGTTTAGGCAAACATCCTTAATCTCTGTACTCTGCATATTCTTATAGTTCCACTCAGAACAGAATGGTTGTTGAAACAAAAAGAATCCCTTTTTTCTCATTTCTTTAACCCTGAGTTTTTATGCTCATTAAAACCGTTGTATATTAACTAGATGGCTTATTAGAATTTTTTATTTCTTTAGTCAGTATTATACATATAATTTGGAGGCTTGCACAGGTAAAATGTCAAAATATCACCTACCATCATATAAAGAAATGTTTTACATTTACTTCTGCTGCTTTCTGTGTAAGGTGATTTGCCAGTTTAATGATTTTATAAGTGTTTAGACTTACTTTGTCATCTTTATGTATGTACATACATAAAAAGCAAACACCATTTCTCCCAGTACAATAAATGGTGTGTTTCTAGAAAATGGACACCGCAGGGGTCAAAGTACTGGAGACAGCTGAAGACATCCAGGAGCGCCGGCAGCAGGTGCTGGACCGCTACCGGCGTTTCAAGGAGCTGTCTATTGTGCGCCGGCAGAAGCTGGAGGATTCTTACCGGTTTCAGTTTTTCCGCCGTGATGCTGATGAGTTAGAGAAGTGGATACAGGAGAAGTTGCAGATTGCTTCAGATGAGAACTACAAGGACCCATCCAACCTGCAGGTCTGTCAGACTGGTTTTCATGTCTCTGTGCTTATGTAGAGGAATATACATTTTCAGATCAGCTGTATAAATAAATCTAATCGTATCTCTGAAGATTCATTTTAACAATTTCAAACTGCATTTGTTAATCTCCGTATTTGCTTTCAGTCATTTAATTTCATGTAATGTCTTTAACTTTTTTTCCCCACAGGGTAAGCTGCAGAAACATCAGGCCTTTGAAGCTGAAGTTCAGGCCAACGCTGGGGCAATTATCAAATTGGATGACACTGGAAGCCTCATGATCAGCGAGGGCCACTTTGCCGCTGAGACCATTCGAGTAAGACACACAGTGATGAAGATGCACTCACTTCAATATCTAGTATCATTGTGGGGCGGCATGATAGCTTTGTGGGTAGTGCAGTTGTCTTCCAACCCAAGGGTGAGCGGTTCAATTCTCAGTCCCGGCAAGCTTCATGTCCGAGGTGCCCTCGGGACACCAAGCCCTTTAGTGACGTGTCTACTGTTAACCTATTCCATTTGATTTAGTCCTACACGCCTTACCGGACACAGCAGAGACCCATAGTTACAAGTGTCAATATGGCTGAGTATATACAAGTAGGTGGTGAACTGCTTTGACCACTGAGTGCTGTGAAATTTCTTTCAGAGTCACCTGTTCTTGATCAGCTTTTCCTTCTTGTCATCCTGTTAGGAAATTCACTTGTTATTCATAACCTATGTATCAGATTGGTCAGCTCAACAAGGAATTCTGCTTGTGGGACTTTTTTTCCATTTAGTGTTTCTAAAGTGATATGTTAGTATATTAAATTGTATAAACAATAGTATCACACATATTTTAACAATTACTTTGACCTCCTCTCCTCTTTGCACAACTTAAAAAAATCTAGACTCGTCTGGAGGAGCTACATCGCCTTTGGGACCTCCTACTTCAAAAGACCAAGGAGAAGGGCATGTGCCTACTGCAGGCCCAGAAACTGGTCCAGTACCTGCGTGAGTGTGAAGATGCCTTGGACTGGATCAGTGATAAGGTCAGATTCTCACAGACAATGCTTAAAATCCTGCCTGAGCTTTATGGTTACTATGAGAAAGGAACTGATGTATTCAATATTCATCGTAGTAATGGTAACCAATGGGTGTAAATGATGTCGGAGATAATTGAAGGATGAATCTTATATTGATCACGTTGTTACAGTAGCAATAGGGTAAATGGTGCCCATTGTGTAAATGTGACTTAATGTTCATTCCATTTGGATAGGAATGAACTTATTAAAATAAATGACCCATGTTTATATCGTTTAACCACATAAAAGCACAGAAATTTGAGCTGTTTAATCACAAGAACTCTGGTCTTCCACTTCCATGTGTAGGAGGCAATGGCCTCCTCTGAGGAGGTGGGCCAGGACCTGGAGCATGTAGAGGTCCTGCAGAAGAAGTTTGATGAGTTCCAGACAGACCTGGCAGCCCATGAGGAACGTGTGAATGAGGTGAACCAGCTGGCAGCCAAGCTGATACAGGAGACCCATCCTGAGGCTGAACTCATCGTTCGCAAGCAGGATGAGGTCAATGCTGCATGGCAGCGTCTGAAGGGCCTAGCCCAGCAGAGGCAGGCCAAACTGTTTGGGTCTGCTGAGGTGCAGCGCTTTAACAGGTATACAACCCAGTAGCACACCTGGAGAGCTTCTGCAGTGTTTTTTAAATATAAACAAAATGCTTTCCGTTATTTATGACATTCTATGTGTTCTTACAACAGGGATGTGGATGAGACCATTAGCTGGATCAAGGAGAAGGAGCAGCTGATGGCTTCTGATGACTTTGGTCGTGACCTGGCCAGTGTGCAAGCTCTGCTGCGCAAACATGAGGGTCTTGAAAGGGACCTTGCTGCTCTAGAAGACAAGGTACTTCTACAAAATGTCAACATATATACAGAACAGCCATGAAGTTAAAAGCCTGACGCTACAATGTCTTATTGTCCCCCCGGCTCCTTATATTAGGTCAACAAACTGGGTGGTGATGCAGAACGTCTGCAGGAGACACATCCCCAAAATGCCTCCCAGATCCACCTGAAGAAGGACGAACTCATTACGAACTGGGAACAGATTCGTACTCTAGCTGCTGAGCGCCATGCTCGCCTCAACGACTCCTATCGGTACAATACCAGACACAACTGGGTGATAAACTGTCAACAAACTGTCTGGAGGGGCAGATTGCTGTTACATGTACAGTGTAGCAACAATAGTCATTCAGCATGTTTCTATGAATTTAAGAAGTTGTGAACACACAATCTCTAAGACAAAGATATGAGCTATGAGTATGTTAGGTGTTGAATGTCTACAGAAGTGTGCTCACTTCTGCTGTCTTGTGACCGTGTTCTTTAGGCTCCAGCGTTTCACTGCTGACTTCAGAGATCTGACCAGCTGGGTGACAGAGATGAAGGCCCTAATCAATGCTGATGAACTGGCAAATGATGTGGCTGGAGCTGAGGCTCTGCTAGACCGCCACCAGGAGCATAAGGTAAAATTTCCTGTAACACAGTTTTCTAGACTTAAAATTATCATAATATTCTTTTATTTTGATGACCATTTAAGTGCTGCTGTGCTTCTTTTATTCTAAGCATCAACTCAACATGATTCCTCAACTGAATCAGGGCTTCTTATTTTGTTTAGGAAGAAATGAGAGATCAACTACAGATAACAATTTGGTATGTAAAGCTCATAAGTGTTTCAATATTTTATTTTACAGGGAGAGATTGATGCTCATGAGGACAGTTTTAGATCCACCGATGAAGCTGGCCAGGCTTTGCTAAACACAGGACACTATGCCTCTGAAGAGGTCAAGGAGAAGGTAGGTGACAGCATCTATACTGTACTTTGCTTCTTTTGTGTTGTAACACTTAACCCCTCACACTGCTATGTATCATGTTTAAAATGGTGTTTCATATGTAGCTGGGGATCCTAGCTGAGGAGAAGGAGTCTCTGCTGGAGTTGTGGGAGGTTCGTAGGCAGCAGTATGAACAGTGCATGGACCTACAGCTCTTCTACAGAGATACTGAGCAAGTTGACAACTGGATGAGTAAACAAGAGGTAACATGTCACATTAGCCAACAAGAATACCCTTTTCAGGAAAGAATTACCCTGGTAGTATATTACTGTCTGGTTGTTGTTGTTTTGATCTCTGTTGCCTACTGTTCCTTTTTCTCTCTCCTCTTTCCACTCACCCCAACCGGTCGAGGCCGATAGCCACCCACCCTGAGCCTGGTTCTGCTGGAGGTTACTTCCGTTAAAGGGAGTTTTTCCTCTCCACTGTTGCCTAGTGCTTGCTCAAGTGGGACTGTTGGGTTTATTACAAATATTCTGTATATATATTCTGTGTAAGGTCTTAAACGTTACATTGAAATTTATGTGCTAGTGTTATGTTGTATGTTATGTTTTCATTATATAGGCTTTCCTCCTCAATGAAGACCTTGGTGACTCTTTGGACAGTGTGGAGGCCCTGCTGAAGAAACATGAAGACTTTGAGAAGTCATTGAGTGCCCAGGAAGAGAAGATCACTGTAAGTTACTCTTGATTGTCCTTAAAGGCTTTAAGCTAGAATGTAATTTGTACTGTACAGAATGCAAATAAACCCTTTGTCTATTTGTATACATTCAGGCCCTGGATGAGTTTGCTACTAAATTGATCCAGAACAACCACTATGCTAAGGAAGATGTGGCTACCCGCAGAGATGCTGTAAGTACCACTGTCGGCCTCTCAATCACATGTAGAAACCTTTGTTTCAGCATTCAGTGCTAGTGCTAGGCACTAGCACTGAATGCTATAGCAGAAAGTATTTTATAACTTCTCTTAATGTGAGCTCCAAATAAGCAACCTGTGTTCTCTTCTTTTGCACACATTTAGCTGCTCAGCCGCCGCAACACCCTGCATGAGCGTGCTCAGTCTCGTCGTGCTGCCTTGGAAGACTCTTTCCACCTGCAGCAGTTCTTTAGGGATTCTGATGAGCTTAAGAGCTGGATCAACGAGAAGATGAAGACTGCTACTGATGAAGCTTACAAGGTAGTTTATCAGGATTTGGAGTTCTGGAATTTTACACCTATCTTCAAATGTGTTTGCACATTCCAGTGTTATACTCTCTTTTTTACTTTTTGTCAAATCCTCTAACCGCTGTGCTTCTGCTCATTTGACAACAGGACCCCTCCAACCTGCAGGGTAAGGTGCAGAAACATCAGGCTTTTGAAGCTGAATTGTCTGCCAATCAAAGCCGCATTGATGCCCTGCAAAAATCGGGCCAGGAGCTGCTGGATGGAAAGCATTACGCATCCACGGAAGTGGCAGGTCGCATGGAGGAGGTCAGCTCCCAGTGGAAGAAGCTACTGGAAGCCACTGAACTCAAAGGTACTGGCTCGAGGAAAGCATGTGATGACCTTTTTCTAGTGTAGGATTAACATTCCTAATTTATTTTAGTTACTATATTTAATCAAGGAATTTCATCAGGAAGATGAAGAAACCTGAGAAATAATCAAACATTAAACCAAGGGTTTTACACACACAGTAAGAGCAAAAAAATTAGAGAAAAATTTACAGTTGAATCTAAAATTATGAATTGATATGAATTAAACTTCTAAACATAACATTGTTTTGCTGTTTGCTGCTCCACAATAGGTGTACTCATGAGTTTTCCATTGGGAACATTCAAGTATATGGAGATCCCACTCTTTTCTAAAACACACAATTAACTGAATAAGCAAGCTTCACCCGTGACATACAAGTAGGATTTAATTATTTGATCTGACGTGCTGGTTCACAAACTCTACTGTATGCCTACTTGTTTTCCTAAGCAATAATACAAGTTTCAAATTCATCTGCTCCTCTGTTGTCTGTATGGGAAATTGTAAATGCATGAAGTTTTAAGACTTCAATAAATAACCTTACAGTAATAGTGTGAGCTGCATGACCTTAACTGAATGAAATATGAAAACAATAAATTAGTAATTAGGAAGAATTGTCTAATTTATAATAATAAATAAATCACCCATTACTGATGACAAGATTATTTGCCTCTGCACCATTGTTTCAACCTGAGCTGTTTAAAATCTAAATTTTTCTGCGATTTTATTTTAGGCATCAAACTGCGTGAGGCCAACCAGCAGCAGCAGTTCAACCGAAATGTAGAGGACATTGAGCTGTGGTTGTATGAGGTTGAGGGCCACCTGGCCTCAGACGACTACGGAAAAGACCTAACCAGTGTTCAGAACCTGCAGAAGAAGCATGCACTGTTGGAGGCCGACGTGGCTGCTCACCAGGTACCCTATGCAAGACATCATTATAGGATATTTGACAGAGGCTTTTTTTTTTGTGCACAGCAGATTTAGAAGTTGTCTTGTTAATGTCTTTCTTAGGATCGTATTGATGGTATAACAATTCAGGCTCGCCAGTTCCAAGAGGCTGGACACTTTGATGCTGACAACATCCGCAAAAAACAGGAAGCTTTGGTTGCTCGTTATGAAGGTCTGCGTGAGCCCATGGCTGCCCGCAAGCAGAAACTGTCTGACTCTCTCAGGCTTCAGCAGTTGTTTAGAGATGTGGAGGATGAAGAGACTTGGATCCGTGAGAAGGAGCCTATTGCTTCCTCTACTAACAGAGGTATAACTAAGTAATCAACAGTCAGGTCACTATATTATACAGTACCATAAAAATGAAAAGGCATAGTCAGTGGTGTATAGTTTTCTTCGATTGATCAATATGTATAAATGTGCAGTAAATGACTAAAAACATCTAAGAAATTTTCTTGGTGTTTTCCTCAGGCAAAGACTTGATTGGTGTCCAGAATTTGCTGAAGAAGCACCAGGCCTTGCAGGCTGAGATCACTGGTCACGAGCCTCGCATTAAAGCTGTTACCCAGAAAGGAGAGTCCATGGTCGAAGAAGGTATTAATTAACATTCTAATCCTAGTTTTTTTTTTTTTTTCTGTGAGCTATGCTTGATCTTGTTGAGCAAACTACATCTTATTCGTATATGCGGTTTCCAGGACACTTTGCCGGTGAAGATGTGAAGGCTAAGTTGGCTGAACTACATGGACGCTGGGATACACTGAAAGCTAAGGCGTCCCAGAGGAGACAGGACCTTGAGGATTCTCTGCAGGCCCAGCAGTACTTTGCTGATGCCAATGAGGCAGAGTCTTGGATGAGAGAGAAGGAACCTATTGTGGGGAGCACCGACTATGGCAAAGATGAGGACTCTGCGGAGGTACATGAATGGGGATGTGGGCCAGATAGCTTCTACAAAAATCAATATGAACTAATTTGGTCTTATTCTGGTTTCTAAGCCATGTCCAATGTCATCATTAAGTCTCATCTAATATTCTTGATAGTTAATGGTTAATTACTGGTTATTTAATGGTTGTTTTTGTCATGTTTCAAAGTAATCACAATGTAACAAGTGGAAAAAAGTACAATGGTTCAGAATTACCTTGACATTATCTTTACATCATCCAGTACATACACACAACTATAAATGTACTCGGATTGTTACTATTATTCATTTTACTTTACTGTTTTTCTGTAGAAAATACAGCTGTGCTGAATAGTTTGTCTTCCATAGGCTCTGCTGAAGAAGCATGAGGCTCTGATGTCTGACCTAAGTGCCTATGGCAGCAGCATACAGGCCCTGAAGGAACAGGCCCAGTCCTGCAGGGTAATATCCACTTCTACTCTACTCTGCACCTGTTCTCAGCCCCTTGGGATGGGGTGGGGCTTACTGCAAAGTAAATCTTGTGAATGCCGCACTGCTTTCATAATAATCAAATAGTTTTTTTAACTGAACAGCAACAAGTGGCTCCAACTGATGATGAGACTGGGAAAGAACTGGTCCTGGCCTTATACGATTACCAAGAAAAGAGCCCCCGTGAAGTAACCATGAAGAAAGGGGACATCCTTACTCTGCTCAACAGCACCAACAAGGTACACATAAACATACATCTACCACAGAGTGTCTAAAAGCACCATAACCTCGACTCTGTTTCAGATTAACCTGATAAACCTGTTGACATCAGAAACATGTTGAATGTATATATTTACTATTTTGAGCAACAGAACATTTTATGTGGAATTTAGTCAAAATAAACAACAATGTGTTCACTATGTCACCCACTGCAACAATTTTAATAAGTTTTACAAATTACCTTACACATTACTATTACAATGAGGAATAACACACAGTTTATCACATACAGCATATTTAAACAATAGTTAAACCTCATGCTCAACATATCTATGTATATCTGTGTATGCATAGAAATGAGAATTTTCTTTCTCCTAGTGAGGCACTTCTGTCTTTATATATTTATGTACTGTGTGTACAATGTATGTGAGGTACTTACATGTTTGTATAAACAAATGTAGGTGATATTAAGAAAAACTAAATAAAATATAGGAAACATGATTAACATCAGTATCTCATCAACATAACTTGATATTATTCCCTCTCCTCCCTGCTGCAGGACTGGTGGAAGGTGGAGGTGAACGATCGCCAGGGTTTTGTTCCTGCTGCTTACGTGAAGAAGCTAGACCCCACCCAGTCCTCTTCCAGGGAAAACCTGCTGGATGAACATGGCAGCATTGCACTGCGCCAAGACCAAATTGAGAATCAGTAAGAAACCCCTCAAATTTGTAGCACTGTGTTTTTTTTTTTTTTTTTATTTCCTTCAAATCACATTTTCTGCACTCTAACACTAATACCCTTGCCCATGGCCTATTTGTCTCCTTTGCTGTCCTCTTGCTGTATTTAACAAATTAATCTTGTCTTGCTGTGCACACCCTGCCTTGCTGTTGAGCAGGCTTGTCACCAAGGAGGCCTGCAGCGTGTCTGTGCGCATGAAGCAGGTGGAAGAGCTGTGAGTAGGAACCAGTGTCCCTCTGCGTGTTCTTGTGTTCATGACACCACTAAACATCAGCAGCAGTTTTACATTCCTTCCCACTCTAAAAACACCTGTGTCGTGTGAACCTGTGTCTATTGTACCATTGACTTCTATTCAGCACAGGGATAGAAGTAACTTTGATGCACACCTTTCTCATCCTTCTCATCCCAGGCTTGTCTATGGATGTTCAGTTCTGATTTTCTTTACTTTTACTGTATCATAAGTTGTGATATGTCTCATAGGTTGTTCTGTTCTTTAAACATGGGCTTTGATGAATTTGTATATGAAGTATCTGATCAATATATCCGCTAGGGGGTTAGTAGTAGTAAGTGAAGATTCTTCTGACATGTAAGAAGTACATGTCTTACAGTACATGTCTTCTGACATGTAAAAACTTATTTTTTCACCAACTGCAGGCTACTACAAACTTTTCGCTCAGTATTTTGTGATTTCAGTCTCACTCGTGTAGATTCCAAAAGTGACTCTTCTAATTATTGAGTGAGTAGTCATTTATTATTTCCACATTAAAGTGAAATTAAAAGACGATGTATGTGTTGATACAACACAGTCCAAAATTCTGTTTTGTCGAAGTAACTTAAGCCAAGTGCCTGGTCAGTTTTTCTTTTTTTGTATACTGTAGTGTGATACTACAAATCATAAATATGCCTGTGGGAGCAGAACATGCAACACCTGTTCTCAGACCCACAAATTGGATGTAAAAAATTCCAGGAGGAAGTTTAGCAAATTCTAAGGTCTATCAATAAGTAGGACCAGAGCTAAATAGTCTATTCCCCCAGTGTTTCTGTTCTTCTTATACTACTTGTAGTACTGCTACAACTATTACTGCTACATCCAAATTGCTTTATTTGATCAATCAATCTTCTATTTCATTTAAGGCTTTCCTAAAGTTATTATTTCTGCTCTGAGGAATGTCTGTTTGACATCCAATAATAATATCACACTATCATTAATAAGCATTTGCTTGCATGTATAAGCTGAAAGTCATAAATTAATTATATTGTGTGAAGGATCCTTCTTTTGTTGTATGTACACATGCTCCCAACATACATGTCTGTGTTCACTGACTTTCCCAGCGGTTCTCAGACTGAATGTTGATGTGCTTTTTTTAAGGTATGGCACCCTGTTGGAGCTGGGAGAGAAACGCAAGGACATGTTGGAGAAGAGCTGCAAGAAGTTCATGTTGTTCCGTGAGGCCAATGAGCTCCAGCAGTGGATCAATGAGAAGGAGAGTGCCCTCACTAATGAAGAGGTCGGCTCTGACCTGGAGCAGGTGGAGGTCCTGCAGAAGAAGTTTGACGACTTTCAAAAGGTAATATCTACTCATTGTGTGTCACTTTTCACCCAAAGTCTTGGATACGTCATTGGCTCAAAGCCATGTCTCACAGAAAGTGTACAATCTTTTGTTTTCTGCAGGACCTAAAGGCCAATGAGTCTCGCCTGAGGGACATCAACAAAGTGGCATCTGAGTTGGAGTCTGAAGGCCTTATGGCTGAGGAGGCCCCCATGGTTCAGGCTCAGGTAGTTTCTTTCCCTAGAGCACTGTATAAACAGTCTAAGTGCTAGTGCTAGTATTTCAGTCTTCCATGTTTTTGCTATTTATTAATGAGATTGTTTTGTTTTTTTTTCCCCTTTGCAGCAACAAGAGCTGCTTGGTGCTGCTCCTGGCAAGGTTAGAATCATTTCAGTAATTTACATACATGTTGCTGGATGTTTAAGAAACATTTAAATGTATGCTTACTAACAAGGTAACCCTTTTCTCTTTAACAGGATGAAGCTGATTCCAAAACTGCATCTCCATGGAAGGTAAGTTACATGTAAATCTGTATCATCTGTCTTGAGAAAATGTGTTCAAATGTACTGGTGTTGTACTGTGTATTTCTGATCCAGTAATATAAAATGCTAATCAATTTGACAGCTTTTTACTCTGGATCTAAAACTGTCAATGTTCATGAGTAGTCATGATTTGTCATCAGCTTTGATTTGAGGTTTGATACTGGTTTAAAGCCCAATAAGAAATGTTACCACTCTGGAGCTTTGTCCTCATTAAATATGATTGCACAGTAATGAGACTACCCGACCACCTCAGGATCCCCAAACCTTTTTGCTTAGTTTAAATTATGTCTCAGTCACTAACATGTATCTTAATGATTCATAATAATTTAGCACTTGGTGCTGGTTTGTTGGTTATGGCCCTAGCCATGGTTACTATGCTCACTACCTGCTGATTGGTGTTATCTCTTTGTTTGCAAGCCCGAGGCTATGGAGAAAACTCTTGACTAGTGTTTTTTGTCTTTCCCCCTTTCTGTGAATTGTGTTCACCTTCAACTGTAGAATATACGCTTGGCTGTTCAAACAACAGCTAACTTTAATACTATCAAGGTAAGATTTACTGGTCCACCCTGCCATTTTAACCCAACTGTCATAATTTCCTTTGGGTCTTGAATGATCTGCCTGTCCTCTGAAGCCTGATTAGTGTTATCAGTGTTTAGTGCATTTGCATTCTCTTTCCATGACTGACCTGTTATCGTGTTCTTTTACTGAATGGTTGCTCATATACTGCATATGCCTTCAGTGTTTTTGTAAATCCTGACTTTTTGCTCTGAGTTTCTTTGTTCTCCTAGTGTGTATAATTCTTACAATGTGTTCAGTCCTTTGCATGTCATCCTTATCATTCACCTGCCTTTGTTTGTCCACCATTTCACATCTGCGAATAAGCATGTTGTATTTGCATCCTTACAGTTACGCTAAGTACAGTATACGGGGTTTGTAAAGGTGTTTAAAAAGTCTAAACTCAATAGTCTGTATCTAAAATGAATTCAAACATTGTTCATGCAACTGAATTCTATGTTTGGCCAAAAGTTACCAAATTTGTTACTAGATATATTTTGAAAGAGTTGCTAAAGATGTCTGAAAAGTTAAAAAAGCTGAATCTGAAAAGCCAAATCTAGTGACACAGTAGCTACATGGGAAGTCAAGTGATCAAACACACTACCTAAACAGACACTGACTGATCATGTCTTTATTAGGGGTGCAGCTAATGAGCAAACTGCATTGTGAAGCACTACCTAATATCTTTCATTTTTTGGCCACGTATATACACTGCTCAAAAAACCCCCCACAAAAATAAGACATCCTAGATCTGAATGAATGAAATATTCTTATTAAATACATTTACATAGTTAAATGTGCTGATAACAAAATCACACAAATGATCAATGGAAATCAAATGTATCAATCCATGAAGTCACACTGAAAATTAAAGTGAAAAAACAGACTACATCCAACTTTGATGTAATGTCCTTAAAACAAGTCAAAATGATGCTCAGTAGTGTGTGTGGCCTCCATGTGCCTGTATGACCTCCCTACAATCCTGAGGGATCTCCTCCCAGACCTGGACTAAAGCCATCCGCCAAATCCTGGACAGTCTGTGGTGCAACAGATGGATGGTGTGGTGGCGTTGGTGGATGGAGCAAGACATAATGTCCCAGATGTGCTCAGTTGGATTCAGGTCTGGGGAACGGGTGGTTCAGTCAGAACCAATGCCTGTCGCTTGCAGGAACTGCTGACCCACTTCAGCCACATGAGGTCTAACATTGTCTTGCATTAGGAGGAACCCAGGGCCAACCGCACCAGCATATGGTCTCACAAGG
>JAUYWH010000014.1:20322151-20405414 GCA_034779795.1 Ctenopoma multispine | reverse complement strand
GTTTGATTTCACAGAAGTGTGATTGACTTGGAGTTACACTGTGTTGTTTAGGTGTTCCCTTTATTTTGAGCAGTGTATAATATGGGTCTTAAATTGCAATTGGAGTGATCTAAAAAAGTCAGAAACCCTGGTATATAATGCATAACTATACACCCACTAAAATGATACATAATTACACCATCTTTAAGTAATTTATTTGTGAGCTGAAGTGTATGGTATATAATCTTATTAAAAACAGGCTAGACATCCTCCAAAATCTGGGCACCAAAGTACAATATCAATGGTAATTGCATAAACTAGTTTATAAAATAATCTGTGAACACACCAGCTTTCTCAGCTTTGGCATGAGCACATTATGATAAGGAAAGGCCTGAACAAGCAATACTCCAAGTTGTGAGATTTGTCAAAGATGGGAGAGGATACAAGAGCATGAGTAGCTACTGAACAGAAGCTGAAACTCAGTGGTTAGGAGGAAAATAACCTGTAACGTTTGTCCCCTGACCTAAATTTAAAAGAACATTTTTGAAGTAATTTAGAGATGAAAGTAGAGCAACAGAACCTGTCAGACAACGATTAGCTGACACCAGTCACCTGTGAAGGATGGCAGGACATTTATGGAGAGTGAACTGACTTTTGTTGTACGTGCATCTTAAATATGGACCAACCTTTAATTATCGTTTAGTTAGAATTGGCTAAAAACACACCTGCATTAAATGGATGTTTAGTTTCTGAACATTATAAAGATATTAAGCAGCATCTCTATGGATCATCAGTTAAATAAAACAAGAAAGCCACCACAGTACTACAGGTGATCCACCAGAGATCTACTGAGATCCATTCTTTGTTTATATTTAGCATTTCTCATTTCACCTAAAACTAGATCTTACAGCACATCTGTGATCTTTATAGATGTGCTATGTAATTTACTCATTCTACCAGTCCTCCTCTCAGGGTGTATGCAGAGTACTGCAAATCTTCTACAGTTTCTAGTAAAACTAGAAGAAAGTAGCTGCAGGCTGAGCAAAGTTAAGTGAGTAGAAAATGGTTCAGTGTTGACGGTTGTATGTCTTTTATGTAGGAGCTAAATAATCGCTGGCGATCACTGCAGCAGCTGGCTGAAGAAAGGAGCAACATGCTGGGCAGTGCCCATGAGGTGCAGCGATTCCACAGGTACGAACCAAACGTTGCAGAACAACATAACAAGGGTGTCACACAGACGTTTGGAAACGCGTGTGGCACTCTCAACACACTGTGTTTGTGCAATTAGGGATGCTGATGAAACTAAAGAGTGGATTGAGGAGAAGAACCAGGCACTCAACACTGACAACTACGGTCATGACCTGGCCAGTGTTCAGGCACTGCAGCGTAAACATGAAGGCTTTGAGAGAGACCTGGCTGCTCTGGGTGATAAGGTCAGTCATATAAAAATGTAGTTTAAAGTAAGACTTTGAATCTTTCTTGTAAGAATTTCCTCTGACACTTATTTTTCCTGCTCCACTGTCCAGGTAAATTCTCTTGGTGAGACAGCAGAGCGTCTGATCCAGTCCCATCCAGAGGCAGTGGATGACATCCAGGAGAAGTGCACTGAGCTGAACACTGCCTGGAGCAGTCTGGTAGGACGTGCTGATCAGCGCAAAGACAAGCTTGGCAACTCCCACGACCTGCAGCGCTTCCTTTCAGACTTCAGGTGAGTAGAGCCTGAGGACAGTTTGTGGAACTACTGGCACTGATATGTTGTTTGAGTAAAGAACCAGATTTAAAATTACCTGTGAATGTAAGAGACACATTAACATATGTTTCTTGTTGTTGTCTGTAACTGACATAGGGACCTGATGTCCTGGATTAATGGAATTCGAGGGTTGGTATCCTCCGAGGAACTGGCCAAAGATGTGACTGGAGCCGAGGCTCTTCTGGAGAGACACCAGGTGCTGAATTCTTCCTTTGTGTTTCTGTACAAATTAAAGCAATCAGTCCATCTAACTCTGCACACCCACCTTTCTTTCTTTTTTCCATATTTCCAGGAACACCGCACAGAGATCGATGCTCGTGCTGGTACCTTCCAGGCCTTTGAACAGTTTGGTCAGCAGCTGCTGGCTCGTGGCCACTATGCCAGTCCTGAGATTCAGCAGAAACTGGAGGCTCTGGATCGTGAGCGTGCTGACCTGGAGAAAGCCTGGGTGCAGCGTCGCATGATGTTGGACCAGTGCCTCGAGCTCCAGGTAATGCAAAGTGATGAGCAGTTAGAAACTGTTATGTCTTTTTCTCTCCACTGACTGACTGTTGACTCTGTCTATCACCAGCTCTTCAACAGGGACTGTGAACAGGCTGAGAACTGGATGGCAGCTCGTGAAGCCTTCCTGGCCAGTGATGACAAAGGTGACTCCTTGGACAGTGTGGAGGCACTTATCAAGAAACACGAAGACTTTGACAAGGCCATTAATGTGCAGGTAAGTAAAATGTTTCACCCATGAACGAAAGCTTTTCGGTTTGATCAATAATTCTATAAATAAAATGTTGCTCTGCTGTACAGGAGGAGAAGATTGCTGCTCTGCAGTCATTTGCTGATCAGCTCATTGGAGCAGACCATTATGCCAAATCTGAGATCTCAAACCGCCGCAATGAAGTCCTTGACAGGTAGGATTGGATTTATTTGTGAATCTGCAAAATACACCAAGAGATGACACTTTAACACAAGAACACTAATTTTTAACATGGTTTAAAGACAAAAATTGTATTATAAAATATCACACAGAGCACATAGTCTTATTGTTCTGTTACAGTATTTTTTCTGTATGTTGGAGATAAAGTTTCAGTTTTTTTTAGTGTTTGCCACCTTCAGCCTGTTGTTAATGAAAAACTTCCTCTTCACTTTTATCCATTTAAAGCTTGTTTAGCTGTTGTCTCACACATCCTAAAATGTGAAAGTCAAACCCATGAACATCTGTTTCCTTTACCAGTAATCATTGAAGAGTCACTGGAGCTTGCACATATGATACACACAGCTAGGATGGAAAGCATTTTCTGTGTTTGAAACTTTAAATTGTTGTATTTTAAACTTGCTGTCTGAAAGGTGGCGCCGGCTGAAGGCCCAGATGATTGAGAAACGTTCTAAGCTGGGTGAATCCCAGACGTTACAGCAGTTCAGCCGGGACGTGGACGAGATAGAGGCATGGATCAGTGAGAAACTGCAGACTGCAACTGATGAGTCCTACAAGGACCCAACTAACATCCAGGTACACGTTTGTCTTCTACTAGCACAAGTCTGACTGATATTTATAGCAGCACGTCTAGTCTGTAACGAGGGAGATTTTTAAGGTTAATTACGGAATCCCTTCAAAGAAATGTGTAAAAGGAACATTTTCTCAGATGATAACTAATTCTAGGTCAGGGCTTTAGCTGAATTAAAATGCTGTTGTGTTTTATGGATGATTTTCTGCTGTAACTGTTTCCCCCACTTTATCTTGTTGGAAATCAGACTAAATTTTTCTCCTACTGTCTTTTTTTAAATTTTTTTTTATAGCTGTCCAAGCTGCTGGTAAGTTTGAGTAGTGTGTCAGCTGACTAACAACCGAGCAGGTTATGTGTGTCCAAGTCTGTGCTATGTGTGGTGTAGACACGACATAGAACAAGCACCCCATCCATCTTGAGTTTGTCCCTCATTAGCACGGTCGAGTGCCAGCTTCTTTTCTGTTTGACTTTTGTTTTTTACTTTAACATTTTGGCTCAATTGTCTGTTTATATTTTTTCTGTGATTATAGGCTACTAGTTGCTGGGTGTGTCTACCATTTTTATTTACAATTCTTGAGTGGGGAGGTCATCTTTAAACTTGCTTTAAATGTTCTAGCCCACAGTCAAAACTAATTAAATTGGACCTGGAAATTAAATTTAGTCGACTGAATGATTTGTAACTAATTACAGCAGATGTGAGTGTCACAGCAACGTCTGAATGAATTTGTGCCTGATGTGCCATAATATAGCAACTTTGACGTGACTCCTCCTCAAGTAGATCTCTCAAAGTTAGCTCTGTTGCAGATGTTGTTTGCTCTTAACTCGTTTGTCCTGTGTCAACCTGCTGTCTGTCACAGTTACTGTCTTGTATATTCCACCATAAGACATCACATTTGATGTCAGACTCATTATGCTTCAAAGGTTTTGTGATGAAGATTCATTAAGCTTTGTAACTTTAATTTCAGTTCTTGAGGTGAGTTTATGTATGAAAGCAATGTTGAATGTTTAGTGTAATGATGATATAAGTGGAGTTCTGAATATTTACATCAAAACCAGGGGCTTCTCTATCATATGTTTCTCATGTCGTATCTATAATACTTCCTCCTCATCTGTGTTGTCAGAGTAAGCATCAAAAACATCAGGCGTTTGAGGCAGAGCTGCATGCCAACGCAGACAGAATTCGTGGCGTCATTGATACTGGCAACGCCCTGATCCAGAGAGGAGCCTGTGCCGGCAGCGAGGACGCAGTTAAGGTATCTTCACCAAGTCAATATGCAGTGTTTAGATCTATACACGTTCAGCTGAGTCTTCTGTAAAACAATGCTTAGGAGAATGAAATTCAGAGTTTTGGTTCTCTGACCATGGAAGAGCCTGAGAAAGCCTAAGGAAAATTTTCTAAAATCATGCTAATGATGCATTTGAAATCATATGAAATCTCTTCTTGTGCCTCACCATGGTTCCATTCCTGCAACATAAGACAAACCATGATTTCTATATTAAAATTGTGATTTAAGAGTATTTCCAATATGCTATTATAAATTATTGAGCACTTGCATCATTTAGTTGCATTTTGTTCATGTACAAATGGGCTATTTATTATCAAAAATAACTGCCGTTTGAATGGAAATTGCAACATTGTTTAGAAACTTCTTAATTGGGGTAAATTATTTTCCTAAAACCGTTCAACTGTGCTTCAAGATATGGATTATGTTGGAAAGAGAACTGAGATCTAGTAGCATTCCAGAAGTCATGTGTGAGAGCATTTGCATAAATACAGTACTGCAGATGGGAAATAAAATGTGACTGCTCTGTTTTCTCAGGCACGCCTCAACGCTCTGGATGAACAGTGGCAGTTCCTCGTCAATAAATCTGCTGAGAAAAGCCAGAAACTCAAAGAAGCCAACAAACAGCAGAACTTCAATACCGGCATCAAGGACTTTGACTTCTGGCTCTCTGAGGTGAGCTACAGATCCAAACACTGAGATTAGCTTCTGTTCTCGGGTGTGTTGAAATCTGATGCATGTTGTTGTTTCTTAGGTTGAAGCCCTTCTTGCCTCTGAAGATTATGGTAAAGATCTTGCTTCAGTCAATAACCTGCTGAAGAAACACCAGCTGCTGGAGGCTGATATTTCAGCCCATGAGGTATGTGACTCGTTACTAGTGGCTCTGCAAGTCCTTCAGTTGTACTTTAGGGAACAATATTTCCGACCCGACAATGGTAGTCGCAAAATAACCAAAGGTAAAGAATATGTAACGGAAGTTGAATGAGAAAATACTTTCACATCATCCAGAGTTCCAGTGACATCCACTAATTATCTCTGTCCTCCCCACAGGATCGTCTGAAGGATCTGAATGGCCAGGCTGACAGTCTGATGGCCAGCAATGCTTTCGACACCTCGCAGGTAAAAGACAAGCGCGACGCTGTCAACGGTCGCTTCGCCAAGATCAAGAGCATGGCTGCGGGCCGTCGGGCTAAACTCAATGAGTCCCACCGCCTGCATCAGTTCTTCAGAGACCTGGATGATGAAGAGTCTTGGATCAAGTAAGAGCTCCCCCTTGTTTCCTGTTATTTTCTGGTATTTGTTCAAAGACTTAAACACACAGACATTTCTGCTCCAATCTCACACAGAGAAAAGAAGTTGCTCGTGAGTTCGGAGGACTATGGACGTGATTTGACAGGTGTACAGAATCTGAGGAAGAAACATAAGAGACTGGAGGCTGAGCTGGGAGCCCATGAACCGGCCATTCAGGTAGGGGAGTTCTGTTTATCCCAGTTATTCTGTGAGATTTTTTGCAGTTATAAACTGGGCAGAGCTCAGGAAAATATGATGACTTTCTTTGTTCTGTGTGCTCCCAGTCTGTGCTGGACACCGGAAAGAAACTGTCTGATGACAACACCATCGGCCAGGAGGAGATCCAGCAAAGACTTGCCCAGTTTGTTGACCACTGGAAGGAACTCAAAGATTTATCTGGAGCAAGGTAGGCCTGCTCAGTCACACACTCAATGTTAAGGACAGGTGCAGCCTAGGACGTGAACACACAGATAGAAATGGGTGTGTGAAATGTGTTTGTTTGTTCCCAGGGGACAGAGGCTGGAGGAATCGCTGGAGTACCAGCAGTTTGTGGCAAATGTGGAGGAAGAAGAAGCTTGGATTAATGAGAAGTTGAATCTAGTGGGGAGTGAGGACTATGGAGATACATTGGCTGCTGTGCAGGTGCTTTTCAGATGCAGACACTTATTTACATAACATGAAACAAGCATTATAATATGTAACAATTGATAATGAGCTTTACTGAGTGTCAGGGGAAACCTTTCTATCAACAGGGATTGCTGAAAAAGCATGAAGCATTTGAGACTGACTTCACCGTGCACAGGGACAGAGTGAACGATGTGTGTGCTAACGGAGAGGAGCTGATCAAAAAGGTAGTTACTTCAAAGATTTTCTATTCTATTATCTATATCTACTATTTCTGTGTGAAATTTAAAAAAAACAGAAGCTCTGTATTATGTTCATTTTGTATGTTTCCAACAGAACAACCACCACGTAGACAACATCAGTGCCAAGATGTCAGCTTTGCGAGGCAAAGTGTCTGACCTGGAGAGAGCAGCAGCTCAAAGGAAAACCAAGCTGGATGAAAACTCTGCCTTCCTGCAGTTCAACTGGAAAGCTGATGTGGTGGAGTCCTGGATTGGTACGAATACAGAAATGTCAATATGGCCTCTTTTGATAGACCCTTCAATACAGTTTCCATACTGAATGCTGCTGGGCTGAAAAGATTTCTACAAGCTATCAGTAATAGTTTGTGAGGCCAGACCTAAGTGTAACTCTATATTGAGTTGAATCTTGGTTATCCAAGTTAGTTTGAGTTTGATTTTATATAATATTATACCCTTTGGATGTGGTTTGTGTTTAGGTGAGAAGGAAAACAGTTTGAAGACTGATGACTATGGCAGAGACCTGTCCTCTGTGCAGACCCTGCTCACCAAGCAGGTACTCCATCCTCCCTAACAGTATTCTAGGTTTCATCTGTACTCTCTTATTCTCTCCACTGACATTTTTTCTTCCTGTCTGCAGGAGACATTTGATGCTGGTCTGCAGGCCTTTCAGCAGGAGGGCATCACAAATATTACAGCCCTGAAGGATCAGCTGCTGGCTGCCAAACACGTTCAGTCAAAAGCTATTGAAGCTCGTCACGCTGCTCTGATAAAGCGCTGGAACCAGCTGTTGTCAAACTCGGCTGCTCGCAAGAAGAAACTTCTGGAGGCTCAGGAGCACTTCAGAAAGGTAAAGACGCCTGAGCACTGTCTCATTAAGGGTGTAGTCTTTGAACTTTCCAGCAGCTATGCTTCCAAATATAACCTGTGGAAGATATTGCAAGGGTCTTATCTTTTTTACCCCAGGTGGAAGACTTGTTCCTGACATTTGCCAAAAAGGCCTCAGCCTTCAACAGCTGGTTTGAGAATGCAGAGGAGGATCTGACAGACCCAGTGAGGTGCAACTCTCTGGAGGAGATCCGGGCACTGCGTGAAGCCCACGAGGCCTTCCGCTCCTCACTGAGTTCAGCTCAGGCTGACTTCAACCAGCTGGCTGAGCTGGACCAGCAGATCAAAAGCTACCAGGTGCTGTCAAACCCCTACACCTGGTTCACCATGGAGGCCCTGGAAGAGACCTGGAGGAACCTGCAGAAGATCATAAAGGTCTCCACATCTAACATTATTATTAAGTAATTTATGATTAACTTAACCATACTGCTGATCAGCTGGTATCAAAGCACAGAACAGATATCGATGCCCTCATTTTTAAATATAAGGACGGAATGCTTCATCACAGAGCTGAGCTGGAGTGAATTGTAGTTACTATTTTCTTTTTTTTCTTTTCTTTCACAAACATCTTTTGTTCTTTTGTTACTTTGGTTCAGTCATCAAACTGAATTGCTGCAGAGTGTAGACCTGTTTGTTATACGTTTCCAGAGTTAAATTAGAGTTAAACAAAGCAAGTTTACAATGCTCTACCTTGCCTGTGTTTTCTTTGAGTGCAGGAGCGAGAGTTGGAGCTTCAGAAGGAGCAGAGGAGGCAGGAGGAAAATGACAAGTTACGTCAGGAGTTTGCGCAGCACGCAAACGCTTTCCACCAGTGGCTGCAGGAGACCAGGTAGAGAGGGGTGCATCTCCAGCCGAGCTTTGCTCAACCTGAGCTGATGTTTTCACACTCGCATTCAGACGTCAGACCATCCGCTGGAGTTACACACTAGCCCAGAGGCTCAGCATGCATCATATTTTGAGGGGGAAACTTTGTGTTGCTCGATTGTTTTTCTCTCTCTCTCTCTCTCTCTCACACTTTTACCACACTGCTGTCGCCATTATGACACCAGCATGTAAGGGGTTATTCCTGTGATTTTGTGATGTGAAATATTCCTAGCACACAACACACTGACCACTGATCTTTAGCTTTCTGTGGTTTTTGTTGCCTCATGTTGTTAATTTGTATTTGTTTCTCTCTCCCTCTCTCCATCCCTCCCCTCTCTTCCTCTTGGCTGCTTCCTCGCTGGTGCTTGGGATTACTGTGGTAATCAGGACGTATCTTCTGGATGGGTTAATATCACTTTTTTTATTGTTGTTTTTACATGAATGTTTCATCTTGTTTGTGTGCTGTTAAACAGTCATCACGTGAGGATGATGATGATAGCAAATGTTTGACCTGGAACGTGGGTATTGTATTTAAATGATGGATCTTGGTAGAACACAAGCAGAACCATTCTAGCTGATGTAATTGTTCTCTCTGTTTTCTTGTATGATGTTTAATGTGTGGTCCTCCCTCCTCCCCATCCTCTTTTTGAATAGCATAGCCTATCGACGGGTTATCTGTGTCTATCAGTACCAAGTTGCTGATGATCTTTCTGGAAGGTCAACCTCTTTCAAGCCTTGCTCTGGTTTCTTTTGCTTTTCTTGACCCACGCAGTGTGAGGGCTGTGTGACCTCATGCACATCAGTCGCCTTATTTTGGGACATGGTGTGCTCTGCACCTCCCAGCTGTACTAACATTCACCCAGACCTCGGTCTGCAGTCAGCAATGCTTTTAGCCAGTGGAGTGGCTTTCTTTACTGTGTGTACTTCAGGGATGGAAAGTTCTAATGACTGTCCCCAGTGTGCATGTACACACATTTTAAACAGCACAACAGTAGAATTTGAAGCAGTGCACCATCATCTTCTCTAACAGAAAATGTCCATATTAATAATCTGCTGCAGTTTGTATGCAGTAACCCTAACCTTGCATGGTTTGGGTTACCAGTAGTTTTTAGCATGAATTTAGCTCCACTGTGTGACAACAGACAATAAAATGTCCACATTGTAAAGTAATTATGTAATGACAAAAAGTATAAACCCACAAGCCAGTTTAGTTTTCACCTAGTTTGCAACGGTATGATTTATAAAGTTTCTGTGGAAACACAGGATGTTGTTTTCTCTCTAACTTTCTGTTTGTGTCAGATCGTGTATGGTGGAAGAGTCTGGTACCCTGGAGTCACAGCTGGAGGCCACCAAGGTAAAGACCACTGTTGCAAAAGGTTCTCCGTTACCATCCGCTGGTGGAGACAGGAAGAAGTCAACTTCATTTTGAACTGAGGTGGACACTGTGTGACAGGTTTAGTTAATGTGTGTGTGTGTGTGTAGCGTAAGCACCAGGAGATCCGGGCCATGCGAAGCCAGCTGAAAAAGATTGAAGACTTGGGAGCAGCTATGGAGGAGGCGCTGATCTTGGACAACAAGTACACGGAGCACAGCACTGTGGGCCTGGCCCAACAGTGGGACCAACTGGACCAACTGGGAATGAGAATGCAGCACAACCTGGAGCAACAGATCCAGGCTAGGTACACAGCAGCACAGTTGCTTCATATCACTGAATTACTCAGTCACTGTGGAATTTAAACACACTGTTGACAAACTGAAAGAAGCTGAAGTGTTGAGAGCAAACAGTGAGCTGTTGAAGCTGATTCAAGTCCGGCTCCTCTTTATCTTTCAGAAACACCACTGGAGTGACAGAGGAAGCTCTGAAGGAGTTCAGCATGATGTTCAAGTGAGTGGTGTTGACCTGTCTTTATCCTGTCGTTTCAGTGTATGATCTGTGTCAAACTCACATCCTCATGTTGCCTCTTTCTCTGCAGGCACTTTGACAAGGAGAAGTCTGGACGTTTAAACCACCAGGAGTTCAAGTCATGTCTGCGCTCCCTGGGCTACGACCTGCCCATGGTGGAAGAAGGAGAACCTGATCCTGAGTTTGAGGCCATACTCGACACAGTGGATCCCAACAGGTCTGTGGAGTGCAACCAGTGTGGCTGCTTGGATTTTTACAGTGCTGTATGTGATGCCTAAATGTGAGTATTGTGTCTGCAGGGATGGCAACGTGTCGTTGCAGGAGTACATGGCGTTCATGATCAGCCGCGAGACGGAGAACGTCAAGTCCAGTGAGGAGATAGAAAGTGCTTTCCGAGCTCTAAGCACCGAGAACAAACCCTACGTCACTAAAGAAGAACTTTACCAGGTCAGACCTGTTCACTGCTCACTCACATTCAGTTTTAGATCGTGATGCACATCTAACTGCATCTTTCTTCCTCTCAGAACCTGACCAAGGAGCAGGCGGACTACTGCCTCTCACACATGAAGCCCTACCTCGACAGCAAGGGCCGTGAGCTGCCGTCAGCTTTCGACTTTGTCGAATTTACCCGCTCCCTCTTTGTCAACTAGTCCCACGCCCGCCAGTGACCAACTGGGACGCGTTTTCCCTCACACACTTGAACACCAACTCACAGCTGAAACTGCATGATTGCTGCACTGGGAATAATCACTAATAACAACTCTCTGTACCATCTATTTATCGCGCTCTACCCTTAACTCTTTGTGCTTCTCATGATAGCATAGTTACTGTCTGCTTTTAAATGTGTTTTAACTCATGCTTTCAATAAATAAATAAAAAAACACCACCACAACAATGACCTTGTAACAACACCAAAACAATTGCAGTGTGCTTTAATAAACGCTACTGGTTATGAACTGGAAAACTCCACCTTCTTGTTTTTATTTTACTTCCACATTTTTTTGTTTCAAAACACTCACTCATTTACATAAAAGGATAATATAACGGTGCTATGCATCAGATTCATCTGTCTCAGGTCATGTCTCATTCTGCCATCTGATTGGCTATCTGCTCCAGCTGGCTGCTCTCTTTGGGGCTCTGCTCTGTCAAATCCGTACTCAGATGCCAAACACCAACCGTCCCGTTTGTGTTCCCCACTGCCAAGAGGTTATGGTCTCGACAGTTAAAGGCCAAACAGGTTGCAGCTTGACCCCTATCCCCCTGGTCAATGTTGGCTACAGGCCTGAGGGACCTGCGGCCCAGGTCAAATATCAGCACCTCACCTGTGAAAGAAGCGCAACTTGTGTAAGAGGACACAGTTTGTCTACTACCCACAAATACTGTTGAATGTGAAAGTGGTGAGACACTATTCTGACCAAACTACTCCCACAACTGACAGAAAAGAATAAACATAGAGGCAGAAGCATGTGGATACAGGAACTCACCACTTGATGTGTGTTGTAAGCATCTAAATGGACATGAAAACACAATCCAACATACAGCACATGTACCCAGGTGTAAATGGGTTGGGTCAACCTGAGTCTTTTCAACCGATTGGTGCATATAGTGATTTGTGTTTTACAAGCACAAGCCAATCCAAAATATTAGTGCAAAGACTGCATGGTCTTTCTGTGCAAGCCCCATTCACCCATCGTGACTAAACTTTTCCATGACAAGAGGTTTGTTTATTCTTTCAACACTGTTTTGTAGGAGTTTAATATAACAGTATGTTTTGTGAAACAGTATCAAGTTTCTTTTAGATGCAAAGATTTGTGACAGAATGGTTTATTTTGCATTGCGTTTAAACTAAACATGTTCTGATTGCATTGATTTGGTAGCTGCTGTATAGACCCAGCATTGAACCTGTAAAAGCTGACAGAAAATGAAACGGCAGTTGTGATGTTGCACCTTGTCCTGTGGCTGCAGCAAAAACCAGCGGTCTGGTGGGAGACCACTGCACCTGGAACACGTAGGAGTCTGAAACCCTGAGAGAGAGCACGGGGTTGACCTGCAGTAGAGAGTGGATGTGGGCCAGACCATCAGTCCCTGCACTGACAAACATGTTCCTGCAGACAACATGAAACTCGAGTCAGAACAAAGTCACTTTTGGGTCAACTGTTCTCGTCCATATGATGATTTATTTGGTCTGTGTGTGGCGCTGTCACCTGTGGAAAGGAGAGCAGTGTATTGAGTGGATGGGGCCACTGCTAGACCTAAACGAGAACACAGCCGGGGCTCTCAGAGGCACACTCTGGCCCTTAGAGGATGCGGCAGCCAGCGTATTGGAAGAGAAGGAGCATCGGAGTAACAGGCCACCCTCAGACCCCACCAAGAAGGTGTCAGAGTCCCAGGGAGACAGAGCCAGAGAGGTCACACCCACAGCGCTGCTGCCTCGGGCCTGTGGACAACAATACACACAACTCTTAAGTATGTCCAAAGTCCACATTAATTCTAAAGTTGTTTTGGAGATATAGTGTAGTCAAATATGATTGACGCCGGACACCATTGTCCCACAGTGCAATGCAGAAAGGTAACAGCTGTGGAAAAAATTTGAAAACAAAACAGCTCATTGCAAAAGAGAATGTTTGAAGGGTGAATGAAGTATTAGTAAGTGCAGTGACACCTTGTGGCTTGTAAATTATTAAAACGGCTCCTCAGCAGCAACAAGCAAAATATTACAACACAGGTTGCTTGTCATAGTGAAGAAATGTATTTTATTAGTCATAATGTAATGAGACTGGAGAGTCATAGTTATTAAGCATGTTATTTTTTTCTCAGTGATGTTTTTCTCAGTCTTTTCTGATGCACTATAACTCCAGCTGCAGTTAAACAATGTTTCATGCTGAGGCTCACCCTAAATCCGGTGCTGCTGCTGCTGTGGGGAACCTGCTGTTGTACTAAGACGTAGGCAGCATTCAGGACGAACCTGCCCTGGTCTGAGTCTACTGTCCATAGCAGCACCCTTCCTCCGGAGCAGGCACTCAGAACCCCAAATTCTCCTTTCTTCTGCAGGGGTACCCAAGCAACCTGCACACACACACACACACACAGCATGCTGTCTTTAAATTCACCAATCAGGACAATAACAAGCACAATTACACAATCATTAGTGACTCATCTATCATGAGACACTGAACCTGTCCACTGACATTAAATGGGCAAATGTGTCACCAGTTATCAGAACCCTATCAGAATAGACCCTGCTTGGATAACAGCAGGGTTTCAACAGAAAGCCAAAAAGGCTGTATCTACTCACCTGATAAACAGGCTCCCTGTGGCTGTCTGTTGACATTCCAGTTAGTGCCAGCACAGGGTCCTGAGTCCGACTGGTCTCCCAGACCACCACCTCTCCAGTGTACAGACCCCCTGCCCCCAAAGCCAACTCAACTCATCAAATACATTAATTATAATCAGCTACATTAGAAACACTGTACAGCTCAATATCATCTAAACACCTAGATGATACTGTGTATTGAGTCAGATGTCAGCATGCAGAAACTGTGTGTTGTCAGTTCAGTGCATAATGTGAGAGCACAGACCCACAGTGATACCTGCAATGAGGGCGGGCTGGTTGGGGTGACAGCACAGAGCTGTGACTGCAGTGGGAACATCTATGACCAGATCAGCTTGTTTGGGGTTCAGGCATTGCCGGTCCAGATTCCACGTGCAAACACACGACCTCTCTGTGCTCCAGGACCCATCATCAATTCTGTTCCAAAAACATGCATGCGCACACACACACATTAAAAAATAAGGGGCAGGTAAAAACATTTTTAGGGTTGGGGTTGTTCTGTGTATATACACTACTGTGAAATACTAACATACCGGCCATATGCACAGGCAATAACTGAACCTGTACAACTCCAGGACACGCTTGTTACGTGAAGACCTCGCTCTTGAGAGGCAGGATGTTGAAGACAATGGAGACATGAAACCTACAAACACAGAAGAACAGCCTCACGCTCAAGTCTCTTTCTGTCTCTCTGTCTAAAAATCAAGAGACCTCTGTGTCCTGATCCATTCTTCCTACCTACCAGCTGACTGTGATCATCCCAGTTCACCTGGAAGCCGTCAAAGGCATGACTCTTACTGTTTCTGACCAATTCTCTGATGACCTTCTCCTGGACTCGCTGCAGGAAGTCCTCCAGGCCAGGTGCACTGTGTTCTGTTTGCTGTTGCTCTGCTGCCTGGTCCTCCAGCTCGGTCTGTGTACAGCTGCTGGTGGTGGACACTGTCTGCACCTCCTGCTCAGCACTGTGCACCACCCTGGTCTGACAGCCTCTCTGAAACACCAGCAAGTGAAAACACCTTTTCATTAAGAATGTGCACTGATAGTGGATCCTTTGCGATCACAATTCTCACTTCCACTGTAAAAAATAATACTAACAATAAAAAATCAAAGTAAGTTTGTATCACAGGAGGCTCTGACAGTATATCGTCACATTAAGATATATTATTGATCATATCGCTGCTAAAGAAATATTCCGAATGGGTACAAACTATAGTCAGAACCAGGTGTGATGCTAATGTATTATATTTAAAGTGGTCCCATAATTAATAAGCTAAAAGCCATCGATGACTTTACACTATTACATGTATTATCACTGTCCGCCTAAAAATATCAAGTATCATCTTTCAGCACATCTAAATGTAACGTTATTAATCTCTTTCTCGTTGTTTTAATTTATGGTAGACGTCTATTTCCCACGTGTAATACGGATAATTACTGTTGTTACATGTCTGCGACACATTAGCATCACATACTGTTCCAGCTACAGGCTGCTGCTAACTGCGCACAACATACCGACTCCTGCTCCGACTGCTGACATTTCCTCCACAGTGACTGGACACTCACTAATTCGATGGCTTCGTCAGTGAACATGTTGAATTGTGTTTTAAAGACACGCTAACTCAACTACACTGAGGTAATTACAGTGGCTGTACTGAAACAGTGACTAATAGTGTTAGCTGTTTTGCTAGCGTCTGAACGCTTAACGCCATTTTCCAGAGTTTGTGTTACCGTGGTTACCGACAGGAAGTCGAGATTCGAGTCCGCGTTCAATTCCGCCTCTTCTCCAGAGCTTAGCTAGCATGTTTCAGGATCCGAATTTTTTTAAAACGTGTGTTAGACTTCTTAATACACATACAAAGTTAATAAGTCATCATTATTAGTTTAAACCATATTGAGTTGACGATGATCTGTTCCTGATAACAGAACACGAACACCCAATAAAACCCATCAGCATCGTTAATGTTCCATTGTTGTAGTTGTATTAGATCACTGAACCACTGAGACAGCCACGAACTGCGGATCCTTGTTACCCATGTTGATGTTTTGCGCTAATGTGAATTTTGGGGCATAAATCACACATTCTTACAGGTTATAGAACAATTTTAACAAGGCACGTTTGACAAAGGACACATGACGTTTAAATATATCATAGATGATCTGAAGATAGACGGTTTTGCTGGATACACAGTACGTTAGGCACAAAAATAACTTCCTACATAATGTTACATACTCGGCAACAGAAATTAGTTAACATTCACTAATAACCACTGATGGATATAATACCCGTCATCATTCTTCATACACATTGTGTTACACTTTTTGTGGATGACTAAAAAAATAGAGCAGATGGTTTACTGTATCGGTGCGCCACAGTTAATGAAGGTTTAACTTGTGCTTCCGTATCATACATAATGTTGACTGCAACAGATTAATAAATTATTTTCTTAAATTACTGAAGACTTACTGTTCAACATGTGTCTGCCAAACTGAACATATGGAGTGAAAACAGCTGCAGATGAAACATCCAGGTGTGAGGAAACTACTCCAAACATCATGTATCATGTACATTTATTGTAACAAAGCGACTGGTACACTTAATCTAATGTGAACAGGTTTCCAGCGGAACAGGAGAAACGCTGCAGATTCCACAGAGGACTCCGCAAAAATCTTTTCCTCTCCCATCTCAAAATGTGAAGCCAAGCTCAAAACTAGATTTCTGAGTGTTTTTATATAAAAAAAATAAAAACATTTCAAACTTTGTTGTGGGTGCCTGAAAAACAAGATAATTTATTTAACACAAGTCCAGAGCTGGTGTCAAGCCTCACTGTCCCACCAGACCTCCCCATTAAACTGTGTACAATTAACAACTGTCTTACCAAGATACATTAATACCCCAAAAACATTTACATCGGTTGAAAGGAACAAGCTGGTGCTTTCAATCAGTTCCATTAGTACATTAAGTCACAAAGGAAAATGCAACTTCTAATAAGCCCCGCACCACTGGATATATTATAATATACATTTATATATAAAAGTGGCTAAAGATGCTATGATTAAGTTATCACTGCACCATGGCTTATTTTTATTGAACTCACAACTTCAACAGAAACTGTTGTTTCATATCTTACATAGAAATTGCTATTGTACGTATTTTAACTCTACGTAGAATGACGTGCAGAATGCTACAATTTTTTTTAATCTTTTACATGTCTTTGGGAGATGTAGAGAAACAATGACAGGTGAGACTTCCAGAGAGCCACCAACACTCCCATTCCACCCTACCCCTTGCAGACCTGCTGTATATGGAGCTGGTCTTTAGACATGGTATTATGGGCAGGCCTTGGCTGCAGAGGAAGAGGACGGACAGGCTGACAACACAGAATTTTTTTTGTTCGTTTTGTTTTTTGTGTTTTTTTACAAACCCCACCCCCCACAAAAACAAACAAAATATTTTGTTCCCATGGGTTGTAGGATGATCAGAGGGTGTTTGCTGAATCAATTAATCATCCTCACCATCGTCCTGAAACAAGGAAAACTTTTTTCAGTGGTTGTTCAGAACATTAAAGTACTTTGAGTTACTCAATACTTAGAGACTTGCACAGTACAAGAAAAGTCCTTATCCAGTTACCTCTCCATCTTCTCCATCACCATCCTCATCTTCATCTTCACCTTCCTCTTCTTCCCCTTCATCAATATCTTCCAGACCCTCTTCTTCATCATCGTCATCATTGCCGTCACCTTCCTCATCCTCCATATCAGGGACCTGGGGAACATTTACATGTTAGCCTGGGTGCCTGCACACAGCTCGTCATCTGCAGTGGTATCTCCATCTCCAGAGATGGAAATGCTGATCAAAAAGAAAATGCAAACATTGCCCAAACACATCTTGATTATACCTAAGACTTTGGGGTCTTATATATAATATTCTGTGGACTGATGACAAAAGTTGAACTTTTTGGAAGGTGTGTGTCCTGTTACACTTGACATAAAAACTAAATCAGCATTTCATAAAAAGAACATACAAACATGGTGGTAGTGTGATGTCTGGGGCTGCTTTGCAGCTTCAGGACCTGGACAACTTGCCATAATTGATGGAGCCATAAATTCTGCTCTCTACCATAAAATCCTGAAGAAAGATGTCTGGCTATCAGTTTGTGACTTTAAGTGCATGTGGGCTCTGCAGCAGACAATGATCCAAAACACACCAGCAAGACTACATCTGAATGGCTTTAAAAAGAAACTAAAGTCAAAGTCAAAGTCTGGACTTAAATCTGATTGAGATGCTGTGGCATGAACTTAAACAGGCCCCTAATGCTCAAAAATCCTCAAATGTGGCTGAATTAAATCTATTCTACAAAGAAGAGTGGAACAAAATTTGTCCACAGATTTTGTTGTTGGTATTGTGAGAGATGAAGATCAATGATCCTACCAGGTAGTACTGCAGAGGGTTAGGCCAGATGTCATCCTTGATCACTTCTCCCAGCTCATCAGCTCCTGCATCTGAGTGGTCTGTAAACCAGGTAAAGAAGCTTTCTGGTTCCTCATGCTGCCTTTTCTTCCCAGCTTTGTTTGGTGTCTGGCTTGTACGCTTCGTCAGGTCCTGAGGAGGAAAATGTATTCAAATATGCAGGTTAACAAGTGTTTATTGAAAATATTTAATTACTGAAGTGTGCACAAAAACCTGAAAGAAAAGCCTTAAACAGGCCAGCTGATAAGAGCAATTCAACAGTGAACTCAGTAACTATATAGTAGCATTTCAAACATAACAGATTTTTTTTAACACATATAGAAAAAAAATTGAAAAATACAAACGAACCTTCCCAGTTTTCCATTTGATTTCAGTTGATTTGGAAACAGGATCTCCACTCTCATTTACATTAAACTCTTTGGAGAGAGCTTTGTTCTCAAAGTATGGATTCTCATCAAAATACTGTAGAAAAGAAAGGTCATCTATGTTACATCTGGACTACAATATGACATGCTATTCACAATGTCCAAACACAAGGTGAACCAGACAACTCACAAAATCTATTCTGTATCCAGACTTGATATCTTCAAACTCAGTGACCTCTACCCTTGACAAGTAATGAAGTGCTTCCTCGTCCTCCTCCCCCAGAAGAGCTGAAACTACACGTCAGATGAGAACAGACAGTTAGCTGCTGACCACACACACACACACACACACACACACACACACACACACACATTTACCTTGTGGATGGTTGACGAATGTTGTGACCCAGAAATTGGGGATTTTGGCTATGAGTTCTGAACGCTTCTGAAAGAACGGCTGGCGTAATTTGTTGTACTTCTGCTCTACTTTTAAAATTTCTTCACTAGCCTGTTCGTTCAGTCTGAAGGGGAAAGAGAACAAAAACATGGCAATAATAAATAAATATAAATAATACATTTTCCCTTCACCCAATTTTAAGTCAGGACTGTTAGAAAACATTCAAGCTTACCTGTCAATTTCATTCTGTACTTCATCAATGTGTTCAATTGCTTCCTGCTGCTCTTTTTCTTAAAAAAGGGAAAAAATAATTAAAACTAAGTTAAACTTTTGCACTTGAGAATAAAAGCTACATGCCACTGTCAATGACAACAACAACAATTATGGCTGCCTTTACTTTACCTATTAAAAAAAAATACATAATAGCATCATATGGTAAATGTATGGACAATTGTAAGCTGTGATGACAGTCAGTTGTTTGTGGTTTCATAGTATTGGGATGTCCCACAGTAGCTGGAAGGACAGAACCAAGTCATAGGACAGTAGATCTAATGAGGTCTTTCTGTTTATTTTGGATGGCGAGAACAAGGAGTGAAACACATAGAAACAAAGCTACTAAAACTAATTTTCATTTCACCTTTAAGACATCTGCTCTCTTGAGGAACTATTAAGTTGCTGTTCACACCAAACTAGGGTAGTATTTATTTTGTATACTTATTTTAAATGTTTTTATGGTAAATTGCATATTTGTGCTTATTCTCACGATTTTCAAGCCAATCTTGCCTTCACTGACTTTAACAATCACAATTACCATGCCACATTAATTAACATAATATGCATTCATCACATTATTTTTAAATTTGTTTGGTTTTGAGTGAGCGGTTCGATTCCCATTCCTCACAGGTTACGTGTCAAAGTGTCCTTGGACAAGACACCAAAACCCTGACCATTGGCGCCTCACAGGGGCAGTCCACAGTAAATTTCCAAGGGGATCAATAAAGTATCAGTTATTACTTGTTATTATATGTTTGGCAAAAGTGGAAACTTAAAAAGGTATGAAATAATTTTTTACACCTTTTCCTCAGTTTAACACAGTCAGCCACAGTTTAACACAGTCAGCCATAACAACAATTTTACTACTCATTTAACTAGGCTTTATATAACCCTGAATCCAATTTGTTAAAAAAAATAAATAAATAAAAAAAAAAATATATATATATATATATATATATATATATATATATATATATATAATGTGTTTTTTTGTGTTATAATAATGTGGGTTTTTTTTTAAAACACATTATTAACAAATATTTTTAACAAATTGGATTCAGGGTTATATAAAGCCTGGTTAAATGAGAAAAAAAAAAATCACATTCACGGTCCTGGGATAAAACGTTATTGGCAACTTGAACCTGAACTACGCATCTTACTTGTATCACTTACATGTATCCGTAATCATACAGTCGCCTGATGACTGAATGTGATCATTCTGAAGTATTAGTTGATCTCAGCATTGCAAAATACCTGGTTCTAGTGCTACATTAACTCCTCGGTTCTCTTAAAATAAAGCGGTGCGCCAGTCGTGGTTTGTTTGTTTGGTGCTGGTGTTGGTGTGTGTGTCGTGGATCCATGGCAGACAGACCCTCTGTCTTCCTGGAGTCTCGAGCTTCCTGTTGAGCTAAAGGCGGCCTTGTTTGAATGAGGGGCTTAACGACGTCTCGCTGCAAATTGCTACCTGCTCCACTAAAGGTTCTATGCGTGTGTAAACACATGTTATCCTTCACTGTGTCACGTCATGGCCACTTTCTAGCTTTCAAGATGAAAAAGAAGCGCTTGTTTACATTTTGCCCAGCTACAAACTCCCACACAAAAGTCAATATCACACGCACGGTTATGTTAAGCTCCACAGTTAACGTTAATCTTATTCTTATTATTGTTCGGCCTTTATTAACTGGGCGGAAAAGGGATTCAGTGAACGCTGCACTTGCTAACACTGTAAGCAAACAATCGTTTGTGAAGCTCTAGGTCACAAACGTGCACAAGGAAACTGCATAAGACTTTCACTATACATCCCTACAACAAACCTCCCAAGACCGTCTGCATAAAGAGTAACTGCACAAAATGCTAAAATGCCGCTTATGCAATGCAAATACCGGCCTCCTTCATGTCAATTAGCTGTTAGTAGCCAATGTTAACACTAAGCTAATAGCTAGCTATATATTTAGCCATTGCTAGCATGCTAAGCTACTGAACAGTCCTCCACAACAGCATTAAACCCTAATGTGTATAAGCAAGAAAATAAAAATGATGCTACCATATATAAATATATAATTCCAGTTAGACAATAAATAACACAAGACAGTGAAAATAACAAAACGACGAAAAACAAATGAAAATGGCGTTGTACAGGATAACCGCCATTCCTTAACGTTACCAGAGGTCTCGTCCGCTCCGTCGTGATTTGAATTCTCCTTCCTACTGACTTTCGCCGATGAGGCCGACATGGTTAGAGTTCTCCGCGATTATTTTATTCAGATGTATATCCCGGGGTGGTGTCTAACTCTTCTCTGCAGGATAAAAGTTACTTCCACCAAACACAGAGTGCGTGTCTAGAAACCCACGATAAAGAAGAATGAGCGCTGCTTCACACGCTTGTTTCTTTCTGTGGCGCCCGGTCGGTGAACATATTTACGGTGCTCTACTGCCCCCAACTGTCCGGAGTACGACACTGTCATTTAAAGGTCTAGGTAGTACTCGCAACTCTGATCTGTAGGTGACCAAGTGTAGGATTTAGTTCACTTTAGCTTCCCCTCCTGACATGACAGTCACAGGTGTAGTGGTGTCAGTGAGTCACAAGCTTGATTGCTTGATGTGCAACTAAATTCACACTTTTATTTCCTTTATTTATAAACTTATTTATATGCCCTAACCTTTTAAAACTATCTTCTGCCTATGCCTGCCTATTTATGTCAGCTGTCATCTGACATAAAGATTACTGTCCTTTATGTTGTTTACTGTATGAAGGTTTACATAACATCAAATAAAAGCTGAAATGTATTTTCTGATCTGAAACCTAAATGTCTTAATTGTACAGTAACAACACATTGATTAGCTTTGCCATTACAATACATTTTGATATGGCGTCTTAATAATATGATATTCAATCAACAGCCTTATTTTAATTTCAGAAAATGTGACCTATTTCACAAACCTAATCTATTCTTATATACAGTATGTGTGTGTACTACCTCATTGCTGTAATGCTATACTAAACAGAAAAGATACAGTTCCCCATCAAACCTACAGCAAAAGAAGTACACAAGTACACAAGAACCTCATTCGTGAATGCAAATGGTTTAACGTGAAGACCTTTGTCAAATGTTTGAGACACCTGAGTGATTAAAAGAAAACTCAGTCTGATATATTATAACCACATGGATTAAGGGGGGTTGGGGTGGAGGTGGCTCTTAGGTTTTTTTTTTTTGTTGTTTTTTTTTTATAATTATTAAATTCATTCATTCATTGTCTTTTCCCTAGAGTTGAGAAGAAGTCAGCAGGGTGCAGGGCCTTTTCTTACCATGCCCCGCTCCTTTGGAATCATCTCCCTGGTTAAATCAGACAGTCTAGCTCTGCCAGTGTTTTAAATCTAAACTTAAAAACGTATTTATATGCCCTAACGTTTGATCAGTAGCTGTGTTTTGACCTTTGGTTGGTGGGATGGTCTACAGTCCATACCTTACTTAGACCTGCCGACGAGAACATCATTTGAACCCTCTGTTTTCTCTCGCGTTGTTGTTTCCTTCCTCTGTGGGCGCTGCTTGTGTGGGAGCAGACCACGGGACACGTGGATGTCTTACCTTAGCAGGTGCATCGAAAACTCGCGTGTGATTGGTTCCTGCACCTCTCTGTCATCACCACCTGATAACCAATCACGCCGCCGTCTACTGACGCCGGTTTCATGTTAACTCCCAGATTAACTCAATTCAAACTTTTACTGAGATTAGTTTCCACCATGAAGTCAAGAGCGCCTCTATGGAGCTAGCCCGTGAGGAGCTTTAGGAGACGCTGAATTTCACATGCCGCTGTCAGTTGACCTCAGCTAACTGTAGCATTCCTCCTGGAGCTGTTTCACCAACTTTCTGAGCCAGAGAAGAGCGTCGGCAGGCGAGGCGGACGTTCGCGCTGTGTGAATGTCCAGCACAGCCAAGTGACAGCCACCATGTCGGGTTTAACTTTACAGGTAAATGAAAAGCTTCCAGTCGTCCAGTTTGCGAAGTGAAACCGAATTCTTTTCATGGAGACGTTCGGTGCCAACCTTACGCCAGCTGACACTGGACATTCACGTTATTTAAATACGGGGGATTTCTAGTTCTTGCACTGGATTTTCCTGTTTGTCTTGTTCGCTTCTCCACATAGTTCATCATCAGTGTTTGTGGCAGACGGACAAAAATGAAAACGTTTACTGTAACGATCCCAACAGCCAGTTACGCTTCTGTTTTCTTCGTTTGGAAAACTCTCCAAACGTTTCTGTCCAGGTGAAAGAAGAAGACTTAATATTGTCTATAATATGTGTTCTTCTAACACTAAATTATTCTTTAGTTAGAAAAAAGACATAAGAGAAGTTGTAGTCTAATGAAGCTGGTCACTATGATTGATATAGATATATATTCATTATAACGACTTTTTGATCTTAATGGCCTCTGGGTTTGACACCACTTCCTGGGATATGAAAGGTCTGCTTGTTTTGATTGGCAGTAGGTGTGTCTGTTTGCCTCAGATCATCATATAATACCGGAAAACACAAAGGACAGGCAACCTCAGCAGCTCTTATTTTGCATGTGCCCATTGCAACGGCACTTACATCTTCTAGTAGCAGAAGGATCTAGTTAGTGGAAGTTGACCAAACTACTCCAAACAAACATGCATGTATCATATATATTTGTTGTAACAAAGCAGCTGGTACACCTAATGTACTCTTAGATGTTAATGCATGACAACATATTAGAAAAGACTGTTTGGTTTGTTCAACAGAATTTTCAGGAAATAACTTGTCTAACCAATCCTCTGAAGGCTTATTATAATGATGTTGCTTGCAGTAGCAGAAACTTTAACAGGCCTTTATCCACAAGGGCGGGCATTGTGTTCGTTGATCTACTGTTGGTATGAGTGGGACTGCGAGATGAACTTCCTCACCAGTCCTTCCTCTAGTCAGGTGGCGTGGGCCTTGGTTTTTTGTGGCAACACAACCTGTGGTTGATTCATTTTTAATATTTTCAATAGTAAATGTAGATGATTGTTTTTGTTAGTCTTTTGTCACATAGTTTGATGGAAATGTAGTAAATAGTTGCTCTTCTTTGCATTTTAGCTGCTGACAGATCCTGTCAGTAGTGTTGGACAGCACAGAGCTCTCTCATTACCAGCATTATAATATTGTAACCCCCTTTTAAATTTCTTGTTTTTTAGAATTAGCTGTCTCAGCCACATATTTTTTTCTATTTTTATAGAGAACTTTTTATTTTCCCATATCTATATGTATTTTTAGTGCAAGGTTAGTTTAGTTAGCTTTGAGATACAAGATATGTGAAACCCTATGATAAGTGATCTTAGCATATTTTACAGATATGCCTGCAATACGTGGTCTTTTATTGTAACATGATGCATAAAGAATTATATAATTTTGTGATCAGACATTGAAGCTGTTTTGGGTCTTTTAGAGCGGCAGCCTGCAGGATCTGGATGAGGGGGATATACTTGATCCACAGTTTCAGCAGCATTTGGAAAATGCTCGTACTCTACTCAGGCAGGAGATCCAACGCGAGCTGAAGATCAAGGAAGCAGCTGAGAGGATGCGGCGGGCCGTCACCAATCGCAAGAGCGCAGCAGACGTGGAGGGTCAACTCAAGGCCTCAAACCGCAAACTGGACAAGTTACATTGGGAACTGCAGGAGCTCAACGCCAGGTCTATGGCCACAGAGAAGGATGCCACAGGTAATTGCAGGAAATGTGCTGGAGAGCTTGGACTGATAGAATGGAAATCTTGTTCTTGTGAACTGTTATGTCAGGAATGCTTTGGGGGAATTTCTTCAAATTTGCCCTAACTGTTTATATTTTGGTGGCCAAAGATCAAGGTCACAGTCATCTCATGTTGTTACAGTTCTTGAATGTGATGTCTTGGGAACTAGTGGTCAAGGATGAATTAAATTTTGGTCATCAAGGTCAATGTCACTGTGGCCTCATGTATGTCCCATTGTTGTTCCCAGGAACACCTAAAAGGAATTTTATTTATCTGGGACAAACATCTAGTTGGACTCATGTATAAACGTATTTGAATATGTGTGTAGAATATATTTCTGGGCAGATGTGTGTAAACTACAGTGTTACTTGTTAGTGGAGGTGTAGAACTGTAGCGTGGTAATTGTAGTTGTATTAGACATTTCATCGCTCTCAGCTGATCCAGTCTTGTATGTCATGGTGAAATTTACACTGGTGGTTCACTCTTCACACTCTTGCAGTTCCAAAAGTGACTTCTTTTTAATTTCTGGTCCCTGGCGGAATTTGCAGGAGTCTTAGCAAATCTTCCCCCTGGTTGTAAAGAAACCTGCAAATATTTAAATTTATTTATTGTAGGGTTCTTCTCTGTTGTGATTGTGAGTGAGGTTCAGATTTCCAGGTTATTGTGATTTTCCAGCTCTGGCAAAGTTTGGCCTCATTGTTAAATCAGGTTAAGAATAACGCAGAGGTACCCAGCAGTAGGACATTGTTCACAACCAGGTGCAAGTTACACATCAAATCAATTCCACACTTATTTTGACACCTTGTTCATTTTTGATGCCCTCTGAATAATAGTAATATGCTATAATTACAAATTACCCAGACTGTATGTGAATGAATGAAGTGAATAGAGAGAAAAGAGAGCTGTTTCCCAACATCAGACAATCTTAACCCCTCATGTGATTATTTCTGTGCAGGCAACTTGGAAGAAGAAGACAACCAGTCATCAGAGTCATGTCATTGGGAAGATGTTACATCGCCACTGGCTGGCCGAGTCATGACCCTGAAGAAACAACTCACCATGGAGACCAAAGTTAAACAGGGAGCTGAGAACATGATCCAGACTTACACCAACAGCTCAGTCAAGGTATTACACATAAATAAAGGTGTTGCTCATATACACAGACCAGTATCAACAACAGCTTTTCTCACTCTTTCTCACACTTCAGTCAGCTGATGGAGATGGATGTCCTGCATTATCTCTCAGTGGCAGCGACACTGACTCGTGTTGTAAATAAAGATATATTACTGCAGAGAGTACATGAGTTCAGTTCCGTGCCTCTCAGTAAGCAGAGAAAGTGCAAGCACGGAGCCTGCTGGCTTTGATTGTTATCCACCTTAAATCCCAAATTTCTTTCTGTTCATTTTTTGCTTTTTGATTGACTAAAAACTGTGTCTGTCCTGTTCATTTCAAATGTTTAATTGTGACTATATCAATGAAAAGCCCTGGTGTATGACATGTGCCTCTTGTTAATGTAATTTTTCTGAAGGAGATCAATGGCTTCATGTGTAAAAGTGGTGTGGAAAGACTCCTAGGAAGGGTAAAAATGATGCTGAAATCTTTAGAGCTTCTTCTGTAACAGCTCTTGTCATAAAGTCTTTGGAAAATCTTTTTTGTTTGAACCATGGTTCACTTCTACAAACCTTTGTTGCCAATGTCAGACTTTTCTGTTTTTTTATATAGCGTCAAATCAACAACAAAAGACATATCAAGGCACTTTACCATGTAAGGTTTAAGACATTACAGAATATAACTGTATAAGATCCTGATACTTGAACTGACAATTCAACATTTCCACCATGATGACGATGACGATGATGATGATGATTGCATGATTGTCTTTGTGATTGGTTACTTTGTTGTTGAAGTAAAAATATGTCTAATATATATATATATATATATATATATATATATATATATATATATAGTCATATGTCTTATAAATGTAGAATATATGTGTTGAGATTATAGAAGACATTATTGTAATAGAATGATTTTGGATCTTAATTTTCAACGATGTAAAATTTGAGAAGTATGATTATTAGATGTGTCACAGGTTGTACCACACAGACAAGTAGCTTTATTTTTTTGTATTTTTATTATTTCAAAATTTCTATAAGAATGGTGAACTAGCAGCCAAAGCATACACCTGATATGCACAGATGTTGTATTGCTTCTAGCGCTAATAAAAAAAGTATTGTTATGTACTAATAAAATCAATACATAGATGTTTTACTTTAACTTAGAACTTTGGAACTTGTGCTTTAGTTGACTTGATAATTTGTCTATTAATGAAAGGAATTTAAACACTATTTTACATTAGTGTCGCAGTGAAGCACTGTGGTTATATTTGTCTGTCCACTTTGTTTTTCAGGACAGGAAGATGCTGTCTGTAGCCCAGCAGATGTTGCAGGACAGTCGCACAAAGATTGAGCTGCTGCGCATGCAGATTGTCAAAGTCACTCAAGTCAAAGACGGAGAACGAGATGGCACACATGGTGAGTGTCACTGCAAACTCTCACCCTCATTATCTCCATCAGAGCACACTACAGAAGCTCATTCATAAAGAAAATGTGTCACAATCCCTATATAACAAACATATATTTAGACATATCATGACTAACCCTCAGTGTGTTTTAACCTGTGGAAGAAGGCAAATGCAAACAGTATCCAAAATGATCAAACAGATACTACAAATATGGTTTAGTGTCATATCAAACGCATCTGAAATATCAACTGCATTATAACATACAGTTAAGTGTAATTCAAGCTTCGCTAGAACTTTCACACTTACAGTACCGTGAAAAAGCATTTTTACTTTTTTGTTTCCTGATATTTTTATTTTATTTTGCATATTTGTTCAGATCATCAAACTATTTTAACTATTATTTAAAGCACTGCAGGTCTTACCTGCCTCAGTTAAGGCCAGTGTTCATTATTCCAAAATAACAATAAGACTGTCCATGGTAGAGTTCCAAGCAAAAAGAACATAAAGAATCATCTCATCATTTGCCAAAAAAGACCATTACATCTGCCATAAAACTAACACAGTCTTTCATAAAAAGAACATCATTAAAACAGTCAAACATGGTGGTGGACAGCACTGCAAATGTTGTTGCCAAGGGTGGCAAACTAGTTATTAGGTTAAGGGAACAGGTATTTTTTCCCCTTATATTTGACTGTATTGTTTAAAAACTGCATCTTGTATTTATTTGGTTTATCTTTTTGTACTCGTATAACTTGTTTGATCATCTGAATCATTTAAGTAGAGAGTACTGGACTACACTGTGCTCTTTCAAGTTTGAACAAAGGTGTCAGTTCAGTTTGTGTCCATGTTAACTACTATCTACAAATACATGGTTCTAAAAAAAACGCACAGACTCACAAAATTATTGTGTAATAAATTAGAGAAAATTGTTGTTTATCAGATATAATACTCTGTCAATCTTTACCTGTCTTCAGGTCACCCCATAGAAATGATCAGTCCTGTAGAGCTGCGGGTGGCTGAACTCATGCACCACATGAAAATAGAGTCGGCTGTTGCAGAAGGTGCTAAAAATGTGGTGAAGCAGCTGAGTGGGCGTAAGGTCCAGGACCGCCGCATACTTGCAGAGGTGGGTACTACCTGGATGGTCCCATTTACACCAGATGGGGACTGGAGGTCAGGCCTACTGCAGTAATAACTAGCATCATTTCAGTGTGTTCTTGTTTGTTTGTTTTTGTTGAAAATAAATGAACATGCCTCCTACCCGACTGGTTATGTGCTTTATGTTAGGAACAGTTTTGCATTTACAAATGAATTCAGACCCTTTGCTGTGGCACAGCTGTCAACTGCGTCCCGTTTTCTTTGATTATCAATGAGAAGTGTCTAGAATTTGATTGCATTCCACCCAAGAAGAATTAAAGCCATTTCACTCAGATTTGTTTCAGATTTAAACACACTATAAACATACTACAAAATATATTGTGCAGTGCAGTCTTGAATGATTTGAACATATAACATGGCAACTGTATATTACAGCAACCACTGAATTAAAGAACACAAAAGAGAATGTAGGTCAGATGAGTAACATGAAGTCCCTTTGTATCAAAAGTGCTGACAGTGCAGAAAGTAAAAATCTGTAAGATGTAATTTGGCAGTAAAAAAATCCAGATAGGTAATTTTCAAAAAGCTAGCTGGCTGAACACACTTATACATACAAATATAATTCAGTACATATACAGGATACAAAACCCCCTCAGTCTAATGTGGATGGAATAGTTTCCATGGTAATGTAGATTAAACTTACTTAAACTTTACATCTGACTTTACTACTAGCTAATAAAAGCACACTCCCTCAAAAGATTTGTAATAAAAGCGTGAGCCATCTGTATTCCTCAATAATGTTGTGTGTCCACCAGGCTCAAGCACGAATGCAAGAGTCGTCTCAGAAGGTGGATTTATTACGCCTCTCCCTGGAGCGGCGTTTGAGTGAGCTGCCTCAGGACCATCCCAAGCATGCAGCCATTAAAGAGGAACTGATGTTGAGAACCTCGCCTTTCTACTGCACACCAAAGAAGCAGTCCAGTGCTGCGTCCTCTTCTTGTCCTTCCTCCTTCTTCAAACCAGCCAGTCTAACAGGTTGTTTCCTCAGACAAAATGTTTTCCAGCCAGCTCTGAAAAGATTGAATCACAGAGTGGTATAAACCTTCTGTTTTTCCTCAGGTCGGTTAGAGGTATGTCTGATGGGCTGCCAAGATCTACTGGAGTCAGTACCAGGCCGTAGTCGCGTAACCAGTGTCTCGGCCAGCCCAGGAAGCCTCTCAGAGGGAAAGTCTCTGAAGGTGAGAGCTGGCCTATCAGGACGCAGCGCCAGCGGCAAGTCAAGCAAGGGTGACGATCTGTCCAGTAAGTGACCGCTCAAACTACGCACTTTTTATTTGACTGTTTTACTTCCCTTCATGCAGGAAGTCAAATGTATTGTTAACAGAGTAATCTTTTCTGTATCCTAGACATTTCTAGGATTTCCTTACCTGGATTATTGAGCATGCATTGAGAAATCTTTTCTGTACGTGTTAGTTTAAATATATTAACTGTTGTGTTGTTGTTGTATTCACACCCCTTCACTTTTTATACATTTCACTCTACTGTAAGTAATTAAAATAGGAATAAATTTTTCTAATTATAAGGCCAAAGACACATCAAATGTTGAGGGGGCTGGGGGGTAATTAAAAAAAAAATCACCTGGTGGAACATTTCACAACCTAATGTTGATAGTTGGCAACAGATCAGTGTCATGACTGCATGTAAAAAGACCCAGATTACTGTTGTTTTATTAATGTTTTCTCCTCATCACAGGACACTGTTTAGAGAAAAACAATTGTTACTGGTGGAAACCAACACTGTATTTTCTTGCATTTATCACTATTCTTACAGTTCATTAGAACCTTTCTGGTCTTTATTAGCTACTGTGTGTAATATGTTTGCATCTTTGTGTCTCAGCGGAGATAAATGCTGTGCTGAAGGTGGACAACAGGGTAGTGGGGCGCACACACTGGAGACAGCTGGCCAAAGAGGCCTGGGGCCAGAGCTTCAGCATCGAACTGGAACGGGTCAGTGGCTTTCACTTCACTAAACAACTGAATGAATCTTAACTGGACTGCACTTTTTAAAATTTGGATTTCATGGGGGGTGAGCTGAGTAAAAGTATGAAGCTGAGAGTACAGACAAAACAGAAAGGAGGTATATGGTACATATATATCATGGTTTGGTTTGGTAGAGCTTTTTAAAAAGAAGGGACCACAGTCACTTTGTTAATATCTGGTCGAATGACTTTTACCCTGCTCTGTGAAGTTTTTAATATTAGTGAAGTTTTTAATATTAGTGAGAGTGAGATGTCTTCCTTCAATCAGATAGATTCCACTTAAGCTGCTGCTGTCATCCTCTTCACTAGAACAATATGTCATCTCTATCTCCCCTAATAGTTAACTGTTAACATCTGTTCAAAAACACTAACAGAGGGTTAGGATGTCTTGTCTCTCTGACTCAGGATGGCTGAATGGAAAGTCTATCCTCCTCCCCTCCTCATGTAACCCCACTACTAATCCTCTGACATTTGCTTTAATCTGTTTTTACCCTGTGTATTTTAAAGGGCACACGTGGGCCAGTTCTCTAGTCATGGGGAGTACTACACAGCCAGTGAGAGAACCTGCTAGTTGTATAACACAGTATACTTATTTTGGTATGATAATAGAAAGCTTATGTTAGAAAATGGGGGACTTGAATATGAGTATGAGAAAAGCGCTTACCAGTTTGGCAGAGTCTTAGCAAAGCTTTCTGATGAAGTTTAAGAACTAAGAAGTTCTACCCTGAACTTTTTATGTCCACAGGCTACTTTTGACTTTTTATTGAAGAACTCACTTGTTGATGATGCAGCCAGGAGAAGTAGATGTCTACTGTAGCTCATGTAACACAGAGAACACTGTCTGTGGGAGAAATGATTGTGACTCACTGTCTCTTGTGAGTTCAGCACTGGATGATCACAGTATCTTCTTTAACATGACTTTGAGTGTCGCAGTCATGTAATGTACGCTGTGACAATCGACTGGATGATGAGTATCACTTTTAGTTTGAATGTAAAACTGTAAGGATCATGTATCAACCAAAGTGTTACTGAAATTGTCCATATAGTATGTTCTGCTGTTTTTGCCAATATTCAGGGGGATTGTAGGGCTGGGTGTAGCTCTGTCAGGTCTTGACCTGATGATCACGTTGTGATTTGGTGCTATATAAATACAATTGAATAGAACAGATTTTTTTTGTTACAGGTAGACAGGTGAAAAGTTTTTGGTAAACTAAAGTTTTCTAAAGGATTTGTTCTCTTTGTTTTAGCAACTTACAGCATATTGCATTTTATTCCTGTCATATGCTTTTGCTCCGTTTTATTGTTTGTACTATATGTCATGTTATCATGGTGGAGTCTATTTATTCATCAAAGCCCATGAGATAATCTAAAAAATCTAACCTCTTTATCTAACCTGTGTGTGTGTGTGTGTGTGTGTGTGTGTGTGTGTGTGTGTGTATGTGTGTGTATGTGTGTGTGTGTGTGTGTGTGTGTGTGTGTGTGTGTGTGTGTGTGTTCAGTCTAGGGAGCTGGAAATTGCTGTGTACTGGAAAGACTGGCGGGCGCTGAGTGGTGTGAAGTTCCTGCGGCTGGAGGACTTCCTGGATAATCAGCGACATGGCATGTGTCTCCAGCTGGAACCTCAGGGCATCCTCTTTATTGAGGTTCTCCCTTTCTTTTCTTACCCTAATGTCACCTCATTTCTTACATTCTCTACCAGCATGCACTTCTCATTCCATAGCTGCCTTAATTTTTATACAAATTCAGCTTTCAGTTTTCATTGGCTTAATTATATTATTATTGTTAAGCTGTCTTATCATTGTTTGTTTTCTCTTTTTGGATCAAGCAGAAGGACATAAAAATGAAAAAAAGATGGTGCTGTAGCCACACCAATCCCAAGCAGTAAACAATTGTCCCTATGACGCTGCAGTCAGAATCTTAATCAGCTCGTCTGTTTTCAGGTGAAGTTTATCAATCCTGTCATTGAGCGCCGCTCCAAACTTCAGAGACAAAGGAGAATTTTCCCAAAAGAAAAAGGTACCAGCATCTATTCATATTACATGTCGTCAGTTCATAAGCCTGTGCTCTCTGTGTGTCATGAGTAACCACCAGAACTACTGGAAGTACTATTTTGCAAAACTGATGTTCTTGGTTTTAAACACATACCTGACTGACTCATTGGGAGAGATATGTTGTTTGACTGTAGCTGTATTAGATTCAATCAGTTTAAATCAATTTGAAATTAGAAATAGCCAAAAGTTAAATGCCTTTCTTTTTGCATACTACAATCTTTCTGTATGCAGTAGATCAGGTTCTTTTTGTCCTCGTTCCTCCTCACAGGGAAGGACTTTCTCCGTGCTGCCCAGATGAACATGAACTTTGCCACTTGGGGACGTTTGGTGATGAGCATTCTGCCTCCATGCAGTTCCCTGGAGCCCATGAGCCCTCCATTAGCCAGCCCCCCCACATCCTCCATCACTTCACCAGCACGGTAAGACGCAGACACAGAATTATTTCTTTGTCACATCCATGAAAGAGCTCTTTCAAAAGTGAAATATTAACATCTTTGCTTAGCTTTCCATTGTCACCTGAGGCTGTCCCTCTACTGCTCGTGTTATCTGAGACTTGAGAGAATGTGACTTGTGTGGAGGGCCCACAGCAGCATTACCACTGACCTGTGTTCAACAGTATTCATATTCTATTCTACTAATGTCAACACAATCCCATGTGCAGACCCAGAGCAGCAGTGAGCAGCATGCCTCTAAAGCCTGTCAGCACATTCTCAAAATATTCAAACCCCTTCACATTTCTCATACTTTACTGTGTTCACTCTATAGTCACACAGGTGATGACAAAGATATAAACATGTTCTTAAAGATTTTGCCAAATTTCTTAAAAATCAGAAACTGAAATGTCTCTCGTACAACAGTACAGACCTTTAATTCAGTTCTGTTCACATCGGTTTGTCACATCATCCCTGACAGATGATGGTTTGGGAAGTTTGTCATCTTCATGTCTCTCCAGTCTTGTCTTGTCCTATGATAAAACAGCAAGGACTGTACGGTTTCACGTATCAAAGAAAACCTGCACAGTTGTCGCATTCACAGATAGGATTGTATCAACTCAAACCAACCTATCACTTCACAGCAACCAACCTGAGTACTGCTGGTTCCAGATCACTGAGCTCCTGCAGAAATGGTTTTTCTACCTTTGACTTGATCTGTTCCTTACTAAAGTGTTATTGTGGAGGTCCACAGAGTTTCTTGGACATGTCGTGTCTTGACCACAGTTTGGAACAACAGCAAAGACTTCTGCAACATAAAAAAACCAAACATGTTTTCTCTGTTTTTGAGTTTCTCTTTCTGAGTGTAGATTGATGAGCTGCGTGTGCTTACTGTGTGTTGTTACAACACAAACACAAGAAGCTGAAAGCTCTGCTGTTACTGGACTATTTTAAACACAGCAGTGAACAACACTGGGTGACATGTTCTACTTGTCTTGTGATACCACAACAGTAATGAGGATGAGGACGTTAAGGTGGTGCCAACTGCAGAGTGAAAACATAAAAGACCCAGAAGGATAAATCAATAATTGTTGCTTTCTTTTTCAGTGAACCTGCTGTAGTGAATCTAAATTTTGCTGAAGAACCGTCTGGCAGGTCTCCACTCCGCATGAGAAAAAACACTACAGAGTCTCCACTGGTAAGCAGTTCAGATAGTCATGTACAGTTACTTATCTGCACAGTGACACAGTTTTTTATCATTTTAAACACCACCACAGTGGATCTGAAATAAAAGCAGCCCCCTGGTTACAGTAGTTTTTTAACTGAACTGAAAAACCTGCTCTGAGCCTCACTGAACATAACTGCAGGAGGAAAGATGCCAGTAGATGCACAGACACATGACAAACAGCATTTACAACATCCTCATCATATAGTTTAGAATGTAGGACAGTGTGTTTTTCCCTCCATCCACTGATGTGTCACTTTGTTTCTCTGTTTTGTGAAAAAACCCAGAGCCCAATGCCCAAGCGACAAGCCTCAATCCAGCACACCCCGCAGTAAGTCAGAGCTATGTTTTCTGTTTTGATCCGGGTTATGAGCACAAGAGAACACAGTTTTAACCAAGAGAACCTGGTAAACATGCGTTGCTAAATATCTGTGCCTTTTCTGTTGTGCAGTGAGGATGAAGGGTTAAACATGGAAGACTTCAGCTGTATTTCAGTACTGGGAAGAGGTCACTTTGGAAAGGTACGTGTCAAACTTGTTCTCCAGTTGTTCTCCTGTTCTCGTTAAAAGCCAGTCTAAAGGTTACTATGCATCCAATGTGTCTCCTGTACTCTGTAACTGATTCAAGGTGCTGCTGGCAGAGCATAAGAAGTCAAGCAAACTGTACGCCATCAAAGCCCTGAAGAAGGGAGACATTGTGACACGTGATGAAGTTGACAGGTAAGAATCCCTCAGAACAAAACCACACTGTAGTCAATCTAAACATGTGTCTGGGGCCCAAAACACAAAGCAAGATCAACTTGGTTTGCTGTTCTGGGTTTGTCTGGTCACCTTGCTGGTTATCAAATGACTCTGTTAACTCCAACTGTTCTGCTGAGATAATAACTAGCATGACTAGATTTTTCATATTGACACTATTAGTAACTATAATTTACTATTTATCTGCTAAACTACCCTTCAAGTTCATAGCCCTACTGACCCATTGAAAATCCAACATCTCTTACTTACAGACATTGATCTGATTGGTCAGTAGTTGGACTGTAAGGTGTTTATGTCATCATTAACCAGCTCTGTGTGTCTGTGTTCAGCCTCATGTGTGAAAAAAGGATCTTTGAAGTGATCAACGCCTCACGACATCCTTTCCTGGTGAACCTGTACGGCTGCTTCCAGACTGGCGACCACGTGTGCTTTGTGATGGCCTACTCCCCGGGAGGAGACCTCATGACACACATTCACACCAGCATCTTCACTGAGAAACAGGCCAGGTGAGGTCTATTTGTCTCTCTGAACACAGTGTGCTGACATGCAGTAGCAGTGTGTGATATTCATATTGTTTCTGTATCATCTTTTTAATACAGGTTTTATTCAGCCTGTGTGCTGCTGGGTCTGGAATTTCTCCACCAAAACAAAATCGTTTACAGGTGAGTTGCTGTCATGTTCATTTCATACCTTGCTGCATGTCGTGAGTGTGTAGCATCATTTAGTCTCTGTTTGTCAGGGATCTGAAGCTGGATAATCTGCTGATGGATGCAGATGGCTTCGTCAGGATAGCAGACTTTGGCTTGTGCAAAGAAGGTAAAGACATCTTTAAAGCATTTAATTTAGTTAAAGTCAAATTCTTTTTATCTACTATACAGACAGTGAGTGATTGTCTTGAGTATTTTGTGAGTGTAATGCACAGTGATTTCCATACCTGTGTGCAAACAGAACAGATACGATGTGTGTAACCCCTGTACACTGTGCTGCCCTAGGTATGGGCCATGGGGATCGCACCTCGACGTTCTGTGGCACACCAGAGTTTCTGGCTCCAGAGGTCCTGACAGACAGCAACTACACTCGCAGCGTGGACTGGTGGGGACTGGGGGTTCTCATCTATGAGATGCTGGTCGGGGAGGTCAGTATCACCATGCATGTTAATGACCAAACCGAGCAAGTCCTCAGCAGGCCACTACCCCCCAAACTCTCATGGACCTGAAAGTCTGTAGATCACATTAACACATCAACATATTTAGTTTGTGTTAACCAGTGAAGCACAAAGAAAACTGAATTATTACAGCTCCAGCATGTTGATGTGATGTGTATCGTGTCAGAATCTAGATTTAATACATTTAGTTCCACAGTAATCTAATCGTCACCAACTAGTTCTGACAATGTAAAAAACAGTTACTGCTTACAAAGAAATAGGTCTCATGATATGGTAGGTAAAATGAGCTAAGCTAGGCTCAAGTTTTAAGTTTTAGTTTTACTTTGTACATGCAAATGTGTACATGAAACACTTTTAATTGCAGTAATTGTTTGTGTCCATATAGTAATACAAGTGTTGTGTCATGTGCGGTTCTTTCAGTCTCCTTTCCCCGGTGATGATGAAGAGGAGGTGTTTGACAGTATTGTCAATGATGAAGTGCGCTACCCTCGCTTCCTTTCTCCTGAGTCTGTGTCCCTCGTTCAAAAGGTTGGTGTCCTGTCAGATTGATTTGGATTCTCCACGGGGGTTTCTCATGATCTTCTTACACGACAAAGTCCCTCATCATCCCTTCTGTGAAGGTTCTCAGTCATCCAGGTCATGTTTATCACGAAAAGGTTTTTTCAATAGCAACTGGACCTCTGGCATTCCAGAGGGCTTTCTCAAGTCTGACTGACTGGTAGAAGTAGCAGGTTTAGAAACCCTGTGGAATCCTCAAGTTGGTAATTGGTGGTCACCTGTCCTTCCCACTGGCTTTCATGTATGTTAATGTGACCACCTGAGCCAGAGTGTGAACGACTGTGAACCCGCCTGGGTACAGTTGAAAGAACTGCATTGTAAGTGGGGGATAGATTATGTCTAAGGCCACCTCCTCTGTTTAACCAAGGTCGTTCCACCTTGCAGTAAACTGCCTCTCTCAGGTTGCGTGTCTCATTGCACTGACTCCTGTGTTTCAGCTGCTGCAGAAAAATCCTGAGATGAGGCTCGGAGCAGGAACAGAAGATGCCTTGGAGATCAAAAGACACAAATTCTTCCAGGTCATTATCCTGCACTAAGTACACCCTGCATGTACTGTGATGCTTCAGAGTTTGTGAACATGTTAGAATTTTCTATATTCCTGCATAAATAAGAGTTCCTCTATTTGGTGTTATATGCTGTTGATCCTCGGTGGCTCCGTCTACCAAACATGTCATTTTCAGCAGCATTAATGATGGTTACTGTGAACATATAGAACATATTTTAATTCATTAAGTCAAAAACATTTTTATTTGTTGCCCACTTTAACAACGAGGTAGCACATCATTCATAAACCATTGTTTGTGGATAGGGAATGGACTGGGACGCTCTCCTGGCTAAGAAGGTGAAGCCACCGTTCCTTCCAGTCATCAGGGCAGCGCAGGACGTCAGTAACTTCGACGAAGAGTTCACTCGCCTCAAGCCCGTCCTCACCCTTCCACAAACACCCTGCATCCTCACTGCCGAGCAACAAGAAATCTTCGCTGACTTTGACTTCTCTTTCCTTAGTTGACCAAAGAGACTCCTGCTCTGAGCAGCTACGTTGCTATGAGAGGCAGCTTCTGTTTGTATATGCCAACACGTTGTCCTTCACTACCACCTTTTGACACTTTAATGACATAACTTTTACTTTTTAACTTGACTTTGAGCTGATTGTCATCAAACAGTAACATCAACCTGTTCACTCTGTATAAACTGTCACAGGTGCAATAATGACATTTTTTTTATTTTTTATTGTGATGTTTGGAAATTCAACGCTGCCTTTTCAATCTGAAGTACTGCACTATAAACATTAGTGATCTTAATGAAGAAAACTGTCTCAGCTGTAAATGTATCTTTGGCTACGTACTGTCATTATTTTATATCTTTCTCTTATTAACTGTTATATAGTTAATTTAAGCTCTTTGATAGGTATTTCTCAGTCAACACAACTGTAATGGATTTTTTAAATAATAACGCTATCGTCTTAGACTTCTTTAGACTCTTTAGAACAAACCAGCCTGTATGTGAAGTGTAAATGTCCTGAAGGAAATGTTATTCAATAAATTTATATCTGCTGGACACCAAAAAACCAGGAAAGTTGTCACAAACATTTATTTATTCATGTATACAGTATTTTCAAAATAGTAAAAAACATTGCATGACAGAATTGCATATCATTTAAAAGTACACAACATGAATTCAATGTTAATTCATTTAAGTGGAGGCAATCTGCATTTTGTCCAACATTACTGCTTGACATTAAACTCAACACCACATTTATTGCTGTCTTACAGTGTTACTATTGCACAAGGAAAGGTTCAAATGGAAGTACCACAACAGTTTTGCAATCAAGGCTTTGTACTTACTCTCAGCTACTGTTCCACACTATTCTTCCAGTTACTCTATTAAAATGCTTTTACAAAACTGAAACAACATTTTCGGGGTTAAAATAGTTACAAAATGACATAGTATAAAATATTTTTTAATGTTTTCCAGTGAAAGTCAGTAAAATCAAACATGATTAAATGCTAGAAACTATACAGATTCCTCACACTTTCATATATCAAATCAACTGAGGTTTGAAAAAAAAAGGCTCAAGCTATCTCCAAGACAAAGCGGACCCTGTAAACCTCTGTGTTGAATGAGAGGACTCGTTGATAATATGGAACAGGGAGCGCATCTTTCTACAAAAAAATGACAAAATGTTTTTTTATTTTGAAAAGCTCACTGACCATGGATCTGGATTATCCACACATCTGAAACAAATATTTTTTTTACTCTGTGGAACATGGAACACACATAAATAATATAAACTTGAATGTCCAATCCATCAGTCAGCTTCACGGCATCACTATCACTGTGAGACTACAGAGCAGAGCAGAAGTGTGACTTTTTAAAAAAAAATCACAGTAGCTCTAAACCACACCTCCATTCTCGTTTCATTGACTGGACTCCAGGTTTGATAAAATTGCAACTTAAGCCACTTACTAACTTTTGTGATAAGTACTCCTCACCTAATGATTCATTGAAGAGAACAAGAGTGTGATTTGATGTAGATGAATAAATACAGCTTCAGTGAAGAGGGTTTTAAAACTAGCTTCACACAGATCCTTCAAACAGGGCAGTAAAGTGCCTGTGGATTGTAAACAGTTGGCTGCAGTGCTGGTAAGCTGTCAATGTTATTAAAGGTTAAAATCCGTTTGTTGACACAGCCATTACATAGGAAGATAAAGGAAAAAGATAGGGAATATAACTTACCAAGACAACACAAGCAAACAATTCACTGCATTACTGAACCAGTGAGGAGAAAAGGGAAATGTTGCAGTGACTATATACAGGTAAACTCCATACAAGAACGGTGTGTCTTCTAACATGTATGAAATGTCAAATGTAGAAAGGTTGTTCATGAGTGAAATCCTTTGTGTTCGTTTGTTAATGTTCGCTGTGTTCCTAGACTTGGTCGCTGCCCTCCCTGAAGTACACCTGCTCCCACACCACTGTGCCCCACACACAAAAGAAACCCCAAAGATTGTGGAAGGTGCCGCGGTCAAACGGGTTTTCATCTGCACCGCAGTGTTTGAGGTAAGAGATGCGGTGGCGTGACATGAACTCCCAGGTGGTGGTATTGAGAGAAACCAAGTAGAGGTGGGAACCGAGCAGGAGCAGCACGATCAGGGAGAGCAGAGCCACCAGCACGGTCACAGGCAGCAGCACACCGTTGGTGCGCAGCCACAGCTGCCACGTGGGTGCGTAGCTGAAACCAGTCCTGAGAAAACACCAATCAGGAAAAAGAATATGTAGATGCTTTGCAGCTGAAGCACAAACCTGCTGGCAGAGATGAATGACAGTGTTGTACTAACCAGGCTATGTCCAGCCCCCACAGCAGTACCAGCAGCTGTACGGCCAGATAAACCACAAACCAGCGGTGGTTCCTCTCACCAACGCAGTTCTCAATCCAGGGACAGTGATGGTCGTAGCGCCGGACACAGTGCTGACACGTCTGACAGTGCTTGGATCTCATTGGCTGCTGCTTGGAATAAAGGTCATTACATTCAAGGAAACACAAATAAATGTCTGTATTAACAACTGCACTGCAAGCACGAGTTTTGTAAGATGGGGTAACAGGCAGACTTGATTCAAACAGGACTAGTGCCTGGAATAAAGAGGTGGTGCCGTTTCTGATACTGCAGACATTTACTGAGCCACACTACAAATGATGTACGAGTGGACAGTCTTTGGGACAGTATTACAGTGATACAGTGTATGATTACAGTGATATATTGCTGTCAGTACTCTCTGTCCTGGGGAAATATCCAGTCAAATATAAGTAAATATCTGTTAAGTCACAGAGCCACTAAACAACAGAGCAAGAGGAGAAAAAGCTGCATGACAAAGATGCTGTAGATCTACATATTTTCAAAAAAGCCCCTGGATTATCTTCAACTATGACATTTACAACATTCACTGTGCAGAAAATACCTGTTACACAGTTGACGAATTGTTGACTGTGAGGGAGCATCAAGCATTTTACAAAGAGTGAACAAACTAAACCTTGACCTTTGACATGTTCTGTTAGATGTGGTTGATAGCTCCAGCAAAAGCTACTAAGTAGACCTTGAGTTAAAATGGTACAGTTTCCATAAGTTCTGACTGCAGCTCGCCTTGAACGGAATCATGATTTGACTTCTTTAAACTAGGGTTAAACTTTTCATTTATATTTGGATCATAGACTGTGCTTTTAATCGACTTGAATTTTACAGACATAGTCAGTCCCTACATACTGCTACTCTATCATATGGTGGTTTGTGGATAGGAGGCAGCATGAATGTGTAACATACAAGTGTGCTGCTGCTTGGCAACCCCATCTGTTATTCTATACCACTGAGGGCTCAGTGTCACATTTCAGCACAGGCTTTACACGAAGACGACAAATTACAAACACCATGTTCACTATCAATTACTTCTGCAGGCAATTAAAACAAAATATGCTTTAGTTTCAGTACAACTGCGCAAATGTTGTGTATCATCCATGAAGTACACCTGAAACCTCTTTGAAAAAGCTAGTAAGTGGATGGTGGGGGAAATTGTTTTTCTCAAGAATGACTTTTCAGTCACATAAATTAGAAAAATATAGATTATGTTGTATTGTATATTGTAGTATGGTTTTGTAAAAAACATGACTACATTAACTTACTTATTTGCACTCTTCCTCCACAAATCTTGTAATCTTTCTTCTAATCATGTTAACCAGAGGAAACTTGTTCTTGTGCTGAAATAACACCCATGAGACCCATGAGCCAGAGGCAGCAAGCTCACGCAGTGGGCGCATACCTGCAGCAGACAGTGGCCACAGCGGCGCTGTCGCAAGGATTTGGTGGTGGGTGGGATCATGTCCTGCTGCTCCTCTGTCACTCCTAGTGTGAACTGGAACAACACAGGAGGCAAACTTGTCAGAGTGCTTAATGCATTGCATAAAGAAGAAGTCACTGCAGAACAGCGATGCATCAAATGCATGCAGCACCTGCACTGTCACACAGTACGTGCTGAATGTCAAAAGGAAGCCACAAGAGATACTGTCAGGTGAATTTACTAAATGTTTCTCAGGTCAGAGAAGCTATTTTATGTTTAACCAGAGAGATCAAGAAGCCTCCCAATCTCAGCTTAACTGTGGTAGCTGCTTCCTTACTCTTTATCATTTGACAAAGATCTCTCATATATTTGATGATAGAGATGTACACTAATCACCTGCAAATCGCTGTCATCGGACAAGATGAAGCCTGGGTCCATCAGAGAAACAGCGAAGTAAAGCAACACCGACACCAGCACCAGCAGGACGAAGAGCACAGGCTGGACAAACTGGCCTGTCTCCTCCTGTTTCCTCAGCTCTTCAACACACAGACGATGTTTTAACTCAGTAAGACACACTGAAGTCCTGCTGACATATTGCTGCTATATATCCTGCTGACAAGCTCATATTACCCAAATGTAGTTTCTAAATCAGAGCAAAATCAGACAGTTGAGCTTTATATGACAATTCAAACATCTGCCTTCCTCCTTAGGCAACATCAGTATATGTCGCACCGTCACTGCTAATACACATCAACAACCGGTTTGTCCTTTCACACATTATTTTTATCTTCATATGGAGTCTACACCCTCACAGAAGGTGATGTAGCTTAATGCTATAATGTATTATGATGTGCGACAGACTTACCTGTATCATGTAGGAAGAGTATTAGTGTTATGACCCATGTTAGAATTACATGAGCAGTTCTTACAAGAAAACCTGAGCCAAAGACATTTTTGAACATGGTCCTAGCATGTTAGAGAGTCTTTAAAGGGAGCTGTCAGTGGTGGCTTAACGTTAGCTACTAGCTAAAGACAAACTGTAGCTAAATAGACTAGCCACCAACAGTCAGCTAACCTGGCTAGTTAACGTTAACGGGAATGTCGATGGAGAATTGATGGTTATATGGCAGCCCGCGGCGTTCACCTTATTTGGCGTTACTGAGCCAAACACTGAATTAACTAAAAAGCCAAAAACCATGATACTTAAATGTATGCGTATTATCTAATATGTAATGACTACACAAACCCATTTCGCACTTAGAACCCAATTTAACCGAACTGTCCGCTTCCTCTGAACGCATCTGTGTTTTGTTGTTATCCCTTAACACTCAGTCGTGATTGGCCAGCGTCGGTCACGAGTCAGCCCGCGATAGTGTGTCCGCGAGGGACATTTAGAGCGAGGACGGTCCTGATGAGTAGTCACCACGTGATCCACAGTACGTAGCTGCTGCAGCACACACGCAGCAGATCCTGTGTAGTACGCTACTTCAACGCAGTTATTAGGAATCGGAAAACTAATTCAAGATATCTACAATTCAGTTTTTAATCTTTGACATTACATCATTGTGAAAATTCAGATGACATTATCCTTAATGGAATTTTAGCTAAAAATATCTTTAATTGGCCTCATTTAAAATATATCTTAATTATAGTAGAAGAGAACAGAATGAATTTACACAGAACGCACAGTGAGGTATTCTGATCATATATTTCAAATGAAAAATAAAACAAGCTTTATATAAATGCCCATAATGCGTTGCTGGTCCCTTATTTATATGTTGTTTTCAAATCAAAATCTGTACCTCTTTAATCGAGTGACAATGAATGAAATAGCAGTTTGATATGATTTGGTAGGATCATCATCATTGACACAGTTCAAAGTTTGTTATAACAATGGCTCATTATTGTGCTGAAATAACTTGACTTGATTGTCTCTTCATGCTGTACTCAATCTACAGGAATGTCTGATGCCAGTCACACAAGCACTGTGCGACAAGTGTTACTGAGCCTGCAGCTCTTTGGCCCTCTTCTCATCCAGGATGAAGGGAGTGGGCATTGTCCTCCCTCTCAGCAGCTGCTCGAGGCCCTGACAGAGGACACGATGAAGGCAATCAAACCAGGAAGTGTGAATTAACAATTAAAACTATCATTGTGTTTTTATTTTTAATTTCTAACCTCTCCGAAGTAGGACACCAGAGGTGAAATCTCACACTGGGCTAGAGGAGCGTCCCCTGCTGAAACACTATGGAGGAAAACACACAAACTCATTTTAAAGCACAAAGATGTGTAATATGTAGGATTTAATTAACATATATAATTATAACAGATATAATTTAACATTTCAGGACAGCAGGTGATTCGCTTAGCTTAGCTTAGCACCAAGAAGAGAATCAGAGTTCAAATTGTGACGTTCTCTGTTGCTGCAGGGTTTTGTGTACGGGAACATTTCTTCTGACCTGCCTGTACGATTGACAGTGTTTCCCTGTTCATCCAGCAGCGTGGCTCCAGCAGCTGTGGCCCAGCGGCAGTGTTGAGCCAGCAGAGCATTTCTGGCCGTGGTGGGGCTGTCAGTGGCTGCTCCTTCTGCATTTTTCAGGGGGGAAAACTCATCCTCTCTTACAACCTCAAACACCACGAAGTTCCTTTCAAGGACAAAATGTTTTTTTAACACGTATTAGCAATGCAATGTTCTATGTCATTATATGGCATGATGTGACAATCAGCAATACCTGGAGAATGGAAAAACATCAAAGACAAACTTCTCCATCTTTACACCATTGGGTGTAGTTGGTTTGACTTGATTGCCACATGTGTCCACATAGGGCACTTTCTTGATTGCAACATGTTGTTTCAGTTGCCTTTCAAATTTCCTAGAAGGTGAAAAAACAATACGGAATCAAAAGCAATTTTGGACATAAAGAATATGGCCATTAGTTTCTGATAGAACATGGCAGAGACTAACTTTTGGATCCATGATCATGCTATGACAAAGGGTCAAGGAGTGACTGAGATATTGAATGGACATAGTTTTCTAGCAGCAGGATGGTGTACAGTATGTGGGATTGCAGTGCAACAGAAGGAACAGTCAGGCCCACAGCTTGACTCACTGATGTATGGACAATATCAAAGAACAAGGGTTTCACATCCTGCTCCTTGAGGCCCCTGTCCTGCTTGTTTTCTAACTCCCCCTGCCCTATCCACTGCTGATTACTTGGTTCAATTAGTCAATCAGAAGCTGTAAATTGTTGGAAAACAAGCCCAGAATTAAAACCCCTGACATAAAAGATCATCAGATTTTTCAATCAGATCATCAGCTTCCATAGGCTCTAATGACAGAGAACATTTCATAGTCACTTAAAATAATAAGGATCACAACTAATCAAGTTCAAGTTCAGATGCTCGCTCCTTTTCTCTCTCTTTCCACAGATTAACCTTATTTTAAGTCATCATCCTGGTTTTACTTTTGGCTCACTCAGTCTTACAGTTGGCTTCTGCTGCCCCCAAGAGGCCTAAAAGATCACTTAATACTAGTTTACTCAGTAATTCCCAAAATTTACATATGAACATATCCTGTTGAAGTGCATAAGTTATTACATATTTCCTGTTTGAACTGCCTCTCGCCTCCTCATTAGCATTGGTCATTTTCACTTACATTTCACATTTCAGTAATTTCACTTGCTGTACTGATCTCACACATTGTCTATGTTACAGTAACTTACTCTGCTACATCCTGCAGGAAGGTCCTAGTAAAGAAGTGATTACAGATGTTTCCGGCACTGTAGACCAACTCCCCTTCAGGTCCTCGGAGTTCAGCTGTCTCTGGCTGGATCTCACTGTACTCCACCACCTGGGAAACGCCATGCACCCTGCAAACAACGCCCACTGGTTCTGCAGGGTACGCCTTCTCCACCACCTGAAACATGAAACAGGTGAGAGGCCACTTGAAACTGTCCACAGTTTGGACATTGTACAGAAAGTCGAGATGATCCTTCATGTCATTATGTGAATATGAAATGTACTGTTAAAAACAGAAAACAGGAATAATAGGGATGAACTGATTTTAATTTAATTGAATAAAACAATAATGATGCCACATGTCGTAAAGGTGCCATTGGCCAAATACATACATTTACTATTGTGAGTGACAAACAACTGACATCTAAACTAAAACCATATTAGCATACACAGTAACATCGTCTAATTCAGACTTTATATTGTTCTTAACAATATATTTTTTCATTCTAAATATTTTGGTGCACGTCACCAGCCACAGCTGGAGCCTGTGCACAGTGCACTCATAGTGGAGATACTGGGGAGTCTAGTTATTCTTGGTCAAGAAAGTTTTTATTTTATTTTCTGATTGTTATAAAGGTTACTGATCCCTGTGGACAAATTGTTAGGGTTGTTGCTACATTCATAAGAACTGGGTGGTTCGGTGTCTTTAATGCAAGGCAATCAAACCACTAACCCTGTGGTTTGTAGACGACTATTCTATCAGCCGAGCCACACGTCAACCCTTGGCCCCCTGGTCATTTCCATACAATTCCTAATAATCTACCAGGCTGTCTTTTCAAATGATAAGGCTGTGTAAACCTTTTTCACTGTGGACACAGCAGGAAAAACATGGATTATAATAAAGGTGGCTCAGTCACACTAAAGCTCATTAACAAGCTGGATCCTCTTCTGCCATTTGTACATAAACAGAAATGAAAAAAGCTGACAACAGAACTGTATTTCATGCTGACACATACAGTAACAGACCTCAGTCTCCTCAGCCCTTTGTCAGAAAGAGAGTGTATATCTGTATGAGATGATATCACTCTACCTTGGCTCCACAGTCAGCACCTTTGCTCACACAGAACCCAACGAACACGGGGTCAGCCATCTTGACCAGAATGTTGTCCACACAGTACACATGCAGGTACTCCACCCCCCTCTTCTTCATGTCCTCTAGCACCTTATTATCCACCAGTGCCTGGTACAGACCACCGTTACCATCTGGCAGAGAGTGAACAGGTTTGGATCATTCTCATTATCCTGACCCAATTTCACTGATACCTGTGTGTGGATAAGCACTGCCGTGCACACCTGGAGCCATGGCTATCTTCCCTTTATCCTGCAGGATGACCTTTCCATCAAAGGTCACTGCTGGAATCATCCTTTGCTCAAACATAATGATGCTTGATGGTTCCAGACCAAAGTAGTTGTTCTCCTTGAAGAACTTCTCAGTGGGAGCCAGAGTGAACTCACTGGTCATTATGTACCTAAAAAGCAGAAACAGTCAGAGGTTTTAAAGTGTACTACACTTCAGGCTCAGTAGGCCTTACAGTGAGACCCTACCCTTGATTCGACATATCATATAATCTTACCATGGAACAGTGCATTTTGAGCCATGATTCACATCTGCCAGCTCCTGGATTTTCTGAATGCGCTCGGCCTGGATCTGATACAAGGTTTTGCGACTTGGTAGCCCAACGTTGTACATCCCTTTGGGATACTGAACACCAAGACGAGTCCCCTGACCTCCGGCCAAGAGCAAGACTCCAACTTGATTCTGTGATATCCGCAACAGTCCTGTCAATAAAGAGAGGTAACAGTCATGCCAGTGAACATTCTGATACAACTGACCTACATATCACACGGCACTGTACAGAGTCAAGTAAAATGTACATACTGTGTGGCATTTAACCTTCACCTGTCACTGTTTTTATGATACTGTGGTAAAGTACAAACCCAATTCACAGAAAAAATATGATTCTTTGTAAAAATAAAAATAAAATCTGTGATTTGTTAATTTGCTTAAGTCATTATGTAGCTGACAAGTATAAAGAAAATATTTTTTACTAATGAAATTAATAATTAATCAATTTGTAAATATAAGCAAATTAGAGTTATTAGAATATATATATTCTGGATACTGGATACTCCGTATATTAGAAGATAGAGTTAAATGACATTTCTGCACAGAATTCATGTATATTGTAGCTTCTTACTTGCATTTCAGGTAGCACTGCTCTATGCAGCAATGTCACGTCTGTGTTAGTCATCGTAGTAACAAAGCTGACTTTGTGACTGAGCTTTTTCAAACATACAGTACATCCATGATATGAATGTACAATACCAAAGGAAGGACATTTCCGATTGTTGTATTGGCTATGCCCAATGTTTGTGCAATGCTTCTGATTGATTTTCCTTCTTCTTGAAAATGGCTTGCTTTTCTCTCATAGACACCTCAGTGGATTTTATGTTGATTTATTCTTTGACTGTCTTCAGATATGTTGTGTGCTCTGTTCTCATAAATAGACAAACACTACTGCTAAACTTTGGATGAATGTTGAATTACAACCATCTACTACAAAACAAACAGTCCAAAACACCCAAAAACCTCATGTTGTGTCTGTGCTTTTTGTATTGTACGTTACCACTGTGTGATTGTAGCTGTGAGACATGGATTGGTATGAAAACTTGAAAACTGCTGACTGACAGGTTCAACATACTGTGGAGAGCACATGTGATTGGATGGACTCATCTCAAATCAGTTTCAAGTACAGACAAGCCCACATCACCACTGTGAAAAACAGTCAGTGGTGATGATGATGTAATTCAAGGAAATCTTCCTTTGCATGTATTTGTTATTGACTGAATTAGTAATGCTTTTAATGAACTGACCTCCAGCATCATCTGACCCTTATTGTGAGCTCTAAAGTTAAGAGAAAACATTCACGTTTTACTCTTTTGGCTTCATGACAACACATTTACAACTTTATCTTAAGGCAAATTACTTTAGCTCATTTCCACAGTTTGACTTTTGCTCCAAATTGCTCAAACTGCCTGTTTAACTCGAACTATTAATACCAACAGTGTTTCATACTTCACATGGTTGATATCCTGCGCAATGCAATAATCTGTAGTCTCACACAATCATGAGACCAAAGTCTCTGACACCACGATAGCACAGATCATTCATTACTAACATTTGTCATTAAAGGCATCATTATGTACATGTCTGTTCTATCCATGCTGGTGGACCTGTGAGCCTCAAAGCTAAACGCTGATGGTAGCATTTTAACATGCAGTTACGAGTCTCTTTGGTGAAGGTGTGATCACGTGAAACGTGAGAGTGGCCTTAAGTAGAAACTGATTTGATGTAGCTCAAAAACATCCAAGTAGATTCTGTCTTTAATGTCCAATCTGAATCTGTAAAGTAACAGCTGTGGAGATGTGGAAAGGAGCGAGGGATCAGGCTTTGACAAACACACACAAACCTGGAGCCGCTTCCTCTTTTTTCTCTCGATCCTATGAATGTACTCATGCGTTACCGTAATCCTTCTAAACAAATGTTCACCAGTGTTGGTGACATTTACCTTCTTTTTGCCACTCAGTAAGACACTTTGGATCACTTTTCTTCACGCTGCCGATGAACTGAGGAGGGACAGGCTCTATGTGGTGGTCCAGGCTGGCAGGCGGGGAGGCTGCAGCCTGTGCAGCCCGCTCGCAGTGATCCTTTAAGCCCTTTAAGTCCAGCTGAGACAGCTCCTGGAGGAAAGCTTCCCTCTCCGTCTCACACAGCTCCGGCCAAAACTGCAGGACGTGGGACTGCTCTGCATTGTCTAAGCTCTGCCTCAGTTGCTCCAGAGAAATCATTTTGAAGAAAGAAAAATAGAAACCGTGCAGCAGGAGCAGACTGTAGCTACTTTGTAGGAAATCACTATGACGTGAACAACTCGTGACCACAGCGCGGATCCAGACCAGGATCCTGCGGTGAACGAGTCACACACAACAGGACGCAGCGCAGCAGACGGGTGTGAAACACATACCGCTGCAGCTTCCAGCAGCAGTCAGCAGCGAGCGTGTTTATCCACCAGCTGAATACAGCGTCAGCAAACCACCCCGCTTACTCTGCTTACTCCATTTAACTGCATTAAGCTCTCCAGGACTGTCTCCAAAGTCCACAGTATTTACGGTTTACTAAATTACAGAGAAAGAATATTTTCAGTATTAACTGAAAGTTCAGCAGCAGAACATGGAGTAATTAGAGCAGTTCTAGTATCAGTAGTGTTACGTGTTGATCCTGACTGTTGCACAATGAAAGCTATTATTCCTCATGTTGAATCCTTCCACACCACAGACAGTTAAATGTGAAAACATCCATAATGCACGAGTATGTTTCTCCACTGTCAGGTTGTAATGCCACTACTTCTGCAAACGTTTAACTGACTCAAAGTTGTTGAGTCTCATTCTTCTTCTAACTGAACAACTTCCCCATTTTGACTTCCTCCAGAGAGTCTGGGGCTCTATTAGACATGGATTTGGCTGTTGTCCGTCACGTGTTTTTGGGATTTCCAACACTTTTAACCTTTGACAACGAGCCTGTACAAATAGAAGCATAGTGCAATTTCATTGTATCTGTTTAGTTTGTTTTTTAAAATTTGAATTAAACTAAACTGAATTACATAAAATGATAAAATATTAAAGAATACCACATTCAAAAAAGAAAAGTGGTATGAGCTTTTGTCTCAGTGGGTTAAAATCAATATAAGAATAACTGTGCGGGAGATAGAGTTCCTTTTACAAATAGTGTAGAGATACGTGTAGAGTAGAGAGGCGTATAGATACACATGGAGTCCAACAATATCATTACATGTAATGTTTTGCGGAACATGCTTTGCAGTTATTGATCACCTAAAGTACTTAACCTGCAGACATCACCAGATGCTTTGTATCAGGACTTCATCGGGTCCTCAGTCTCTACCTCAGCTTTATGTGGGCTTTCTGCCTTATGTCAGGTCTTTGTAAGTGAACTGCAGCAGGGTCAGACTGATATCAGTTGATCGAGGGAGCCACTTAAGCATATGCTGTGCAGTCATTAATGGTTTTTTCACCATGCAAGTGTTTTTAGCTCATCTATAAGACATCATGTGCTCCTCAGTCTATAAAGTCTACATTTTGTAGTTTTCCTGTGCACATCTACTTGTTTAAAATGTACTGTTGATTTAGTATGCAAGATCGATTTAGGGGATCTTTGTCATTTGTATTTTACATCATCTTCCTTAGCTCTTATGTGCATGACAAACGTTGAAGCATCACAAAGTTTACCAAGATATATTTAGTAGGCAGGTGTCCAGTTACTTTAAGTTCTGCAATCTAGACATTTCTATGTTTACTGAAACAAATCTACTTGATTTTATTATTAAATTGAATATAGTAAAAACAATGCAACAGCCACTCTCTGTATGGGGTCTAAGAGCTGGTCTGTATCAAAAGGGGAAATTTCCAGGACACACACTGACACAAACAACAAACATTGGTCAGTGAGTGTAAGCTCAGGTGATTTTTCAGGTACAGAGTTAAATATCAAATGAACATAAGAAAAAAAAACAACAACTCAAGTTTGATGCTAAACTACTTTATTTAATAATTGCATAAATATTCTTTTTACATAACATTCTTGCAGTGGATGCATAGCTACTATACAAGTACTCTCATACTCATTCATGCTTCTATCACTTACAGACAGCATTATAAAATAGAATTATATAATATACTGAACACATTTTGTAAACTATGCCACCATTTACCAAAATACAGTACATTGTAGCCTTCAGTTTGTATAGTCTGATAGTTTCTGTACATTTCAAGTTCCACTGGCTAACTGCCTGTTGGTCGACACAACATACAGTAAGGGCCATTGTTAAGACACTGGAGCGTCACTTTTTACTCTACAAGATATGAAACACATTTACTTACACCCACAGAGTGACATCATTCTGTGTCATGAGTTTATGGATAACCTTTAAGAGCAAGGGATCAAACACACACTTCAGTCAGGAGGGTGGAGGTAGAGTGGGATGGACTGAGACACATGCTTCCAGTCCCGTGAACATGGATGAATAGTGATAAGCAAATTTGAGCCCATCAGCTCTTTTCCACCTGCTACAAAGACACAGTGTGATTTCAAAAGCAAATGTGTTGCTGGAGGAGACAGTTCAACAAATGAGACTGCAGTTGTACCAGATTGAGCAGCATGTTGGTTTGTATAGCACGGGAGGTGGCCTTCAAGAAATACACCCCTGCTCTTCTCACAATACCTTTCACAGCATATCAGTATGAACGGATTCTATTCAACAGTATTTTTCACTGGCCAAAACGTGTTTATGCTGCTGATGTGAAATCAGACGAACCTCAGTACGGATCCCCATAGTGTTCAATAATAAATATAATAAACTAGAAACTATTAACATAGAGAATATACATAGATTCATCACACAAATAACTTAATCATATCTATCAATAATTATATATATATATATATATATATATAAGAGGTGCTGTACTCTTACGATTGTGTCGTGTTACAAGATTTTGGATGAAAGATTCCTTAAGCAGCAACAAGGTGTGAATTCACCTTGACACTGTTGTTGCTTTAGCTAACAGGTGCTGACTGGTTACATTTTGGAGGGAGGAGGAGGATTTGTGAAAGTTGACAGGACAGCGACAACACTGTGAAACACTGTCATGAAAAGTGAGATTATGAACTTAAACTTTACATTTATAACAGTGACTCGAGTCTGAATAATTTTGTTGTTGGTTTATTAGCGTAACAGCGTAGTGTGTTACACACCGTAATAATGTGGTTATTGATTTTATTCTTTAAGGGTTTGCTTTTGAAAAAACATATCAAAGTCAACAACAAACCATAACCCTCAGTTTCTGACCAAGACAACAGACTACTGTGAATCGACCTTGTCCAGGAGATCACAAACATGGTCATCATCCCTTTTAAAACAAGAGGTAATAAATATAACAAAAAATAATTAAAGCAGAGAACCTGAAAGTGCATTCTATGTCCCACATTCTCCACCTTTCATAGTGTCAGGTACATTATATAGGGAGGCATGGCACATAAGGCACTCATGATAATCTGTGACCACTGGACACAGGATGAGGGCGTTGCCTCTGCTGGGACGTCCTGCAGTGACTTAAAGGAAGGTCTGTAGACTGAGATTGTTTGTAGCCTACAGGTTGGGGAAATAGTCCTTAAAGATTCAGCTTTAAATACCATATGAAAAACACACAAACAAGCTAACAAAACTACACTTTTTCTGATGGTTTAAATGAGTGAAAAGGGAAACTGAAAGTGAACAGGTGGAACATATGAAAACTAATGTCTGAGATTTATGAAATAGAGGTGTATACCAGAGAGGCTGCTATGAAACTTTAGTTCTGAATTGTGTTGATTATGTGCATGTGTGTTTGGTGTTATCTTAATTTTCCAATTCTGATTGACACTGACAGAACATCCTGTCTCAGCTGCAGCAGTTAGTTAGAGGACAGTTTATGGGATCAGATATTTTCTATCTGACAACCCACACTAACTCTTCTTCAACAGTACAATCCCAGCATAACAATGTTAAATACAAAGTAAAACAAAAACTCAAGTTGAATCACTTATTTTCTGTAAAGACAGACTCTAATGGGTTTAATGACTGAGTGTTTAAAACTGGAGCTGCCCCTAATTTAAAAAGGTTTATTCCAGCTTTGACTGCAACTACAGTAAAACTGATAAATGTTTGCTGTTCCTAACAAGTACCTCAATAAATTCCAACCAGTCCCAACTTCAAAAGGAAACCACGTACCTTCAGGAAAAATAAATGAAAACAGCAGCTCTACTGGATTAGAACTGTAAGAACAAGACTACAGAACACTTGGAACAAAAAAAACAAATTCCTTATACAAGTAAATAATTAACCACAAAAACACGAGGTCCAAATGTTAGCAAACATCAGATTCAGTAGTTTTATCACAAATGTAAAAACTAAAAGTAAACTCACTACACCCCATCTCTTTAAAGCAGCTGGCTGAATGGAACTGGTGTCTTTACAGCCACAGACATAAATCAATGTCCTGATATGATGTAATTCTCATTTGTGGCCACGGGGGTTACTGCTGAGCCCAAGTTTAAAGTGTAGAAAACCATAACTGAGTCAGTCTGCTTAATGCAAAACCAAATGAAGGGGACGACTGTCAGCGCTTTTCAGATTTACATTAAGGACCTTCAAAGTGCACAGTGTCTGACAGACTGACACCTCGGACTGCTTCCAGTCTGAGTTTTTGCATTTCTAATTAATAATACGTTATTGGAATAGCACAACCAAATCTAAATTTCTATCTTTTCTAATCTGCTCTTTAAGCTTTTGCCTTTAGCTGCAATGTTCAGGAAACCCCACAGCACAATAATGTTGATGGAACAAATATCATAACGGTGTTATTCCTAAGTAAGAGGGTGTAAAGAGGTGAAATGACAGAATTCATCCTTTTGGAATCATTTATAGGTTTAGATGATTTTGTGCCAATGAAAAGTTCACATTTTGAACATCTGTAACAGTTAAGTTTTAATTTTAGTTTAATAATCTATTACTCAGCAGGAGGCTTTTACATGTAAATGCAAAGTGTTTAATATTCTTCATTCTTCTTGTCAAGAAAAGATAAATGATGGCACTAAAAAACCTTTGTAAATGTATACAGATGTGTCTTCTTTTGACCGTGGGTCACCTTGCTATGCAGACCAAAGCTGTGAATCACATTGAAATCAACATGAAAAGGAATATTAACATGCATAAAGAGAAATGACATACCATACATAGAGGTTATGTCATCCTCTATGCTTTGTGCACTGTCAATGCACTCTTGGTGATTAGTGGTGTCCCAGTCTTCCAGTCTGGTGTCATGGGAAATGCTTTGTGACTTGCCTTAGCAAAGCCCCTCAGGACAAAGATTCTTTTTTTACAGGAGCATCAACAAGCAGGCACATTTTACTGATACACCAGTAAACACCCGTTATCTATCCCATGTAAACATGAGTCTTGCTAAATTAAGTCAATGGGTGCTGAAGCACTTCTGGATTGGCAAAGGAAGGGTTAAAATAACAGCTAACAACAACAGAAATATATTCAATCAAGCTTTCATCTTTCCACAAAGTCTTCATTTAAGTTACCTCATGTTTTCTCCGTTTAAACTGCAGATCAGATGCATGTTTCCTAAATCCCAACAGCACTCAATCTTCAGCACAAAAGAAAAGCAAAAAAAGAAAAAAAAACCTTTGGCCTCCTCACTTTGACTGGACTCCCAGAGCGATCTTGAGGTATTCATACACCACGTAGCTGATGCTAACAGATGGAATGACCTTCATGAAATTGGGTGCCAGGCCTCGGTAGAGTCCCATCGCCCCCTCGGTCCTAACGATGTGTCTGAACAGGCCCGTCATGCTCATCTGAGGGCCTCCTTCCAGGGTAGCTGAGGGAGACAGAGGGAAGACATGCTTGTCAAACAGTGACACATTGAACATCACAGAGCAAGCCCATTAAAGATCCTTCGTTCAAACTCTAGAGGAGTTTTCAGTGACCAGCTCCCACGTTTTTGTGTAAATGCGACAACTGCTGTCAGTGTGTTTTTGTACTGTACACATAATTACATAGAGTTTTTGGTCAAATGTATCAGCTTTTGTCAGGCGGGATTAAAAGGTTTTGTTCAGTTGAACTCTGGTCTCTAATGGCAACTGTCAGGAAAGCTAATAAACTATTTTTGGTAACATGTCTTAGAACACATTGACATAGGGATAAACAATAACAACTTGCAGTTTGAAAGCAAGGTGATACACAGTAGTGCTAGCTAAACACACGGTGTCTATAATGTTGAACTTTGATCCGCCTCTGGTCAGTGTAGCCCCATGAGCAGCAAGGTGTGATACACTACTGTGGTACTGTGGTGGTGTTAACCACCAGGTGGCTTCAACCTTGTGGCTGACTGGTGTTTGTCCTTTGAGTGCCTTGTTACTAATGTGACTGTTCCCCACACTAATTAGGAGTAAAGTCACTTGGTATTTACAGTATGTGGCTTTAGTTCTGGGAAATACAGTAACTAGCTTGAACTAACTGAGGAGGGAAGTGTCAGATTTGTTCTTCAGGTGCAAATACTTTATGAGCGGTATAAGAGAATTTATGGCAGTTATCAAAAATTTTAAATAGTTTTTTAGGTACAAACAAACCTAACAGAGAAAAGGTAACAGAAGTACAGTAAGAAAAATGTAAATGTTTTTGCCTGGTGCCCAATCATACAATTCACTGGCTGCTTAATGACCTTCTAAACATCCAAATCATTTGGGATGTTGTAGAAAGTCAATGATTTCTTCATGCCCTTTTATTAGCCAGCAGTGGTCAGTGCTGCAGTGACTGACCTTGGCCCTGCATTCGTGTCCTGACCAGGGCAAGTGGGTAGCTGGCCAGTTGACCACACGTGCTGGAAGTGGTGCCGCAGGCCAGGAGCACAAATACTCCTGGATCAGCACTGTCTGTGGCATAGCGCTGGAGCCACCAATTCTTTAAAGTCTGTGAGAGGAGAGAAAATAGTCAGACTAAGCTAAAAATAATCAACTAAAACCACACACACACACACACACACACACACACACACACACACACACACACACACACACACCTACCTCATAAACAGCCAGATCAATTCCAGCATAGGGGATGATTCCCAGCATGTTGGGGACGTAGCCCTTGTAGAAAGCAGCCACACCCTCCTTCCTTAAGATATGCTTTGCACAATCCAAGATGCCTGAGTACTGACCTGTCTTCCTCAGGGCCAAACGTGTCTTCAGAACCTGAGAGAACAGGAAGTGATGTTAGATCTTCTCACAGATGATGGTAACACTTGAAAAAACAAAGTTTACGAGAGAGAGAGAGAGAGAGAGAGAGAGAGAGAGAGAGAGAGAGAGAGAGAGAGAGAGAGAGAGAGAGAGAGAGAGAGATAGATAGATAGATAGATAGATAGATAGATAGATAGATAGATAGATAGATAGATAGATAGATAGATAGATAGATAGAACCGACTTCCAGTATTACAAGAAGTAAAATCAAAGTATAAAAGAGACAAATTACTACTAAATATCAAAACTAACTTAACACTGTGAAAATAAAATAGATGATAAATAAATTAATAGTTTAAAACACATATACTGTCCATCTACTTTGATCATAAAACAGGTTGCTATGTTATGAACCTCATTTACATCAGTGACTTGCTCTGACTGTACATTACTGAAGGTCTCAAAGTCTGCCTGTGAAGGCCTGATTTCCTCCACATAAGAGGATTCATTTCAACATTCATTTCACATTATGGATTCAAAGCTAAAAGTTCAAATGGGCAGTGAGTCACAAGACCTAAGAATTCTCTTGGATATTTCTGGAGCTCAACATAGTGGGTCATGAGTGGCTACATTGCATTTACACAGTAAATACAATCCTTATGACTACTTTAGACATGGTCTTCCTTGTTGTCTGTGTTTTTAGGTCTCACCTCCATGGGGTAGATGCTGCTCTGTGCGATTGCTCCAGCCAGAGAACCAGCCACCAGTCTCTCTATGATACCCAGCGTCACCTGGTTACTTCCAATCAATCGTTTAATCTTGCAAACAGGACAAACTCTGTGTTAGACAGGAACAGAAATAAACTGCTTATTTGAGTCAAACCTGTGTAAATACATACCTGTTCATAGGCCATGAACTTAATAGCTGACTCAGGGGCAATTTTGATGACATTGATGCCGTTGCCTCGCCACAGTGACCTAACACCACCCTCTCGAATCATCTGGCCAAAGCCCCCAGCAATATGCATGCTGTTGCTCTTGGAGGCGTGAACCTGTTCAAGACAAACACAGTCAGCACGTATTCATGGGGGGGCTTTCACTTCCCTGTGTTCATGCTCTGTGGGTCAACTCATCCTGACTCTGCTCCTTCGTTCACAAGATGCACGTTACCTGCATGAGAACTTTGAGTCTGTCCAGTGGCGCAGTGCAGGTTCGAGACACTGCCCCCGCTCCCCCTCCAGCCACTAAGTGTCGCCACCACATTCCTGTTTTCTTTTCTTCTGCTGTGAACTCATCAGGCACCATCATACTCTCCCCAACATCAAAGATCTGTGGAGGTAACAGGGTTTCAGCTAACAGCAACACCAACACCATGAAGAAGTGTGGAAGGAACACTTGGTAAAAACATACATTCCTGATCCAACAACCTTATGAAGACTGAATATCATTAACAATTACTTCATCTACTGCTACTATTTGCTTTTATGCTGTTTCTCTACCTAAATGCTGGATCCTCAGCCTGTTTGTTTCACAAAGAAAAGCACCTGGGCGTCTACTCTATCATTAGTCCAATTACTGCTGTCAGAAAGGGACCTCTGCACTGCTATAATAGGTCTATTACAATATCCCAGAAATATGACATGTCTCTCACTTGCCTTTGTGCACATGAATTGTGTTAGGAAACTACAGTAACACTGTGTCCGGCAGAGTGAACTGTCTCTCAGCTACTGCTAAACTGTGCTATGTTAGGGGACACAAATGAGCTAACATGACACGCATGTCCACAGTCTCGTGTCACACTTCTGTACGATGAAACACAAAGGAAGAATGTGTACCGTGGAGTGTTTCCAGTAGAGGATGATCTCAGGAATGTTGTCTGCTGGATGCAGAAGGTGGTAATCCCGCCACTCATTCCACTCAATTGTCATTGTACCATTTTTGTCCATACTGCAAAAACAACACACTGTTATAAATGTGACAAGTTCTCTGTTCACATGTACTATTACATCTCAAGAATTTGGTCTCTTGGCTTACTTTTATGACACTACTGTACTGTAGCAGGATTTCTTACTCACACGCACTGCAATAAACCCAAACACCATACTAACACATCATGCTTCTGTCAGTGTGATATTTACTTACAGGTAGAAATAGCAGCTGGTAACTGAATTAAACAATGCAGTGGTGATGTAGCACTGGCTGAGCAAGCAGACTATTGATGCTACTACTTACTACAAGATAGGGGCCCAGATATGACCCCTCCTTATTCTGAGACCAGCGAGAGAGAAGAAGAGACAGACAGACAGAAAGGAGGTTAGAGAAAGTAGATCAGACACACTGAGACATAACATGAGTCAGAAAATCCTATGTTAGAAGTCTGACTGGAGTAATGAGCAGCAGCCAGCACTCTAGTTAGGGACAGTCCACTTACCTAGATATCAGATCAAAATGTAAATAACTAGCTACTTAAAGGAGAAGACCTTTATATGAACATATAAAGATCTTCTAACATCCATAATCCAAACCCTGAATTTTAGTCTGAGCCACAAAGCTCAAAGTGCATATTGGTAAAAACACAGGAGTGCACTGGATGACATGTTTCTTTTACACAAATCAGTAAGCTACAAAACAGCTTTATTCCTTAAATCACATTAGATTAGAGTGAACACTAACACAACGTTGTACTGTATGTTGTTCTTCATTACTCTGTATACATTTATATAATGTGTAAGATCTTAAACCTTACACTGTAAAGTGCCCTGAGATAACTTATGTTGTGAATTGGCGCTATATAAATAAAGCTGAATTGAATTGAATTGTATGTGTGGGAGATTTTTACACATATTCTCTTTTTTAAAAATAAGCATCTAGCAGCACACATTAGGACTGCACCTGGAGACATATCAGCTTCAACCGTCAACTCCTGCGGTTGGTAGTAGATATAGAGAATATGTACTAAGTTGAAATGAATAGTGTCAGGGACAGTGGTGGAACCCATTAAAGCCCTGTTCAGAAACAGAAGGTCAGACTGCTCAGTGATGGCTTGTTGTCACTGATGTCAGTGTCCTGTTTACCTTTATTCAGACTGAACAGCACCTTTGTGGGAACAGGCACAATGATAACTTAAAATGGGGCAGTTAGGCCACACAAAGTAATCTCATGAAATGTCCTACATTTAAGGGACTATCTTTTACATACCGTGTATATATAAACAAATTCAGCTGGCGTGGATGATATAGGGAGGAGGCTGCTTGTCTGACCATTACTGTGGTTACATAAGGTTTCTTTTTTGTTTACTCCTTTTGCTCTGTACAGATAAAACTAATTTCATTAATAACATAAAACTGTCTCAGTATTTCCTATCAAACAGATCATGACATATTTACTGCTGTGGTTTTAAAAGGTCAATAACATGTGATCTGGCCTAGTAAGAATACATCCGACAAAGTCACTTTTTTACGCTGCTATTTTCATTTCAACTATGTCATTGATTCCTATAGAGAAACTAGTGTTTAATGATGTGTCCCCTCAAATGATAGATTTTTTTTACCTATAAATAGGTGACTTCATAGCTAGTTCAATTTTTTTGCTTTTGGGACATTAAAGATATAGCTGCATGGGAATATACTGTACATGTGGCGGAAGGACATGACCTCGGGAGAACTAGAGATCACTTTAGACCATGTATGTTTCTATACAGGCAGCTTTAATGGTTATCTCAGGTACCTTGCATTTGGTTTTGTTGTGACTTAGACATAAGTGTGAATAATAACCTCACTTAAATCTCTCTGCCTGTCTCAGAAGCAGACTGGTTTCCCTGATGACTGCTGCTTAAAGCAGAGAGTTTTGAGAGGTGTGCTATACTATGAATAATAATGATGAATTACAACATTACAACGTGTGATGCATTTACATTGCCTAGCGTGCAGGACTACGACTTAAGCCCTGTGTCTAATTATGGAGCGATGCCGAGTCATTTTTCTAAATCAAAGCCTGATTGGAAATGAAAATAACTTTGTGCTGAGTATCAGCTGTGTCTCTCTCCAGTCACTCCAAGACCAAGAAATGCTGCTGCCTGCAATCTTCAACCACTGATAGAGCATTGTTCAGTAATTTATATTCCTATATACAATATTGCACATTTCTTTTAAATATTGTGATATTATTTTGAGGCCCATATATTGCCCATCTCTATAGCTAAATTACCTAAAGTCATCATAATCCTTAACGTACAGTATAGGACCAACTGTCCTTTAACAGCTGCCTGCAGTTTTTTTTGCAGGGTATATTAGCTCCTCTGAATCAGTTCACATGTAAACGATGTTAAATAATGTGACATGTTATAGAAAGAAAAAGGTGTGATACATCAGAGGTACACACATTCACAAACAGGATCTGGACACATTTGTGAATCTATCGAGTGTGTTTGAGACTGTGGACTGTCAGCAGGATCTCACCTTTTAAGAATCTTATCAGCCTGATCCTCAGAGATGTTCACCCCCAGGTCACGTAGAGACTGCATAATTTCTTGAGAGTCGATTCGGCCTTCACCAAAGAAAGCCAATATCAATTTTAAGGTAATTTCACACATAATGTCTAAAATAAGTAATTATGTAAGTAAGTAAAGCATTCCTTACCATCATTTTTCTTGTCCAAACTCTTGAAGACCAGGCGAAGTTTCTTCTCATGGTCTCTGAGATAATGGACAAACTCCTCAAAGTCCAACTGTCCGTCCAGGTCTTTGTCTCCTGCCTTCACTATTTTCTGTAATAAGAGAAGAAACAGAAGAAACATTTGAGGGACTGAGAAACAAACAGGTGAGGATATGGGGCAGAGAGAGCTACAAGGACTGGAAGCAGCTCATAAAAATGTTTGCTCATTTTTATATTTAAACAAGAGCACATGTTTCAGTGAGCATGATGCGCTTGCTGTATATAAACTAACACTATCTGTAAAGGATATTAACTTAATCAGATTTACCACTGTTATCATGGAGATCTGTATTGCTTTGAGAACATAGTGATGTGACAAACAGCAGCAGTCTCCACCATCTCCTACCATCTGTGCACTGTTGACTCATCCTGCAGTTTGGACCACTTTACAGCCATCACACGGATCAGGATATTAGTCACCTCAGACAATACAGGGCACTCTCCCTCAGCCTGCCAAGCCAACTGGAAGGATAGCTACAAAGAACTAGAGTTAGCTAAAACATGAATACACTTAGTGACAGGAAAAAGCTAGAAACAGCTTGGTGTCCAGGGCAGAGAGGAAACAGACATGTTTGTCTTGCACAGTATGCACCTGAGAAATCCTTTGCTTTGAGAGGGAAATGAGAAGGAAAAACTGACTAAGCGTAGAAAAGAAAGACAACAAATAAACCATGTGCACTAATGGGCTGACAGTATGGCGCCAGTATGTTTTCATAATAAACCACATCACAGCAAAACAATCATCTGAAGAATTATACCACAATTTTGAGAACTTTACTACAACTGTGTGGAAATGTGATCCGTCATTGTTATTTCTCTTGGCTCATTCACCATGTAGAAGGATGGATCTTTGAGTTTTACACTGATTCTGATTTAAATGAATCTGAATATTTCTGTATGCTGACCTGCTGTCTCAGTTTAAGACGTGCACCTGAAAGCAACTATCAAAATTCTGATTCAACAGGTAAGTTTGACATGAAAAGCTGAAGGTACCTGAGGTCAGTAGTCAAGCTCTTGAAATAAAAAGTAATTGCATAGTCATAGGTTCTGGAGTTTTCAGTGAGGGAGGAGGAGGCATAGATGTTATTTTATTTCTAAACAGGTCACTGGGCTTTGTAAATGGAAAGATGTACAGGTCCAGCTTATACAGTATCAGCTCAGTGACTCTATAGGTTAAAAACACATTTGTACGATGTTTGTGCTACTAAAAATCATTTCAGCCATTAAAACAGAGGGTGAACCGGAGAACCAACTGCCAAATCAACATGTCTGTATTAACCTTGGAGTCACTGGTTTCCTCTGGCATTACAACCCCCCAGTAGTACTGCCCATAAAAATGGCAAACTGAAGGAAACAAGTCTGACGATTCTGACTTTAAAGCTCTTATGAAATGAACAAATGTACAACAAGCAGACAGATGCACTAATAACCAGTGTTAAATTCTCTTGTTAGAAGATCAAGTAGAGTTATGACTTTATATCAGATCTTCAATGAAGAATGAAATGACCAGGAATAAACACAGAGTGGCGCTCTTTTATACTGTTCACTAAAAGACTGGACACGGATTAACACCGAGCTCCTGCTGAGACTGACATGCTTCTCTGCTGCTGGTCAACGGGCTGAGGTTGAATGCATTTTTTTTTATATTTAACCATAGGCAATTAGATGACGCAGAGCCTTTTCTCAGAATATATGACTGTAACTCTGTAAGGTCAAACTAGTTGATTAATGAACTGTCCAGTAGGAGGCAGAGGACCAACATTAAAAAATGCTGAGCTGCTGTGAGATGATGACAGATGAAAAGAAAGTATGAATGAATGAAAGAAAGAAAGTATCTACACTACATCTTATATCTAGTAAAATATATACTGTATTAATGTATTTAAGCCAACTTTACATACACGATAAATGCTGAAAAAAATACTGTGGAGCCACAGAGGCCACTCAATTCAACCACATGCACAATACCTAATGTCCTCCCATTCCTGAATGAAACAACAACTAGTATCCTGTCACAGGTGAAACCACAAGTTCAGTTCATCCACATCATTCTTGAACTCAAGTGTGTATTTCAGCAGTTGATTTTTTTGTTGTGGTGGCTTTACCTTTGACTCATCAGTCCACTCCAATGGCTTATAAAGAATGTTGGACATCACTGCTGGGATCTTAGCATGTTTCAAAAATTAACAAGGCAAGTCCACTTGCCACTGAACAGCAAATTTTAGGATAACCATGACCTAGACGACTTCTTCGCAGACATGACGGAAGTTAAACATTAGTACCTTTGGATGGGCTGCTCTCATGAAGAGAAGAAAACGTGGAGGTGATGAAAACCAAGAGGCAGCAAATCATGTGGAAGTAATCTTACAGCAAAAGGTTGGAGGCAGAAAAGATCAGAAAGTACATTCAATGAACAGAAGAAAAAAAAGAGTGACACCAAAATGTGAACAGTCACGCCTGTCTCCTTTATTGAAGGACACCTTAAAAACCGAGGCACCTTGAGCACAGCACAGCACAGCACAGCACAGCACAGCACAGCACATTTACCTCCCCTGCAGCTGATAGCTTCCCAGAGTACATGTCTTAGTGAAAAGTATTGTGATCCTGGAAAAGAGTCTTTGGCTCATTGAACCAAGAGTGGATGAATAAAGGTTAACAAGAGTGAGTCTACAGCGACACTAACAGCTTTCTGTCGGGTAACCATGAATTGGGGGCCCCCTATGGTGCCTCTGACGGCTGCCATTGAAATGAATGAAGAAGTCTGCATTTTTTCATACCTAGTGAAACTCTGTCTGCATGAGGCTAACTGCACAAAATGAAGTGAGAACAAAATGAGTGTCTAGCACTTAAGAATCCCTAGCATGTTCTTAATCTTGACAAGTTGGGTCTAATCAGGGCTCTTAGTTTGTAGTAACTCTGAATTTACTGAACCCAAATAGTAATTGCTTGTGTCCTCTCCATGTAATTTGCTTTGGATAAAAGCGTCTGCCAAGTAAAGAAAAAAAAATCATCCAGTAAAAACAGAGAACATTTAAAATGTGATGGATAATAAAAGAAAGTTCCACAAAATCAGCAGGCCAATCCTCTACTTACAGTACATTATAAGTAATATCTGCACCGAATCTTAAAGGCAATGTATTTGATAGCTGTCAAAACATTTCACTAGTCTGACCTAAGGTGATGCACTAACAGACTGACCATGCCCCCAACAGCTTCACATTAGCATGACTTCTCTAAAATACACAGAACAGCGATTGATCTAATCTCATTAGCACTTAGAAAGGACCATGGCCTGAAGCTGGTTTGAAACAGCTAAGCAGTATATAAGTAAAACGAGTAATCATGTTTGATGATCTGATAGTTGCTGGGACTCAATCATAGTCAGAATGAGTTCACACAGAGCTCATTAGAATGTACAGCATCAAAACTCATCTGAAGACACTGCAGTACTGTGAGTGGGACAGGAGAGAACCGTCATCTACTGTATCCTACCTGTTGAAGATCTGTAGGTGGAGCCACCATGATTAACACTGTCGTCTTCTTTGGAGTAACATTACCCCTGCCAGTTTCTTTACATGCAGAAGAATGTAAAATGTTTCCCTGGAGAGCAGCATGCAGCTCTCCATTGTTCCCAGCAGTCCCAGTCGGGTTCTCCCCTGGTAACTGGCCTTCAACAGGCTTACACTGGGTGCTGCCAAAAAGCCTCTGGCACAGGAAACTCAGCATGTCCCGTAGCATCCTCAAACCCAGGGACACTTAATGGTGTCTGCTGGCTGAGTGCTGAGTTAAACAAGTGCACAACGCTCAGCTGAGGACTGTACGTCTGTAGGTCTTCTCCACTTTCTTCCACTTCACTGCTCCAGCTCACTGTCTCTGCATCTAATCTTTTACTTGATCTCTTTCTCAGTCGACAGATGTGCAAGTTCATCACCACAGACATCCAATGCAGCAGGATAAATCCAAAACGCTCCTAGTTAACTCCTGCCATATAACTTCTGAGCCATTATTAGTTATTCATTTATGAAACCTACGATTTCACACTGTAAATATCTCATGCTGAAAATGTCTAAATGATGGCAGGAGCAGCAGACAGACAGGATTTGCCAGTTAGCCGGCTTTAGTATCAGCAGCCAGAGAAATGCAGCAAAGAGAACCTCCAGAAACCTGCATCCTCACTGCAGCCGAGTTCAGCCAATCACTGCAGCCCACACTGGCTGGTCAGACTATCGAACAGTGGAATGAGTCCCTCAGCCAATGGAAGACAGGATAGAGGAGTGGACATTAATTTATGGCTTCAATTGTCTGTCAGAGTAGAAGCAGGGGAAGGGTGACGCACACTCAGGATTTCTCCTCCGTCGCACCACCCTCGCGGCAGAAAAACTGCTGAGTGATGCTCTCTCCTCCTTCCCCCTCCTCTCTCACAATCTTCTTCCACTTGCCCTGATTCATTCTAAGCACACTGTCAGCATCCAGCAGGCAATCCCACCCACCCAATGACTGTAATTTGAATTGAATTAATTTTAATTCTTAACATGCACTATTCTCCTGCAAAAACTACACTGTGACATAGCAGAGTAGGTCTCTCCAAATACTGCTACAAGTACACTGATCCCAGTATAATGGATTACTGACACAAACAGGGCTCCAATTACATACATTAAGAAATGCAACGTAAACTCCGAAAGTTCTTACTGTTCTAAATATTGTAACAACAATTATGTCTCCTCCAGCATCAGAGAGCTCCAACTGTTTTCTACTGTCAACAAATCCCATAAAAAGACCAATACATAAATAAATTATCACCGGGCAATTTAAATGTGTAGGCTTGTGTGACTCATGTCTTGTCATGACAACAGTTGTTTAATAAAGTTCAAGAAAAACAACTATATGCTCTACATTTGTTCATTTGTTCAGTGACAATGAAGCAGACGGAGCAGAGCCAGTAGGGGTAACTACTTCTGTGCTCCACCCCTACCCTACACCATAATCCTGTGTTTGCCTCTCTATCAGTGCAACTATAAGAAGTTCAGATACACACATCAATGTTGATGCAAACAGTGATACAAGAAAAGGAACATACATACATACAGCTGAGCTAAAATCTGTCAACTTACCATGAGCTCATGCTCAGTGCGATGTACTCCTAATTTCTTCAGCCCGATCGTCAGGTCGTTGACACAAATGCCTCCATCACCGTTCACATCCAGGACCTGGAACAGCACTTTGAGTCTGTGCTCCTGCTCGGTGCCTCCACATGTCTCACACGGATGTGCTGACTGGCCGGGGTCCGAGTGCCAAACAGCGGCCACGGTGTCACTGGTGACTGGTTGAGATGGTAAAGCAGATGAGGAGTCTTCGACGTGTCCATCTCCGCCGCCCGGGTCGACCCCTGGGTGGGTTTCTGCCGACCGGCATTGGCAAAATACATCATTAAGCAAGGGGGGCATCAACGAGCCGTGCTGATGCATCATGAGTGTCCGGCAGTATGGAGTTGCTGTTTCTGCTGGGCTGTTAGCTACAGGGATGTTCACGGCGCAGAAGCTCCGCCTGGCCCTGGCGCCCAGGCCGGCGAGCCCCGGTTACCACGTCACGTGTCTCTTTCAGTCGAAAGAGAAAGGCTGCAGGTGAACTTACAAAGCCGATTTTCACCAGTAAAACGTTCCAGAAGTTTACTGGACACGAAATGGGGCTCTCAGTCGTAACAACACGTGATAAACTAGCTCAGCTAGCTCTTTCCAATGGACCTAACGTGAAACAAACGCCGGAGATGCCGGTGGACGGAGATGAGGAGAATCCTAAACTGTCAGTGCTCTACTAGTCTCTTAAAATACCTTTAAAAATTTACACATAGGCCCTATATATAGCTCCCACCAAAAACAAGGTCCCTGTTTTAAAGTCCGTTGATAAAATGTTCATTGCGGTATTAACTCGCCGACAGTCCAAAAAATTAGAGATGTTTGAATTGGCTTCGCCGACCGGGTGTGCCACATGTCTCGTTGTGTAACGCGAGATTACATCGTAGTCGCGTTACAGTGTGGGGCATTGAGCTTCAGCTGAACGCAGGGATGGAGTATTACTGCCCTCTTCAGTTTGGACATCAACGTGCGTACAGTCGGTACAGGCCAGTAGGTTTGTTTTTTTATTAGAGACAGCCCACACTGGCTCCCAACACAGAGATGGTCGGAACTGCTGTCAGTGTAGGAGTGATATTACTATATTTCTTTCTTAAAGTTTTGAGTTTTTGCAATTTCATCAGGTTGTTGTCCCCCTCTATTCCGACATCATTATTTCTGCTACTACATCAGGTCTGGCCTGTGATTTTCCTTGGTCTATTGCCTCTAATGCAGCTAAAGACATAGCCCCTAAGACTAGCTCTGAATACTGATCACTGATGAGTTCTAATTTGGTGATGCTAGATATATTAAAAGTTATGGTAAAAATGTAATTCAGCGTAATGTAATGTAATAAAGACATATACTTACACACACACACAACACATAGCCCACACAATACACCCATTATTCTCTCTCTCTATATAGTTTAAATTATTTTAAAATTGATTATCCTTGTTTTGTGTGTTTTTTTTTGCTTGCTACAGAGCATGTAGATGATACTGTTGTTGTAATTGAAACGTTAAATTAAATATTAAAAAAAAAACAGAAAACTCCAAATCACCGTAAAGTGAGAAAACCGTAGTAGTTTTTATTTAGCTTCTGAACAACATAGTTTGTTTGGCTCATAGATGATTGGTGTGTGATTAAGCCAATAGCAACAGAGAATATTGTTAGACTGCGAGAAACTTAGCCAATGAAGTGACAGTGGGCGGGTTTCAATGTCCAGCTAACGTAGCGTTGGTAGTCGGAAGAAGAAGCCGATTCTGGAAGCCATTACGTTGCGCATATCTGTTGAGTAAATCCTACTATTTTTGCGTACAATACGCACAATTATCTCTCCAAAAGTGGAATTTCAGCAATTATGGCATCGGTCGCGAAAAAGAGAAAAATGAATTTCTCGGAGAGAGAGGTGGAAATTATAGTGGAAGAAATAGAGAAACAAAAGCACACACTGGTTAACCACTTCAATGCTGGAGTCACCCACATGGCAAAGAATAACGCGTGGGTGGATATTCTCAAAAAGGTGAACGCTGTCACCACCTGTCCCAGAGAGTTGCCGGAGGTGAAAAAGAAGTGGTCTGACATGAAGACGGAGGTCCGGCGGAAAGTGGCCCAGGCGCGGGCTGCTATAGAGGGGACGTCCGCTGACTGCACTCCAGTTCCCGTCATCCTCACTGCTATGCAGCAGAGGATCTGTAACCTCCTGGGGGAGGCCACCATCATCAGTTTGCCTGCGGGAGACTCGGATGCTGAGATAACGTTACCTGTTACAGTGAATGCCGCCGCCACCGTCACACTAGCAGAGAGTAAGTTGGCAGAAGTTTCTAGTCTAAACTGCTCAGGATACATTTACAGATCTCTAATGAAATAGAAAAGTTAATGTGCTGCACTCATGGATTCGTCTCCTGAACTTAGAGAATATTGCTCCTCATACAGGTCACGGAGAAATCCTTATTAAACTAGATTATTAAAGTAAATTAAGTGGACAAGTAATATCTGGTATCTGGTCATATGTAGTGTAGCTGAATGTGTTTTTTTCAATTTCATATGAACACTTAAGACTTCTTTGGTTATGAGATCACATGGTGAATATGAGGTGAAGGTACAGTATGTAGCACCTTTTGTATTAGATTGTTCAGATTTCAAGTAATAAGACGTACTTGAACAGTAATATGACTATCATCCTAGTTCATACTCTGCAATGAATCACATTACAGGTGTTTCTGCATGTTTCACTTCTGTTTTCACTGTGTTTGATTATAATATATATATATATAATAATGTGTTGATTACGTGTTTGCATAGTTTTCTTACTTTGCTGCCTTGCTACAGTACAGTGTTGTTAGCATCATCTTCTTCTGTCTGTGTCTTTATCAGCTCTTCCAGCTGGCTCAGGTACAGTCTGCGATGAAGCAAAGCCTCTGAATGGTAAGTTTCTTCCACAGTTATAAAGTAAGATCTCTATACATAGAATGATGGATGAATCAACAGGGCTGTATAATATAAGCCAAGTGTTCAAAAGCTTTTATCATCAAATGAACATTCAAAGTGCGGGCAGTATGTATTTAATTAATTACACAGGTCTGCAACAAAAAAACTGCATAGGATTTTTTGACTGTTTCTTATAGATTTTTACTCACTGAACCCGGGAAAAATATTTACTTGTTTGGTCTTCTTGCAAAACTCACTCATGTTTTTAATTTAATTAAGTGTACAATTCCATTTTTAAACTGAAATCTGGTATCCTATTCTTGAGTCAAAAAACATATCCAATAATGATTTCTTACATTAATTTAATATTTCTAAGAGCGAGACTCAAGAGAAATACAAGTAGAAAGTGCGAGGAACTGAGGGGGGTTAGTAGGGAAGGGGGGGGGGGCGGTGGGTATGGCGGTGTGAGGAGCTCAGATGATCATGTCCAAACAGGTTTATTTTGTTAATAGCGAAAGGTAAGGAATCTCACTGGCTGGTATAAGCATGTTTTGACATGTTTTCTGTGGTATTTTTTCATCGCTGTTGTGTTTTTTTAATGTAAACTTGTTGTTGGTGTATTTTGAAACAAGGATAACCTACGCTCTGTGGTGTCCCTAAATACCTCACAACATGGGTTACTAACACGTAATAGTTGTCTGTATTGTCCCTGAATGCAACACACTGGAGCAGCAGTTTATAGACTGCTAACTAGTGACAGAGCTAGAAAAGTTAACATGGGTTGGCAGTAGGTTTTGTGGGGGGGGGGGGGGGGGGGCGCCCCCCCCCCCCCAGCTGGAATGTCATATCTAGTTTAATTGACTATTTTTATGTATATATTTATTCATTTATTTATTGAACCAGGTAGATCACCTTGACATTGCTGCATGGCAGTATCCCAAAGTTTTTTGCATAGAGCCAATAACCTCAGAGTTTTTGTGTTTTCTTGATTCATTTTTTATTGACACATCTTTAACTGTTTCTTTAACTGATGCCTTCAGAGACATGAGAATAGATAGATCTCAGTTTTGACCTTTTGGATACAGTGACCTCCCAAGTAAACAGATTTTCTCTGTTTCTAGCTGAAACCACTTTTCATACCTTAGATGAAGGAGGTGTGGTGGAGTACTGCACCACAACTGTAAGTGATTCCACTGCCGCTGTGGTAGCAGCTGTCGAGGCTCCAGTGGAGATGCTGGCTTCGTCTTCAGCTTCCCCACCTCCACCACAGTGTCAGGCCAAACCTCAGGAACTGAAGAGCCGCATTGCCCTCAACTCTGCCCGCCTGCTACAGGAGCAAAGAGTCACCAATGTCCACATCCGACAGATCGCCCAGCACCTGGAGGGCCAGAACGAGCTGTTGCAGATGATGCGGCGCTCACAGGAAGCTCAGGCGTTTGCACAGGAGAGACAGGCCCAGGCCCTGGAAGGTACACAGGCTGCCCTGCTTGCATTAGTGCAGATGCTCAGGCCTGCTCTCAAAGACCTGCGCAAATTCCTGCAGAGTGGGACAGAGGTCACAAACCCCTGCAGCTCAGCAGCAGGAGGAGTGGCTGATGGGACAGGAACTGAGGAGCAAAGCAGGACCAAAACACCTCCACCACCTTCACAACAAGCCGAGGAGACTCAATAGACAGTGTGTGTGTGTGTGTGTGTGTGTGTGTGTGTGTGTGTGTGTGTGTGGTACTGACTCCTGTCAGCACTTTACATAAAGGAGTTCATGCACACAGGTTGAACATTAAATGAATGGACTTGTCGAGTTGCCTTAGTGAGAGCAGTTCTCATGCAGAGAACTGAAGTTGTTTATAATTTGGAACAGACAAGTGGTGAAATGTTAAAAATTATTTTCACTTTTTACACACTGTTATTAACATCATTTAACATCAATACTTCATGTTATCAAAGTTTTCAAAGCAAATAAGCTAATTTAAGTTCATCCTGATTTGGGCCACCCTGTTGGTTTTATTTAATTTTAGTTTCTTAGTATCATCCTTCAGTCTACACTGAACACAGAATAACCAGACTTGTTTTTAAGACTGTGGTGGGTCCTTCAATGATTGTGCACCATCTCTTCAAAGGTCAAAAGTTTTTCTGTGTTTTCCCTACAGGCATCACTAGTGATCAACCAGAAGAGGTCAGTGTGTGTGTGTGTGTCTGTGTCTGTAAACAGGTTTATCACTGGTGGGTCAGCAGAATACATTCATATGTAAAGTGTGATGAAGTCTGTGTTTTGTGAAATACAGTATTTGCCTTTAATTTTAACTTCGTGTCATTTACTGAATTCCACCTTTAAGATGTTCATTATTAAAATCCAAAACCACTTGTTGCTCACAACCTCCATGTTGTGAGCTACACTGCTGAGTGTGCACTGGCAGTGTTGGTTTGTGAGTTGATACACACAGTAAGTATTAGATCTTAAAATTACCAGAATCATCATAAAACCAAATCTATAGTAGTTATGATTCTACTGATGTGAGCTTTTAAAAGACTGAGACAATAAAACTCTAATGATTTAGACTGAAATGTGTTTCTTTCTCATGTAAAGCACTTTGTAACACAAGTTTAGAAGTGCTCTACAAATAAAATATATTTTATTATATTTAACAATATGTATGATCATTTCCTAGTGAACAATGGATTCCGAGAAACAAGCTTGTTTTGAGATTTCTGGGAAAGCTTGGGATTCATTTTGTTGATTGATTGTCACCAAGTGGAACTTTATTAAGGACGTAAAATAATCATTAACATAAAATGTCATCCTCCCTCTAAACTGCCTTTTCGGCACAGTGATCAGTGCATGGAAGAAGCCTGTCGTGCTTATTGTTCTTTTTGTTGGTGGCTTTTCCATTTCTATTACATATAACATATTTATTGTCACCTTTTTTCATTTTCACCTTACTCACATCACATCTGTTTTTTGTCATGTAAGACACATGTGATGTCTTATCACCTGGAAAGTCGTTGCCAACAATTAAGTAAAAATGGGATTTAGCTGGCAAACTTGGGGTAGTGGTTTGGTTAATTATTTTTATTGTCTGGAAATCTAACCTTTCTAACATGTAAAGTTTCTTATGATTAATACTATTAGTAGTATTAGTATAAATACTATTACTGCTTCATTTTTATTTTTATTTTACATCCCTGACCTTCTTCTTCGCACGTTTCTGCTCAGAGTTTGGAGACGGTCCCTAACTAGCGCCGATGTGAGACTTTTCAAGGAGCCGCTCTCACTCCTGGTGGATTCCACCGGGGAGGGAAAGCTTAGTGAAGATGTGTTGAAGCAGAGAAAATGCTCAGTATCCGGGTCCCCGGTTCTCTGCAGCGGGACACAGCTGTGTGAAGAGCATGAGGAGCAGCAGACCGACGCAGCGGTGAGGTTTGGAGAAGTTTAAGTTGTGCGGAGAGCTGCTCGCCGAGCGGCTGCGTCGCTGTTTGCGTGGCAGCTGTGTGCGAGCAGCCGCAGGACTTTGTAAATGTGATTTAAAAGAGCAACATGTAATACAACAGAGCAGGTGTGATCATTCAGGCTGCTTGTAAAGTGGGGGGAGGCAGTGTCACTGCTTCAGACATCTGAACCTGCAACGAGCTCATATTGTTGTATAACAGCTTTATTATTTCTGAATTCCAGGTCTAATCAACACTTCAGAAATGATTCACCTCAAGGCAAAGCAGGACTTTCAGCCTCCACGTTAGAGCCATAAGATACATCATTTTTCTTTTTTTCTGTTTCCATCCACTCCAGCAGCTGGGAACTATGTCGTTTTTACTGAAAAAGAAGAAGTTCAAATTTCAAGTGCATTTCACGTTGGAGGAGCTCACGGCCGTGCCCTTTGTAAATGGAGTGCTCTTCTGTAAGATGCGCCTGATTGATGGGGGGGACTTTGCCATCTTGTCATCCAGGTATTTAGAACAACTTGTCACTTCCTTATTGTGACCCACTTAAACCTCTCCTGCGTGATTTATGTGGCACCAGCTTCACATTAGTTACATTCACTACTACTCATTTCAGTAGTTGATTATATACTGTTTGCTTTCAATTGACCAGAAATAGATTGTGGAGCGATAAAGAATACTCTCATCATTATTATCACTGTGTTGACACATTCTGCTACAGAGGAGTGGAGAGCACACCTCTGTTTGTTGTCAGTGTCCTGTCTGCTGAGAGCTGTAAAACTGGTATGAATCTGCATGATTTCTGCAGTACACTGTGTTACTTTACCCTCATGTCACCCTGCTGTATGTTCACACTGTTAACACCAACTTGAGTCTAATTACATCACATTTGTGGCTCAGTATGAGTGAGCGGAGGGGAGATGCCATGACAGGTCTGCAGGTTCTAACAAAAAAGAGCCGGGCCCTCATAGGACCACACTGGATGTTTAGCGTGTTTGAACACATTTAGTTGTGTTTTAGTTTTTCACGTTGTTCTTCTGCTGCATGATTTTAATTGTGCAGTCAGAGACATCGAAATCAAAAAATGACAGTAGCTCTCAGTCATGAGTAAGCACGTCTACTTTCTTTCATTCTGAAACTTGCTGGGACACTTTATTAGCCTCCCTGGCTCGTGCTAAATACAGGATCTGCAGCTGTAGTGTGAGTTACCAGCCTCATGCAGATAGTGTTAGTGAGTAGATTTTAGAATAGATCTTACAGGTACCAAACATGGCAAACTGTGCGTTTCCAGGTGTGGACTTATCTTTACACATTTTATTTAATTATTTTTTACACTGAGCCCATTGAGCATAGGTGGTCATTGGACGGTGTTTGTCATCTGATCTAATATCCTAATAAACTCTCCTCCCTCCTCTTGAGCAGAGAGGCAGGGACAGTAAATGCAGATGTAGACAAGAAAATACCAGAAAAATGTAAATCTATAGAGCTGTGTTCTGTGCAAAATGGCTCCACTCCAACACACTTGCTACAGTGGCTAACAACAATTCTATAGTAACACCACCATCAACTAAACTGCAGGCTGAGCTGAAAGATGAGGGAGAAACAGAGAGAAAAAATCCTCCCATGCAGGCAGCGGGACAGCAGGACAGAACCAGAAAATTGGAGCTAACGTAAGTAATGTTTGACACTAGCTGCTCAACCTATTTAAACCATCTCCTCACCTAGTGTGCTATCCATGACATTATTCAATTGGTTAAATCACCTGGGTCTAGTAACATGATTTTAAGTGATTGAGTCATTTACATTGACTCACTCATTAAACATAGAAACAAACACTGAATCAAGACAAATGTTGGGGATTAATGGATCTGAACCACAGAAGAAGGAAACTTTAGAATAGATGTTAATAACAAAGGAATCTGGGATGCTGTTGAACAGATGAGGGGGATGAAATTTGGGGCTCTCTGGTACCTTCCCTGGCAAGCTGGTAATTTGCTGTCCAACCCCTAGAGCTTGTCACTACTAATCACTTGTTCTACAGTAGGATGCATATCTCTGTGAGCAAAAAGGACAATCTCTAGCCTTTCTTGCTTGGTGTTGGTACCATGAAGTAATTGAAACATGGCTTGGATTGTCCATGAGACATATACTGTCCTGTGTCCTATATTGTGTAGTTTTGGTTTGGTTTGGTTTTGAAATGAGGAGAACTGGAGTAGCTCAGAAGTTGTTTCTGAAACGGGAAGTGTAACCAGTCTGATCTGCTGGTGTCTGACCAGCACTGATATTTAAGCAACAGCGTCATAACTGCTCTCACAGAGGGTTCAGAATCTGCTTTCACTATTTAGTGACAGGTGTGTTTAAGCTGTTGGATGGGTCAGATGCAATCAAAAATGTCATATTATGCTAAAACCTGATTAACCTTTTATCAGAAACAACAGAGAATCCAGCAGCATTTACAGGGATGTAGAAGAAAGATAAAGTGGATAAATGATACATGTTACACACCTATAACTTTGGGCTGCTCTTTCAGTTCTCTTTTCCGTTTTCAAAACTGTCACTCTCTTTGAAAATGCTCTGAAATCTTCATGTCACTGCACTATTACCATGTGTTTGTTGTAGTGTTGTTAAATGCTTATCCTTTTAACGCAGCACCACACTCAAAAAAATTAAAAAAAGTACTGTATGCTTGACAGGTGAATTTTGTACTTCTCATCCTCATCATCTCACCCCCTCAGAGAGAGTAGCAGCTGTATTCAGCTTGGACCGTCATTCACAGGAGATTGTAAATCAAATCTTTAATAAGTTCAGTGACATGCACTGTGGAAAACCCCTGTGTGGCTGTGGCCTTTGATGATTCTGTGCGATGGAGGTTCTAGGTACAAGATTTAATTGTAACAAACATATTAACAAAAGTGTGAACAGAAAACCAACAGGAGGAAATAACCACTAGAAGAACAACAGACTGACAGGAGAAGTAACTAATCTTAACCAATAAACAAACAGAACTGACATGAAGGGTGCAGGCTACATAACATGAGCAATGACAGGAAAATAACAGAAAGTCAAGCAAGAGAACATACAGAACTCAGTCAAAAGTAAAACTGATGGCGGTGGAACAGAAACTGGGAAACCAGGACTAGACAGAGTCTGGGGAATATAGGGCAGAGTCCAGGATTTAATCAAATTAGAGAATACAGGAATGTGGTGGTAGCAGATCGCACAGAGAAACAAACAGATTAGGTTGGCAGGGTGACAGACAAGTAGAGGAGCTTACAAATCTGATGATGGGCAGATGAAGGCGAGGTATGGGCAACAAACAGGTTAGATTATCAGAAAGACAGATCGCAAGCAGTCAACATGAGCTTCACAACAACCTGACACTGGTGAGGATGACTGAAGGCTTTAAATACAGAGTTGATTGCTGAGTGGAAGCAGTGGCAAGGTGTTGCCATGTGAGTATGAGCTGTGAGGGAGAGACTGGATGGAAACAGGGGGCAAAGAAGGAAGACAATTTACAGGTATAGGTGAAGACACTTTTTTGTAAGCCAACCCAAAACGTCAAGCATCACCCTGGTTCCCTTAAAAAGAGCCAGTGGGATTTCTCTATTGGGTTTTATATTGCTGCAGAAAAAAGGTTCTGTGACAAACAAAGGTTTGTGATACCTCAGCAAGATAATCTTTACAAATGAGCATCTCTTCCATTGTCCCTCAGGGATGCTCTAGTGTGCCCCTTTGTGGCTAAATATTTAAAAGCTGTTATCTATATGTCTGCGCATTGGTAAACAGCAAGTATATCCCCGCCGTTAGTCTCACATTATTTCTTCAAAGATGATGTGATGAAATCACAAGTTTGGTATAGTTTAAATTTATTTCAGCTTTATTTATATAGTGCCAATTCACAACACAGGTCATCTCAGGGTGTGAGGTTTAAGACCTTACACATTATATAATATATACAGAGTAATACTAATAATAATAAACAGGAAAATCGCTTGACCTGGTGTCAACCACAGATTCTATTTAATTTTTTATGCTTCCATAACGGCAATGACCAGGCTTTGTTTTCAAGAAGTCTGTTTGTCTGTCCCTACGCCCATCCGATTCTTGTTGCATGGAATTGCTTCGAATTAGGCAAAACCATCAACTTGAATGAATTGATTAGATGTTGGTGGCCAAAGGTCAAAGGTTCAAAGGTAAAGCTTGTGAAGCACTGACTTCACATTTGTGTTATCATAGTGAGCATGTTAGCATGAATGCAGCAAAGTCAGCCTTTTATTGTACCCATGAATATGACAAGCTGCCCGGGAGATGACGTGCATTCTTGCCACTCCAACTTGCTCCTTGTGTTTGGCTTAATGCCAAGACCTGGGCAGCTCAAAGCAGCAACACTGGGGCATGCTGTGATATGTCTAAAAAGTGCTGTAAATGGCCCACCAAACCAGAGGATTGGCTAACAAGAAGTGATTACATTCAGTAATCTGGTAGGAGTTAGGCTGATAACCCTTTTCCACTGTGGGAAACTAGTCTTGAAACCCAATAAATATATTAGGAAATCAAAACTTAACCTTTCTGAATGAACAAACACAAAATAATTACAATTAAAGCAAAATGTGAAGCAAATGTTTTTCCAGTACCTTAATCACCAGTGTGAAAAAGTAAGGCGCCTGAACTAGCCTGAGCTAATTCAAATCAGGATTTTTGACTTGGCCACTCCAAAACTTAAATTTTATTCATTTTGAGCCATTCAGAGGTCGACTTACTTCTGCTTGAGATCAGTGGACCTCATTAACAAACTGTTGTTGTCGTCTTCAAACCCACTCATGCAGTTTTCATGAAGATTTTGACATTAACCAATATTTTTTTATTTGTAATGTAATTGTCTGAGGTAGTGCAGGTTTTTTTGGCCTCACCAAGTCATCTGCAAATTGCAGGAACTTGAAGTGCAACTGTTGGATTACAGGGAGAAGAGGAAAGAACACAGCTTCACCTTAAGCAATCACCACCTCACACACACATCTGCTTTATACGTTGTTAACACAACCATTTATACATAATGGTCTATCAGTTAAATCACTTACATAATTACACACACAAAGAAACCAAAAGATATACACACAGCATCTGTCATCTTATATTAAAGAAAGTAGCCAGGTTAGGAGATTCTAACTGTGAATGTATGTGTGTGTGTATTTGCAACTGTATGAACTCTATAAAAAAATAGTTTGTCAAGTGGGAGTTTTAACCCAATTTCTTTAGAAGCTTTTGTTCAATTTTAATGAATGAACTAATGTATATGAGCTCACAGCTCATATAGTGGAACAGCCATCCAAAGTAAGTACTAAAAGAGAATGCTTAGTAAACAAGTCTTAGAATATCTGACTAGCTACAGTAAAAGAAATGATGGTAAACTGGACATTGAGCCATGAAACTGCACTTCTTTCTTTACTCATTTAATTCCATATACTCATTTATGATAAAATGCTGGACAAGGAATTCAGCATCTCCATAAAGCTTGTCAGTAAATAGAAGCATGGTGTGCTCTTACATCTCATGATGGAGGTTGTGTTGACTTTGGACTTGATAAACTACACTACACCAACACCAGTAGATGACATGGCCCTAAATCATCACTGACTGTAGAAACGTCACACTAGACTTGGATTTTGTGTCTTCTTGTAGTTCTTCACTCCTGATACTTGTCCAATTTTTATGTCCTCTATGTCCCTATGACTGTGGTTGTGTGCACTGAACTAGACAGAGACATACGCAGCATTTATACTGTGTGAATAGTGCTTTACTCAAACTACAATTTAATATTTAAATATTTCGAGATACAGGATTTATGAGAATATATAATAATATATAAGAAATTGTCTTTTTGAATTTTCGAGTCTTCACATTTTTGATGCAACTATAGTTTTTTTATTTATCAGTCCAATGTGTCCTTGAAGAACAACAAGTCTTTTCTTAAGATGGTTTTCTGCTGTCCATATCCTTCTGTGCCATTACTTCTTTCAATCAAAGCTAAAAGTGAAAAGTAAAATTGAAATGAAAACGTCAGACACTAACTCTTATAGACAGTCCTTTGGAGGCTTTGACTGAAAGGTCATGTTGAGAGAGGAAGCATTGCTTGTGTGTAACTGCTGCACAATGGTGTGTTTGTGAAGGCAGGGAGGTTGGGCTGTAAGAAAAGAAGTGGTAAAACCTGTCTGGCCATTCTGTGTGTGGTAGCTTCCAGCCTCTGGGCATGTTGTTTTCAAAGCTCTAAACCTCAGGTCACTCTTAAGATAAGAAGGAAAATGTTCTCTGATAAGTGTTAATATTGGCAAATAATGCATGTAGATGCTGGCTGACAGGCTTATCATTGATTAAATACAAACAAATTTGAGAAAGAAAACTTAAATGTATGTAACACACCAAGACTATTATAGCAATGATCGTGATATTGAAAATTATAGAGAACAAGAATGAAAAAGAGATGAGCAGGGCAGGCAAAGTCCTTGATTCAGTGATGACATCCCAGCATGCAGTAAAACTGTCTCATGAAGTAGTCCTTACACATGAACAAATTTTGTCAAGTAGGAGTTTTTACCCCAAACATTTGTAGCAGTTTACAAATGTGACGTACACATATTGTGCTCTAGTCTGACATTGGTGGCATTCATTTAGCTTTCAGTCAAGACAACTATGGTTTCTCATGTTGTAACTATGTGTCTCTGGTACCTGTCTAACTATGTCAGTGTCAATCCATAAAATTACACAACATGCATAATGTCACTTCATTTTTGTAAGTCTGTTCATCGTTTCTGTTCATAAGCGGCGTTCACTGTTGAGGTCAGAGTTGTTTGCGATGGCCTTCCCACATCCTGATGTTGGGTTCCAAAGAACAAGCGTGTGGTGCTGACTGTTATCAGCAAAGCAGCAGGCTGACTCTGCTGAAATGCTGCAGAGAGCTGGATGACTGTCATATAATGTCTCCTCTGACACGAGCTGGGCGGGGACAGATAACATCAGAGTTTACCAGCCATGTTGGGACAAGCTCGGAGCACCGATGTCCTGAGTGTGTGTGTAGAGAAGATAGAAAACCACACGGACAGCTTTAGTATTAGTTCATTCAATTAAAAAAAACTTTATTTGTCCCCGAGGGGCAATTTGAGTTCTCTGATAAAACTGCTGTGGACTCAGGCGAAACAGCTTACCTTTGCTCAATAATTGTTAGCTTAGTGAGAAAAGCCTGTTTGTATAGTGAGGGAGGGACACTGGCCTGCTTTGAAGAAATGAGGATGACTCACTACTTTTTGGCTTTTACTGAAATAATCTTAGCTTTGCACTGTTTCACATTCATGGAACAAGTTCATGTTCAGTGCTTCCACACGCAAAGCTATATAGTTGTAGTAGTTGTGCTGATTTAGGAACGACTGGTAGTAGTACTCCTTGTGTTTAGACCTGTAATCCACCTCCACACACCTACACTGCAGGTATACTGTAAAACACCATCTGACATTATATGCGAATCACACACATAATGACCATTCACTGTTAGACTAAGTGACAGACACTGCTTTAACATGTACATGTGGGTGATACTGTATTTATGCACATAGTTTTTTATACCTTTATTTTTTAGCTTACTTAATTTACAGGAAGCATCTATTTTCTCATTAGACTACAGAATTATGACTGAGCCAATGAATCAAATGCACTGTTGCCTTGTTCCCGTGATGCAGAGCAGGATTAGGTTATACTTTACATATCTCGTGGTGCGAGCAAGAGGAAGAGGGGCCTCAGGGTCCAGCTGATAGACCATCCCATGAATATAGCTGGGCTCTCTTTTAAGTCATACATTTTTTTACACTAAACTGTAAACTGTACACATTTGTCCCTCCAGACAGTCTAACTTGTTAAATTGTGATGTGTGTGCGCAGGGAGGAGGTGCAGCAGAACTGTGTCCGATGGAGGAAGAAGTTCTCTTTTGTGTGTAAAATGAGTGCTAATCCAGTCACTGGAGTGTTGGACTCCTGCATCTGCAGGGTCTCTGTGCGCAAGGTAAACTCAAAATTCCACCAGCCACCTCTTCTTGCTTCTCTGAGCTGTAATGCCACCCAACCACCACTTTAACAGTAATGAACATTATAAGTGACCTATGGGATATCTCCAGGCTACATATGAATTGATGTATCATGTTTTTAAGGTTAATTACAGGCAGTTAATTTTTGTCCCTCTTTGTTTTTCTAGGAGCTCAAAGGAGGGAAGACCTTCTCAAAAGTAAGTGTGTTTTTTCTGATTATGGGATAATCAGCTACAGTACTTAGCTAAGTTTGACCTGTGTTCTTATAAAGTTAAGAGTGTGTGTAATCCTTTACTCAAAAGACTTGTGAGTGATGTTAAAGTTGTGCCAACATCACAGGGCTTTCTTAATGCATGAAACAGGCACTGTGATGTGGCCAGATTATACCATTTACTACAGTGTGTGTTTGTTCTCATCCAATTAATTTGGAAAAAGATTTGGAAAAACCACAGATTTTTGCTCTAAAAATGGGCAAAAAGAGTCGAGAGTTAAAGCCACGATCAGCATTTAGTGGCTGGGTATTGATCATGTGACTGTTTCATTTGTGGTAAATTAGTTTTTTATCTATAGTCAGCATGTTCAGACTGTGAGTGCAAGTTCTACACTACAGGTATGTAAGGTGTCTCAAGTCTAATGAAATAACTGCAAGAAAGGTAATGACATTATCATAGTCACAGTTGAGTTTATGTCTTTTTGCTCAGAGTATCTCAAAATCAGGCTTGGTTCTTAAAATATTTTATCCTGCATGAGTATATGGAATTAAATTGTGAGGATAACATCAGGGTTTTTTTCATATTTCTGAAAGTGAGCCATTTGTGTCTAATAATGTATGTGGTTCACACTGGAGCCTGTCTGAGTCTTGATCTAGCTAACTGTAAATAAGCCTATCATTTTGCAGGATCGGGCTTGAGCGTTTGTTGTTAAGACTCTAAATTAATTAAAACCAGCTTTTAAGAACCCCCAATAATCCAAATCCCCTTGGATGTATGTGTGCAAAGAACAGGGCCCCAGACCGAAATATAACAGAATCTTCTTTATTATATATAACGGAGTTTATTTTAAATCTTGATGTAAAGTTTATTCCTCCATTTAATTAAGTGTGATTTCATGTTGTTGAATAATAAAATAAAATTACATATAAACCTCAAATTCTAAGTACTGTAATTAATACCTATGATTTGGAATACGATGCATTACCACCACATTTGTAATAATATAGTGATCTTTTTCCTCATGAAATGTTTATTTTTGGGACAATAAGACAGGGGCCTTAATTTTTTTGACTAGATTGTCAAGTACAGATTTTAAAATAAATGTCACTACAGACAGTATCAGTGTTTTCTACTTATTTTTTGGCATTATTGCTTTTATTGGATATGAATTGGCAGCAACACTCCCTAGCTGAACTGCAGATGCTGGGGTTACCTGAGATGTGTGGTAACCATTCAGCTCTGGTTTCTCTGAATACCTTTTAACTGTTCATTACTGCCTTTTGTGTCTGTGTTCTGTCTCTGGCCCAGTTGACAAGTATCACAGCTTATATATACATAAACTTTGTTCCAGTTTATCTCCTCGAGTCCTTGAGTGTTTTACTCCTGAAGCAGATTAAAGCAGTTTAGGTCTTTTCTGGAGCTACTTGCAGACTATGAATTTAATTCTGCACATACACCCATCAAGTGTTGTGTACTGTACAGAATGTGAAGCTCCTTGTGCCCTCTTCATCATTGAGTCAAATACATAATATTAAATAAGTTTTTCACAAATTACACAAATTAGATTTCATGAATTGGACACCTAAAGACAGACTGCTAGATTCAGTGAATGGAACCTTAATAAGAAACATGTTCTCAGAAAGTCCAGGCAAGCAAACAGAACACTGACCTTGCTGCTCAAGGGCATCACAGTTTTGTTGCTGAGAGAGAGGGAGGGTAAAATGCTACCTTTCTCTTAAGCCACTCCCAACAACCTTCCAGTTACAAGCTTGCTTCACTATCCATTAGGTCATCAACCCCACTTACACAGATTGTACAAAGATTCTGACATTCACCAATGTTTTCTTATTTGGGATTTGTTGTTAGCTAAGCAAAAAGTGACGTACACTAAAGACCACTCTTAAGCACACTTCTCTGCCAGCATGCTAATGCAAAATAACTTTTTTTTTTAGTTCTCTAATTGTATAGCGCCAAATCATAACAAAGGTCATCTCAAGGCACTTTACATAGCAAGGTTTAGGACCTTGCATAATATGTGTATATATCAGAACTATGTAGAAAATCCAACAGTCCCACTTGAGCAGCACTAGGCGACAGTGGAGAGGATAAACTTTCTTTAAAGGAAGAAACCTCCAGCAGAACCAGGCTCATAGTGGGTGGTGGGGTGAGTGGAAAGAGGAGAGAGAAAAAGGAACAGTAGGCAACAGAGATCAAAACAACAACAAGGAGACGCAGACGAGGCACTGGGCAGGTTGGTACAGCCAGCGGCTACAAAGCGGAATCACACAACTCCGTGTTCGAGCACACCTGCAGAAAGATACAACGTGTTCGAGCACACCTGCAGAAAGATACAAAGAGAAAAAGAGACAACTAGGGGAGAGAGAAGACACAATGTTAACAACATGTAATGATGTCATGATAGTGGACAGAGAGAGAGAGAGAGAAAGAGAGAGAGAGAAGAAGACAAGAGGAGCACAGTGTATCAGGGAGGTCTCCCAGCAGACTAAACCTATAGCAGCATACCTAAGAGATGGTTCAGAGTCACCTGATCCATCTCTAACTATAAGCTTT